>CM053028.1:171823911-171832789 GCA_028564925.1 Lithobates sylvaticus
ACAGGAGCCATCAATTCATTAGCCGCGAGTGATTTAAATAGCTTTCTTCCTGCAAAAATGACACTTTTTTGCAGGGAAAGTTCTAAGCACAGGAAACCTGCCCTCCTTCACAGGCTACCTATAGACACCCCCCAGATGTGATACTGCAATGCTGTTCTAACAGCATGCACACACATATCCCCAGAAATAAAGCACATATTGTTGTCAGCAGTCAGCAGCACACTGACACGCTGACACTGTGAGTGAAACATAATATGCGAGGCCGCCGCCGCGGCGGCCTCTTATACCGTGGGGCGTGTATTAAAGCCCCTGAGCTATAATTGGCTACAGGCATCCTGCCTGTAGCCAATTATGGCTCTCCTCGCTGCCGGCGCTGTGATTGGCCAAGCATGCGGGGTCACAGTGCATGCTTGGCCAATCATCAGCCAGCATTGCACTGCGCGGGCCGCAATGCATTGCGGGGCCGCGCGCATCACACGAATTTGTTGCGAGCGGCCCCAATAGTTCTGGGCTCGCCGAGCGAGCGAACACCCGGTGCTCGATTCGAACATGGGTTCGAATCGAACACCGGGCTCATCCTTAGTCACCAGGAACAGTGGAAGTTAAAGCAAGATCTGGAAGACCAAGAAAAATATCAGACAGAACAGCTCGCAGGATTGTGAGAAAAGCAATTCAAAACCCACGTTTGACTGCACGATCACTCCAGAAAGATCTGACAGACACTGGAGTTGTGGTACACTATTCCACTATAAAGAGATACTTGTACAAATATGGTCTTCATGGAAGAATCATCAGAAGAAAACCTCTTCTACGTCCTCACCACAAAAATCAGCGTTTGAACTTTGCAAATGAACATATGGAGAAGAAAGGGCACAGAATTTTATGAAAAGAACCTCTGTCCAACTGTTAAGCATGGGGGTGGATCAATCATGCTTTGGGGTTGTATTGCAGCCAGTGGCACAGGGAACATTTCATGAGTAGAAGGAAAAATGGATTCAATAACATTTCAGCAAATTTTGGATGGTAACTTGATGCCATCTGTGAAAAAGCTGAAGTTAAAGAGAGGATGGCTTCTACAAATGGATAATGATCCTAAACACACCTCAAAATCCACGGGGGATTACATCAAGAGGCGTAAAGTGAAGGTTTTGCCATGGCCTTCACAATTTCCTGACCTCAACATTATTGAAAATCTATGGATAGATCTTAAAAGAGCAGTGCGTGACAGACAGCCCAGAAATCTCAAAGAACTGGAAGACTTTTGTAAGGAAGAATGGGCAAAGATACCTCAAACAAGAATTGAAAGACTCTTGGCTGGCTACAAAAATGCCTTTACAAGCTGTGATACTTGCCAACGGGGGCAGTACAAGATATTAACGCTGCAGCGTGCCCAAACTTTTGCAGACGCCATTTTTTGTTTTCTGTAATTTTGAAAGTGTAAATGATGGAAATAAAATCTAACTTTTTTTGACATATTATAAGAATGTCTAATCTGTAATTTGATGCCATTTGGAGATTTTTCCATCTTTCCTTTGCTTAGTTATGCACATTATTACACATTTTTACCTGGGGTGCCCAAACTTTCGATCCCCACTGTATACCCACTAGACTGACTGTGTATATATGTAAAGGAATATAAAGAGGACCTGTCATGGCTCTACACATGTTTATAGGAGTATAAAGAGGATCTGACATGGCTCTATACATGTATAAAGAGGACCTGTCATGGCTCTATACATGTATATAGGAGTATAAAAGGACCTGTCAGGGCTCTATACATGTGTATAGGAGTGTAAAAGAACATGTCATGGCTCAATACATGTATGTAGGAATGTAAAGAGAACCTGTCATGGCTCTACACATGTTTATAGGAGTATAAAGAGGACCTGTCATGGCTCTACACATGTATAAAAAGAGCTGTCAGGGCTCTATACATGTGTATAGGAGTGTAAAAGGGCATGTCATAGCTCAATACATGACCGGTCGTGGCACTATACATGTATATAAGAGTATAAAGAGGACCTGTCATGGCACTATACATGTATATAGGGGTAGAAAGAGAACCTGTCATGGCTCTACACATGTTTATAGGAGTATAAAGAGGACCTGTCATGGCTCTACACATGTATAAAAAGAGCTGTCAGGGCTCTATACATGTGTATAGGAGTGTAAAAGGGCATGTCATAGCTCAATACATGACCGGTCGTGGCACTATACATGTATATAAGAGTATAAAGAGGACCTGTCATGGCACTATACATGTATATAGGGGTAGAAAGAGAACCTGTCATGGCTCTATACATGTTTATAGGAGTATAAAGAGGACCTGTCATGGCTCTACATATGTATATTGGAGTATAAAAGAACCTGTCAGGGCTCAATACATGTATGTAGGAATATAAAGAGGACCTGTCATGGCTCTATACATGTATGTAGGAGTATAAAGAGGACAATTCATGGCTCAATACATGTATATAGGAGTATAAAAGGACCTGTGCGATCGCTCCACAGAGAGCCACAACGGGGATCTGTCAATGTAAACAGACAGATCCCCATTCTGACAGGGGAGGAGAGACAGATATGCTGTTCCTAGTGCTTAGGAACAGAGATCTCTCTCCTCCTCCAGTCAGTCACATCCCCCCACAGTTAGAAACACCTCCCAGAGAACACATTTAACCCTTTCCCTGCCAGTGACATTTACACAGTAATCAGTGCATTTTTATAGCACAGATCACTGTATAAATGTCAATGGTCCCAAAAATGTGTCAAGTGTCTGATCTGTCCACCGCAATGTCGCAGTCCCGCCAAAAATCGCAGAACGCCGATTTTACTAGTAAAAAATAAATAAAATTAAGAATGCCATAAATCTATCCCCTATTTTGTAGACGGTTTTGCGCAAACTAATCAATGTACGCCAATTACGTTTTTTTACCAAAAATATGTAGAAGAATACATATTGGCCTAAACTGATGAAGATATTTGTTATTTCATTTTTTGGGATATTTATTATAGCAAAATGCAGAAGTGATCAAATACCCCTAAAAGAAAGCTCTATTTGTGGGGAAAAAAGGACGTCAATTTTGTTTGGGTACAACGTCGCACGTGCAATTGTCAGTTAAAGTGACGCAGTTTCGTATTGCAAAAAAGAATGATTGAAGTGCATTATTTCTATTATTACATTGTTATATAAAATGAAATAGTTCAACTCACCATAATGCAGAATCCGTGGGAGCCCTGAGTGTGTCACTTGCCACCGTCACCTGCCTTCAGTTGCGGATTGTCACTTACCGCGTCACCTGCCACCAGTGTTGGTCATCTTACTTTAAAAAAGTAATTAGTTAAGTTACAAATTACTTCTCCCAAAAAGTAATTGCATTAGTAACTCAGTTACTACATTGGAAAAGTAATTAGTTATGCAGCAAAGTAACTGACTTTTTTTAAAAAATATTCTATACATGTAACTAAGGGGCGGGTCTAGTATTACTGTAAGCAAGGGGCGCATTTATTATTATTGTTATATATCGTGTAACCAAGGGCTGCTCTATTATTACTCTAACCAAGGGGCAGATCTGTTATAGCGTGTAAGCAAGTGGCGGGTCTATTATTATTATATCGTGTAAGGGGCAGATGGCTACAGAAGAGGGCGAATGTTAAATTAATGGGCAGAGCTCGATATATAACACTAATAATAAATGCGCCCCTTGGTTACAGTAATACTAGACCCGCCCCTTACTTACACGATAGACGCCCCTTGCAGAGTAGCACGAGCATCGGGAGCGTGCAACATCGCCTCGTACAATTACATGTTAACTGCGCTTGCGCGGTGTAGAGTTCACTCAGAGCTGTTTAGGTTCGGCAATTTTCGAAAGCTCTGTAGTCCTTCGTACTGCGCAAGCCCTGCGCCTGCGCAGTACAGGGGGTCCTTATCCGGCGGGGGAACTTTTTCGTCAGGACACCGGAATTACACTACTGCCATCTAGTGGCGGTAGATGTAATTGGGGTAACTAAGCCAAAGTAATGGGAACTGGGTTACCATGAGGGGAAAAGTAATCAGTTAGATTACTCGTTACCCTCTAAAGTAACTGCGTTAGGTAACTCAGTTTATTTTAACTCAGTTACTTACATCACTGCCTGCCACACATTGTGGATTGTCACTTGCCGCGACGTCACCTGCCACACATTGCGGATTGTTACTTGCCACATCACCTGCCACACGTTGTGGATTGTCACCCGCAGTGTTCTGCCCACACGCTCCTGTCACCTCCGCGGCGGGCTTCCTCACAGTGGGATAAGCAGCAGAACGGGCTGGCTGGGGGGTGAAAATTTGCAGCCCCCCTGAAAGTGCTACTCTGGACTGATGGTCCCCACCGGGTCCCATGGTAGGGCCGGCCCTGGGTTTACTACCACTTTATTCTAGCCTCAAGCCCCAATTGTTTTTGTGCAAAATAAAAGATAAGTTTGTAGGCAGGTTGCCTACAGTGTAGGTTTTCTCCACTAGTGAGGTAGTTGAGTTGGTCTTGGGTTGGCCTTTCACCCCATGTGATACATAAATAGGGGGAGGTCCAGTTTCACGGGCTGCCGCAGGAGCTTGAGAGCAAGGCAACACAAAGTTCATGAAGTGTGGGAGTTCAAAAGTCAGTATATAACCGCATGGACATGATTCCGATGGACACTACCAGTTAGTAGACAAACCCCTGGTTCACACTGATGCAGCTCCACGTGCTGCAATTTGCATGGGCACAGCAGCCGATTCATTTAAATGGGCTGCCGTGCCTCCTGAAACCCAGGGAAAAGGTCCCTGCTCCATTTCTTGAATGACAGGCCCACACAGGAACCGCAAGTGCAGTGTGGATCCCAGTGCGGGAGCGACTTCCAGTGTTTGCGGCATGCCATTAGAATTAATGGCACCCGCAAACACATCTTCTGCGTTTTTTTGTACAGGCAGTTGTGGCTGCAGGAACAAGTGTGGACCCACAGCAGAAACCACCAGCACAGATGTGATCCTAGTCTAACACCTGCAAAGAAATGCCTGGCCAAGCGCTTGGGCATTAATTAATTTCATTGGCCAGAATAAGGCCTCTTGCACACTGCAGCTTGAAAAAGCTCAGTACAGCTTATTTTTTTACTGAGCTAAAATACAGCCCATCAATTGTAATGGGCCTATGCACACAGGCGTGTAAACAAGAGTGGGGCATTCTTCAGTAAAAATTGAAAAATCAGCATTTTTGGTCAGTAACTTACGCCGCATGCATACAAATACGTGCGATTGTGCACGATTGTGTGCAAATAACCATTTACATATTGTGCAGAACAAAAACGCAAGAATGTTTTTGCGTGCATGCGCAAATTTGCGTGAAAATTGCACAAACGCATATGTGCGAAAATGTGCGCGAATACATACAAAAATAAAAACTCTGAAAAAGTAGATGCTCAAACAGGAGTATCGTGTGCAAGAGGCTCAACAATTTATTCTGGCCGCTGAAATTATCGACTGCTCAAGCTCTAAATCAGGGATCCGCAATTAGCGGACCTCCAGCTGTTGCAAAACTACAAGTCCCATCATGCTTCTGCCTCTGGGTGTCATGTTTGTGGCTGTTAGAGTCTTGCTATGGATCATGGGATTTGTAGTTCTGCAACAGCTGGAGGTCCGCTAATTGCATATCCCTGCTCTAAATGCACCTAGTGCATAGGCGCATTTCAATGGGGTTGATTTGCTAAAGGCAAATAAACTGTGCACTTTGCAAGAGCATTTGCTCCATAGCTTAGTAAATGAGTGGGAGCTCTACTGATTTCCCTCATTCAATCATGTGCAAGCAAAAATGCTGTTTTTTTATTTTTTATTTTACTTGCACGTGATTGGGTATTCTTTGCCAAGTGACTCTTTACCTCATTTACTAAGCTTTGGAGCAACTGCTCTTGCAGAGTGCAACTGCACTTTGCAAAGTGCACAGTCTATTTGCCTTTAGTAAATCAACCCCATAGGCTAACATGCAGGGGCAAAGGGAAATAGAATGTACACCGCTCCAAGGCTGTCTGCAAATTAAAAATCTCTTGATACTGCTGTGGCAACAAGACTGGGTGCCTGCCAAGGTCCGCAACCTGAGAAATCCATGCAACAAAGAGAAATGTGGCACATCCAGAGATGAAGAAAAATTTGTTGGTTTATTGTAGAATCAAAGGTTAAAAACATGACACACGAGGGATCCACACTGTTCAGCAGACGCGTTTCACACAAAGTGGCCACACACTTTGGTCTTTAAAGGAGCATGCACATGCACGGTGATAGTCAGCAAGGATTAAGCACTTTGTGTGAAACGCATCTGCTGAACAGTGTGGATTAGGGTTGCCACCTGTCCGGGATTCACCCGGACAGTACCGGTTTTGAAACATGTGCCCGGGTCTCTGACCACCTGAGACCCGGACACATTATTCATTTCAGACCCGCCAGTGGCTCCCTGTCTCATTAGTGCGGCCGTGTCTCTTCCATTTCGGGCGCAGCCCTGCTTGATTTCATTCTGCTCCTGCTCAGCTGTCAGCGCGCAGGACGGGAGTCGGGACACAGAGGCGGAGCCTCCATGCTGGCCGGGTGTCAGCGTGCAGGACGGGAGCTGGGACGCAGAGGCGGAGCGTCCATGCTGGCCGGGTGTCAGCGTGCAGGACGGGAGTCGGGACGCAGAGGCGGAGCCTCCATGCTGGCCGGGTACTCTCCTCGAATCCTCTGGCTGGCTGCAGAAGGGACAAGGAGGTGGGCGGAGCCTCCCCATACCCTGCTGCTCTGGAATGTGTGCAGAGATCGCTGGGATTGCAGCCAAGCTTTTAAGGTAAGTTTTTGCCATGTCAGGATTTCAAAGTACTCCCTCCCTCCCCCCACCATACACTATACATACACCCCCCCACCATACATACACCCCCCCTCCCCCACCATACACTATACATACACCTCCCCACCATACATACACCCCCCCTCCCCCACCATACATTATACATACACCCCCCTCCCCCACCATACACTATACATACACCTCCCCACCATACATACACCCCCCCCTCCCCCCACCATACATTATACATACACCCCCCCCCCCACCATACATTATACATACACCCCCTCCCCCACCATACACTATACATACCCCCCCTCCCCCCACCATACACTATACATACACCTCCCCACCATACATACACCCCCCCTCCCCCACCATACATTATACATACACCCCCCTCCCCCCACCATACATTATACATACACCCCCTCCCCCCACCATACACTATACATACACCCCCCCCCACCATACATTATACATACACCCCCCTCCCCCACCATACATTATACATACACCCCCTCCCCCACCATACATTATACATACACCCCCCTCCCCCACCATACATTATACATACACACCCCCCCCCCACCATACATTATACATACACCCCCCCCCCCACCATACATTATACATACACCCTCCCTCCCCCCACCATACATTATACATACACCCCCCTCCCCCACCATACATTATACATACACCCCTCCTCCCCCACCATACACTATACATACACCCCCCTCCCCCCCACCATACACTATACATACACCCCCCACCATACACTATACATACATACACCCCCTTCCACCCCCCCAGACACCATCCATATACACCGTCCACTGCTCTACTGACACCGTCATCTGCTCTACACTGTCTACTGCCCTACTGACACCGTCCACTGCCCTACTGACACCGTCCCCTGCCCTACTGACACCGTCCACTGTTCTACTGACACCATCCACTGCCCTACTGACACCCTCCCCTGCCATACTGACACCGTCATCTGCTCTACACTGTCTACTGCCCTACTGACACCGTCCACTGCCCTACTGACACTGTCATCTGCTCTACACTGTCTACTGCCCTACTGACACCATTCCCTGCCCTACTGACACCGTCCAATGCCCTACTGACACCGTCCACTGCCCTACTGACACCGTCCACTGCCCTACTGACACTGTCATCTGCTCTACACTGTCTACTGCCCTACTGACACCATGCCCTGCCCTACTGACACCGTCCAATGCCCTACTGACACCGTCCCCTGCCCTACTGACTCCGTCCCCTGCCCTACTGACACCGTCATCTGCTGTACACTGTCTACTGCCCTATTGACACCGTCATCTGCTGTACACTGTCTACTGCCCTACTGACACCGTCCCCTGCCCTACTGACACCGTCCAATGCCCTACTGACAACGTCCAATGCCCTACTGACACCGTCCACTGCCCTACTGACACCCTCCCCTGCCCTACTGACACCGTCATCTGCTCTACACTGTCTACTGCCCTACTGACACCGTCCCCTGCCCTACTGACACCGTCCCCTGCCCTACTGACACCGTCCACTGTTTTACTGACACCGTCATCTGCTCTACACTGTCTACTGCCCTACTGACACCCTCCCCTGCCCTACTGACACCGTCCAATGCCCTATTGACACCGTCCACTGCCCTACTGACACCGTCCCTGCCCTACTGACACCGTCCACTGCCCTACTGACACCGTCCCCTGCTCTACTGACACCGTCCACTGCTCTACAGACACCGTCCACTGCTCTACAGACACCGTCCACTGCTCTACTGACACCATCCACTGCTTTACTGACACCATCCACTGCTCTACTGGCTGACAGTGTCCACTTTTAAGGTAGGCTATTTTCACTGACATTTCTTTTATTAATGGAATCATATTTTATGGGTACACTAATGCTTTTCTTTTATTTAACCATGCCCCTTTAAGTCCCACCCCCCCCCCCCCCCCCCCCACTGTTAATGCAATTTGGCAACAGACACTGTTCACCTTAGCACACCTCATTACTACTCTCTTTGGTAACCC
>CM053028.1:171833263-171868710 GCA_028564925.1 Lithobates sylvaticus
ACCCCTCTGCTTGAGTAATTCGCCCCCATGGGCAACATAATAGTCTCGGTGTCCATGGATCTTCCTCCCCTTCTCCTGCCAAAGATATGTCGTGCAGGGGCATTGTACCGGAGAGGCCAAATATAAACATAAAAAAGGTAGAGAAGCCGTCTTAAAAGTTAGCTCACAGGGGGGGGGGGCTAAATAATCCAGAGAGCTAGGGGAGAAGGAGAAGGGGGGAGTGCTGTCGAACCTCACTGACCGGAGTATACGAGTCCTCTTGAGTCGGCGGGTGCAGTAGCGGATCCCTGCAAGTTGCCTCTGTGTGTCGCTCGTAGAACCTCAGGAATTCCATGTGGTGGCCAGGGCACCGTAATGGCGGCGGCATTCCCCGTCCGCGTTGCATCCTAGTAGGTTCGTTTCCCGACACTCCCGGCCATGATCGGGTATTCCTGTAGTGTGCACCAAGGGGGGTTCACTGTCTTTTCCTGTGGCAGTCAGGCGGGTATAAAGGTAAGACACATACGTGGATAGTCAAGTACCGATGCCATCGGGTAATCCATCCTCCGTGACAATCCTGGGCCAGGGACAATTGAGCGGGCAACGAATGTCAAGGGAACTCTTCACAGAAGCAGGCTAGTGGCATATAGGGGAGATGGTGCGGGCAGCAGCAGCGTTCAACAATGAAACAGTCTAGATATAACAAAACGGAGGCAATTACCTTGCTCTGGGGAGGCTCTCTATCCACTGCGATGCGTCCTCCGGTGAGGTAAAATACTTTGTGGACTCACCGTCTACCACTCGCAGGCGTGCAGGGAATAGCATGCTGTATTTTAATCCCTTGGCCCGTAGCTGGGCCTTGACATGGTTGAATGTTCTCCTCATCCTCTGTGTTTCAGCAGAGTAGTCCGGGAAGAGCATTAGTTTGACATTATTAAACCGGAGCTCCTCTACCTTCCTGGCTTCCCGAAGGGCAAGATCCCAGTCTCTGAAATTGAGAAGGCGGAATATGAAAGTGCGAGGGGGTGCACCTTGTGGGCCCCTCACCGCCGGCATCCTGTGGGCCCGCTCCACGACAAACTGTTGGGAGAATTTCGCCTCAGGGAGGAGAGTCTGGAGGAGATGTTCAGTGAAGGCTGTGGGGTCCTGGCCCTCTGCACCCTCCGGCAGGCCCACCACCCTCAGGTTGTTGCGACGGCTCCGATTTTCGTTGTCTTCTGCGCGGGACTCCAAGTACCGCATTCTGGTCTGCAGGGTGTGTATGGAGGCCCTGTGCTCCCTTACCGCATCCTCCGTGTCCTCAACTCTCCGCTCTGCCTCCCCCAGTCTGTTGCGGAATTTGTCCATGTCCCTCCTGAGCAGGCCAAAGTCGATCTGCAGGAGGTCAATCTTTTCTGTTAGCGTGGTTTTGCAGCTGGCAATGGCCTGCATGAGGGCCGTGAAGCGGTCCTCTTCCAGGGTGGCTGGGTCTATCGAGGCGGTCTGCGTCGCCATGTTGGCGTTGCACGTGGTCGGCGGGCGATCCCGCGGGGAGGCCTTGGGGGTCAAGTTGGTGCGTCTCCCAGACCCGGTTTTGCCCTTCCTCATACCCTGGGGGTGTGCTGGGTCCGCAGCCAGGGGATATGTAGATATATTCCCGGTATAGCAGGATAAATTCAGCAGGTGGATGCGGAGCTCCGATCACTTGCGTCCGCTCAGGTCTCCAGCTTGTCCACGCCATGTAAGTGCATTTCTAATAAGCGGTCTGCTTAAACCGACAGAGAGCACTTAGATTGTGTGTTTTTTCTAATGTTTCATGACCTCGGGATGATGGATACCTTCTGAGAGATCCTGTGACAGGGCATTATCCACTGGTTTAATCTCCCCCTGTGAGTGGGAAAACTGTTTATTTTGACCTATCTGTGGCTACAGGGGTCAATGTATTGTCGGTGGAGGGCTCATTTGCACAACGGAATCCGGTGTGTCCTGTCTGTCTTGGGAGTCTCAGCACAAAGGAGTCTTCATTTCTTCTTATTCGTCACTTTCATCACAATACGGACATTCTGTAGTTCATTTATGCGCTGCACCATTTATTAATACATTGTTACTTGGGCCTTAGAATTTCCCAGGTGTCCAGCTGGTGTAATTTTTAATACATTTGTTATGTCATTTTTGATGTAGTTTAACCACTTTCAGACCGGACCATTTTGCTGGCAAAAGAGCAGAGTGTTTTTTTGCGATTCGGCACTGCGTTGCTTTAACTGACAATTGCGCGGTCGTGCGACGTGGCTCCCAAACAAATTGGACGTATTTTTTTTCCCACAAATAGAGCTTTCTTTTGGTGGGATTTGATCGCCTCTGCGGTTTTTATTTTTTGTGCTATAAACAAAACAATAGCGACAATTTTGAAAAAAACACATTATTTTTTACTTTTTGCTATAATAAATATCCACAAAAAATATATAAAAAAACATTATTTTTCCTCAGTTTAGGCCGATACGTATTCTTCTACATATTTTTGGTAACAAAAAATCGCAATAAGCATTTATTGATTGGTTTGCGCAAAAGTTATAGCGTCTACAAAATAGGGGTTAGTTTTATGACAAATACGAACGTAGTGAGGTACTACGTTGTTTTTCAGCTCTTTAGCGCCGCCCTTTGGGTTCCTTCTGCTTATTTCGTGTTAGTAGAAGTTTGGTGAGTGTTGATTTGCACTTTTCAGTATGCGCTTTTCATTTCACGCTTTTTCAGTTTGGTTCTGAATGGCTGTTCATCAACCAGACATGTTTCGGAATCGGAGGAGATAACGTGTTATTTATTATTTGCCTTGGAGTTATTGCTTTGACATTATTTTTTTGATTGAATAATAATGATTTGATTTGGTATATTTTTAGATGCATAGAATGCACTTTTTGGTTAAGTTCTATTGGCAGATAGCATGTCTAATTTTATTTGTTTTCTTTTTTTAATGCACAATAAAAAAAATTGTGTAGAATAATACTTGGCTATGTGTTTTACTTCAAATAACAGTTTGGGAGTAGGCAGTTACATTTTATAAAATACAATGTAAAACTGACAAGGGACACCAACATAGTTGTATCTTTGATCTTAAAAACTACGAGATAATGGTGGTGTGGTAACTTGCCCAAAAAAAAAAAGCATAATAATATTATTCTTGATATCACTAGAAAAAAAAAGCCTTTGAAAATGTGTTTGCAATAACTCCATCAGTATCACCAGCAAAGCAGCTTCATTATTATCCCATTAAAGAAGAAAAGAATTTTGCGCTGCATTTCAAGATCTCATAATTTGCGCGTCACGAATGTTAATTCTCCATTACGAAAGCTAGTTTACAAGACCGACCAATTCCCACTCGTCCTTGCTTCCGAGCATGTGTGTTTGTACTTTGGACATTTGTCCGATGGACTTGTGTACACTCGCTTGGAAAATCCGACAACAGACATTTGTCTGCGGAAAATTTTAAAACCTGCGATCCAACATTTGCCCGTGGAAAATCCGACAACAATTGTCCGATGGAGCGTACACATGATCGGATTTTCCGACAACAGCCTGACATCACATATTTCCCGTTGGAAAATCAGATTGTGTGTATGAGGCTTAACGGCACACAATTGTCGTTCCACAAACATGAACGCAGTGACGTACTACGAGGAATTTCAGCTCTTGAGCGCCACCCTTTGGGCCCCTTCTGCTAATTTCGTGTTTGGTGAGCATTGATTCCGAGCACGCGTGTTTGTACTTTCAACTTTTGTGTGACGGATTTGTGTACTGACCATACGAAATTCTGACATCAAACTGTTGTCTGCCGAAAATTTACTAGCCTGCCATCCAACATTTGTTGGCCGAAAATTGGACAACAATTGTCAAAAGGAGCGTACTAATGGTAAAGCAGGCAGGGAATTGTGTGATGACAAGCTGTTGGCCTAAAATCCAACTTTCCGCCAACAAATGTTGGATGGCAGGCTAGTAAATTTTCGGCAGACAATGGTCTGTTGTCAGATTTTCCTATCGTCTGTACACAAGTCAGTCACACAAAAGTTGAAAGTACAAACACGCATGCTCTGAATCAATGCTCACCAAACATGACATTAGCAGAAGGTGCCCAAAGGGTGGCGCTCAAGAGCTGAAATTCCTCGTAGTACATCACTACGTTTGTGTTTGTTGGCCGACAATTCTGTACCGTTTTTATGCAAGTCCAAGTTCCTTGCCCTTTGGACAAAAATCTGACGCTTTGTTGGCCAACAATCTGATCGTGTGTACCAGGCTTTAGAATTTAGGACAACAGACAATCCCCTGCCAACAATCGCATTGTGAGTACGAGGCTTTAGACTATAAGTCTACAGGGAATCAGTGTGGCTGTGCTATTTATTAAAATATTAATATAAAAAATATTTATTTATACATATTAGAAATAGGAACAGAAACATCCACATATAAAATTATCATTGCACTGTAATTATGAAATGACTTTAGCAAAAATAATCATCAAACCTCTATGATCATTTATACCCTCTTGGATATGGCTAGGCTGTCCTGAACCTCACACTTGCTGATGCACAATCGCCAGCGTTGATTGTGTCTCTGTCCACTTTATGTCACTGTACTTAGATTTTATATGTTAAAGCAACTCTATCACCAAAACAAAAAAATAAAAGTCCTTGCAAAAGATGAGTATTATTATTATGTTCCACTACCCTGACCTTGGATCTTTGCTCTTTTGCAAAACTTTGGCCTCTGGAAAATCTTCAGTATCTTACATAGTTACATAGTAGGCGAGGTTGGAAAAAGACACAAGTCCATCAAGTCCAACCTATGTGTGTGATTATATGTCAGTATTACATTGTATATCCCTGTATGTTGTGGTCATTCAGGTGCTTATCTAATAGTTTTTTGAAACTATCGATGCTCCCGGCTGAGACCACTGCCTGTGGAAGGGAATTCCACATCTTTGCTGCTCTTACAGTAAAGAACCCTCTACGTAGTTTAAGGTTAAACCTTTTTTCTTCTAACGGAAGGATGAAAAACGGACATACGGTCCGTCCGTGTGAAAGAGCCCTTAGGGAATCTATTTCACATTTTCACAGCTCTTACTGTGAAGAAACCTTTCCGTATTTGGAGATGAAATCTCTTTTCCTCTAGACGTAATTAGTGCCCCCTTGTCCTCTTTGTTGACTGTAAAGTGAATAACTCAACACAAAGTTCACTATATGGACCCCTTATATATTTGTACATGTTGATCATATCCCCCTTAATCTCCTCTTATCAAGAGTGAATAAATTCAGTTCCTCTAATCTTTCCTCATAGCTGAGTTCCTCCATGCCTCTTATGTTATCTTTAGGTACTTTAGGCCTCTTGCACACAGGGTGGTTGCCCAGCTCTCCTAAACACCTTTCCTCCTGGCAGCAGAGTTTTGGAGAAAAAAAACACACCTGATGCGTATAAATAGTTGTAACGTATTTAGGCGCATCATGTGCTTGGGCGTTAATTTATTTCATTGACCAGATTAATCATTTATTCTGGCCATTGAAATTAAGTAAAGCGGTTGTATGCCCCGCTTGGTCATTTTTACCTACAGGTAAGCCTATAATAAGGCTAACCTGCAGGTACAATGAATATCTTCTAAATCTTTACAGTTTAGGATATATTCACCTTGCGTGCAGCCGCTGATGTCAGCGGCGCATGCGCTCTGAAGTCCCAGCGGATCATGCCGGAATTTGCCAGGACGGAGGACTCATTGCGGCTCTGGCCACTCACAGCGCCGGATCTCACAAACCTGGAAGAAACGCGGAGGGAACATGTCAGCCCCCTCGGCAGTGACTGGGCAAGCTGGGGGAGCTTCGTTCTAAGGTGAGTAAGGTATGAATAATGTGCATACTAGCACATTATGCTATTGTCTTCCACGTTTTTTTGTTTTTTTTCGGTGGTTTACTTCCGCATTTACTATGAAGCACTAAACGTGCCTAGCGTTAATATTTACCAAAATGCTGCTGCTCCTGGAAGTGCTGGCAGTGGGTTTTTTCTGCCTCTAAGGTGTCCTTTTATGAAAGTGCAGTAAAATACCGCTATTCAGTTCTCAGCCTTTCTCAGAGGAGATCGCTCTCCCCTGAGTGCCTGTTTATGATGGTCTGTAGATCGCTTCTCATGTTGAGTTGAGAAGCGATCTACAAACGCCGGAACTCCTCAGAACTTCTCCTCACACTGTAATCTCGCGAGATGTAGCGGGATTACAGTGTGAGGAGATGTAAAATACAAAATATTAATAAAATAATAAAGTTAAATCCCCCCCCCCCCCACACAATATACATTAACCTAATTATTATAAAACATTGTTTTTATCAATATTTAAATATCATACATGTGCCAATTTAAATGTGAATGGTGTATAGTAAATTAATGTAATCCACATATGTAATGCAGCTATACACCATTCATATAAATGTAAAATACATTTATAATCATTAAAAAATTAATTTTAATAAAGTATACAAGTATAAATATTTATTTATTAATAAATTAAAATAAAATATATTTCATAATTGATAAACCCCTGTATAAGGCCCCTTTCACACTGGGGTGGGAGCGGCGTCGGCGGGAGAGGCGTCGGCGGTAAAGCAGCGCTTTATTTAGCGCTGCTTTACTGTCGCTTTAGCGGCAGTTTTCGGCCGCTAGCAGTGCAGTTTTAACGGCCGAAAAAGGTGTAAAACCGCCTGCAAAGTGCCGCTGCAGCAACGCTTCGCCGGCGCTTTGCCGGCGGTATTGCCGCGCTGTTCCATTGATTTCATTGAATACACTGCTCCTTCACCACTCCAAAGATGCTGCTAGCAGGACTTTTTTGACCATCCTGCTAGCGCACCGCTCCAGTGTGAAAGTCGGAGGGGCCGGATTTTTTCAGGCGCTATACAGGCGCTATTTTGAAAAGCGCCCCAGTGTGAAAGGGGCCTTACTGTAAGGCCCCTTTCACACTGAGGCGCTTTGCAGGCACTAACGTTCTAAAAATAGCGCCTGCAAAGCGCCTTCAAACAGCCGCGGCCTTTCACAGGTATTCACAGGTATAGCGCCGCTTTACCGCTAGCGCACCCAGCGCCTCAGTGTGAAAGTAGCCTAATGGAACATGCCATGGGAAAAAACATATTTCAGGGTTTACAAAATTTTATTTACTAATAAATTAAAAATGATATAAAAATTACATTAATAATAGCATTTAAATGCAGGTAGAATAATATATATACATATATATATATTTACATCTATCTATATATATATATTTCACTGTTTCTCAGGCTGAGCATGGACCTGAGCAGCAAGAATCTTGTCACCCAAAGGTGAGAGCCAGAATACAATCAGGAGGAATCACAGGAACCAGAACCGACTCCAACTTGGAAGTGGAGGAAAATTTTCGTGACACGGCGTCAGCCCTTACATTCTTAGTACTGGGTAAGAATGAGACAATGTAATTGAAACTTGACAAGAAAAGAGCCCATCGCGCCCTTCTGGGAGAGAGACAAGAATGTGAGATTCTTATGGTCAGTAAGAATGAGAACCGGGGGGGCGTGGCCAAGACCGGCATGTGAGAGGACGCATCTCCCACAGCTCCCGGCATTAATCCTGTATCGATCCTCCCCCAGCCACCAAACCGAGCTTTGATCGCCCTATGCTGCATACCTGTCTCCAGGAGACCCCTGTGGAACCACCGCCGGCCCTCTGCACCAGAGGAATGACCCGTAAAGGCCAGATGGAAGCTGCCGGCCCGGAGATCCAAGATGGCGCCGCCACGCTCCCTGTGAAGGGGACACCACGAGGCCAGGACAAACCCAGCCACAAGACAAGTAAGCCTCCCAAATCAGTGGGTAAAGATGCCCCGAAAGACATGCTTTACTATGCCCAGAGAATGTCAGGGACTGGGGGTTCAGAGCAGCCGTCCCGCTCAGGAGACACATTACATAGGCCGCAAGGCCAGCAGCCAGCACAAGTTCCTGCTTGCTGGGGAGAGGAGGAGGGTGAGCAGGATGCAGCCACAGACATGGATTTTCAGGCCCAGGACACTCAGGAGGCTCCACAGCCCACCTTGGCAGATATACTTAAAGCTGTTCATAACTGTACAGCGTCAGTTAATACCCTGAAAGAGCAGTTTGGGGGCCTTAGGGAGGATGTGTCCCTACTGAGACAGGACATGCAAAAGATCCGGGAACGCACCACAGCAGTAGAGAGCAGAGTCAGTGAAATGGAGGATCATATGCAACCCATGGCCCAAGATTCTAGAGCTGCCCTGCAAATGGCACGCGACGCATTCGATCATGCAGAAGATTTGGAAAATCGTTTGCGCAGGAACAATGTTCGCATAGTGGGTCTGCCAGAGAAGGTGGAGGGCAGGGACCCCACGACATATATAAAAAATTGGCTCCTGGAAGTTTTTGGCAAAAAAGCATTCTCAACACTTTTTGGGGTGGAACGGGCGCACAGGGTGCCCTCCCGCCCGCCACCACCAGGAACCCCCCCCCCCCCCAGGTCCATCCTAGCAAGGATACTACACTACCGGGACAGAGAGGCGGTGCTACGCCAAGCCAGAGAAAAGGCAAATGTCCAGTTCAATGGGGCCAGGGTGTCTTTCTACCCAGACTTTTGAGCAGAAGTCCAGAGGCGCAGAGCTAAGTTCCTGGACGTTAAACGTCGGCTGAGGACCCTGCAGTTGCCGTATGCCATGTTATATCCGGCCAAACTCAGGATAGCAGTTAGAGGCCAGGCCCAATTCTTTGAATCAGCCAAAGAGGCTGCATCCTGGCTAGACCGCAATGAACAGGCCCTGCAAAGAAGGGCGCAAGAGGATGAGGACTGATACTGCTGCAGATATGCTGTATGTTTATCACCAGCGCCCACATAGGGCAAAAGTTTTGCACCTCTCTTGCTTATTAGGGGGGTGAACCCCCGCACACTTGGTTCGGAAAATACTCCCTGGCTGGGGGACAAAATAATGCAGAACACCCAGAGAGCCCAATGGTCACAACACCACTGCAATTTGAAGTGACTGTCGAAAGCGAAAGGCGCCAGAAGGGCGCCAAAGTTGTTCAGTCTGCCCGGTTGGCGGATGACCAGGTTTACAGGCCTATTTGGTCTACAGTTTCTACTAACTTATTATTTCTTGGCTACTGTTGGCCATACCAGGTACACCACTGGAAGGAAGATTACCAAGACCGTTTGCTCAGAGGAGAAATCGCAAGGACTGACTGTACATATCTGCCCGTACATCTATCTGATGGACCGTATGTATGTCTGCACCCACACATACCCCGCCACAGGACATTCCCTGTTTTAGCACATGGCTAAGGTTCCCGTAGTGTCCTGGAACGTCCGGGGTCTACATTCCCCTTTGAAAAGGACCATGGCGTTTATGTGTCTGAAGAAATTTCTCCCAGTGGTGATTTGTCTCCAGAAGACACATTTGACCACTGAGACAGAATGTTTTTTACGTTATTCTTGGGTGGCAAAGGCTACTTTTCTAGGGGGGTAAGTGTATTGATACATGGTGCCCTGGATTACCAGGAATTTGACAGTGTCATAAATGTGGGGGGAGATTTGTATTCCTACACTGTAGATTTAATACGTTAATTTGTGTACTGGCTTGCATATACATTCCTCCACCGTTCACGGCGGCGGTGCTACGGCTCCTCCTGGCTTTTCTGGATCGCAAGCCTGATGTACCGTTGCTGGTGCTCGGGGACTTTAATTGCTGTCTGGATCTGGTTGCCGATAGACACCCCGGCCCAAACCCTCTGCCCTCTCCAGGGGTACTCCCCTGGTGAGGTTGTTGGAAGAGGTGGGTTGGGTAGATGCCTGGCAACACCGTAACCCGGACGCAAAACAATTTACATGTTTTTCTAAGACTCATGGATCTTTATCCAGAATTGACCTGGGGGTGGGGAACCTGAGCATGCTCCCATTTGTGGCTGACTTTACTCATGGGCCCCGTAGTATTTCTGACCACTCTCCTTTGGTGGTTCAGCTCCTAGTGCCCCCCCCCCCCCAACACTATGCCTAAAGCCCCCTGGAAATTTAACGCCTTTTGGCTGAAACTATTCCGCTCACATGTTGAGATAGAAGGGAGCATGCGCGAGTTCTTTGCCAACCAGGATTCAAATGGATCTAGAGTATTAGCCCCTAAGGGGCTTGCTGATAGCAGAAATGAACAAAGTGAAACGGGAATCGACAGCTTTATTGCAGGAGGTAGAAACCAGGGCTCAGGAATTGGAGCAGACTTACATAGATAACCCTACCGATTCGACTAGGGAGTCATGGCAGGCAGCACAGAGTGCTTACCAGCACCTGCTATCCTCCTCGGCCGAAAAAAATAGTTTTTTTACACAACAGGCGTTCTTTGAGGAGGGGGAGAAAACCGGACGCCTACTGGCACGGACTGCGAACTCTCATCAGCGCTCGCCAGCTATAGGGGCTATCAGGACCCAAATGGGCTCCCTGGTTAGCCAGCCAGAACTAATAATGCAGGAACTGACTGGGTTCTATGAAACCTTGTACAATCCTGGTCAGGCGTATACCCAGGATGACTTTGATCTATACCTGAACCAGATTGATTTCCCGGAACTGTCCAATAGCCAACGTGACTTACTAGAAGCCCCGCTTACACCAGAGGAACTACAGGTAGCAGCAGGGACCTTTCCCAATTGTAAAGCCCCGGGGGGAGGACGGACTGCCCATAGAAATTTACAAACACTATGCAGAGGTGCTGATATCACAGCTTGCGCAGGTTTTCAATGCAGCTAAAATAGGGGAAGCTCTCCCTCAATCTATGTCCAAGGCCAACATAGTTCTCCTACTTAAGCCTGGGAAGGACCCCGTGGACCCTGGGGACCAAGCTGGCTTCATGCCCAATAAATCTACAGTGGTAAATTTACGAAGGTTATACCTTAACATGCAGACACAGGTGGACAACATGGGTAGCAGGGCTCTGCTGTCCCTAGACGCCACTAAAGTGTTTGACAGCATAGACTGGAACTATCTATGGTCGGTATTATTGAAATTTGGGTTTGGCCCAAACTTCATTTCATGGGTGAAACTTCTCTATAGACAGCCACAGGCATGCCATTAGGGGCTTTGGTTCGCTCTCTCGAGACTTTGCGTTGAGGAGGGGTACGAGACAGGGCTGTCCCCTGTCCCCACTCTTCTTCGCTCTGGCGATCGAGCCACTGGCCATGGGGATCAGGGCTAACCAGAACATAATGGGATTTCAATACGGGAACTTGCAAGAAAAGGTCATGCTTTATGCGGATGACATTACTTCTGCTTGGGGACACAGACACCTCACTTAAAGAAGCCATGACCACTATTACTAAATTTGGGGAATTCTCTGGATTGCTAATTAATTGGTCTAAATCCACCCAACTCCTACTGGATGGGGATGATACACAAATCATTAACTCTGCCTGCCCCATACCCGTGGCCACGTCCTTTAAGTATTTAGGTATCCACATTACGGCCAAACCCAGGGAATTTATACACCTGAATGTTGCCCCTCTGCTGCTGAGGTTTAGGGACAAAGCCAAAACATGGAAGTCACTCTTTCTCTCAGTTGCGGGTAGGGTGAATTTAATTAAAATGATCCTTATGCCGCAACTGTTGTACCTTCTTCACAACACCCCTATGGTCATCCCCTTGAAGACGTTCCACATTATAAACGCCATCTTCCACAGCTTTATATGGAAGGATAAACACCCTAGGATTAAACTGGAACATCTGCAAAGGCCCAAAGACAGTGGGGGCTTGGCATTGCCGAACCCCTGGCTTTATTATCTGGCAGCTCAGCTGCAGCATCTTATTGGTATGTTCCCTACACTGGAGGGGGAGGGTCCCGTCCCACAGAGTTCCTCACAAACTTTACTACTGCATAATGTACGCAGAGGCCCTGTCCCCATGGCACTGGAGGCCTTGGCCTTCGCCAGACCACATAAGAAATTCCCTACAGTTAACGTAATCCAAAAAGTCTGGAACAAGGCCAAATATATTCAAAAGGCAGACAGATATACAGATTACAGTCCAATTTGGTGGAATGATACATACACAGAACTGGCCAAGTTACAGTCAGGCGACAAATGGAGGAGGTTTGGCATCACACACCTTAAACAGATATTCTGCAATGGGATACGCCGCCCATTTGCAGACCTAAGGGACACATATAATCTCCTGGCGTCTATGCACTTCCAATACATTCAGCTTAGCCATGCTGTGGCAGCACAAAGTCGCTCCTCGGAGTGGCGGCTGTCCCCGGTTCCTGTTCTCCGTCTCTTGGAGGGTGCCGCCTCATCTAAAGGATTCATATCACAATGTTATGCCATCCTGCTGCAGTCCGTGATGAAGCGGCACCCTCTGAGGGTCAGGGAGAAGTGGGAGGCAAACACAGGACCACTGGATGGGGAACAGTGGGAAGAAATATGCCAGGCGGTGGGTAGGAGTTCCTTGAATGTATCACAACGGCTAACTCAACTGTATATCCTCCTTAGAACGTATTATACCCAGGGCCGTCTTTAATATTGATTGGACCCTGGGCAAAACTTTTCTTGGCCCCCTCCCCCCCCCCCCATCCATGCAGTTTTGCTCTCCACCTGCTCTTAGACATACAATAAATAGCAGCTAGACTCAAAATCTGTTTACTGAATCAGATCAGGCAGCTATTTTGCAATTGGTTGCCAGAGGTTACAGTGAATCATTACCGCTTCCTGACTGGTTGCTAGAGGTTACAGCACATATTACTGCTCACTGATTAGTTGCTAGAGGTTACGGCACATGATTTATGCTTGTTTATTGGTTGCTAGAGATTACTGTGAATATGACCTCAGGGGGGCATGATATACATATCAATGCCGCCGGCCGCCGCTATTTACATATGAATGTCAGTAATTTACATAAACACAGGGTCTGCAGGTGAGTCATCTGTACACAACAATAGGGAAGCGCTGGGCAGCATTAGTAGCAGCACTTCACACTGAGATATTGTAACACAGCACAGGACTAAAACCTCAAGGGATGAGGGAATTTAACCCAGGATAGTTGGCAAGTATGAGGCAGCTGCTTTGGGCCCCACAAGAATGACATGGCCCAGGGCAGCTGCCCCTTTTGCCCTGCCTTAAAAACGGCCCTGATTATACCCCTCATAGGTTACATTTGATGAACCCGCAGTTCGATCCCATATGCACCAGATGCAAAAGAGAGCATGGAAGTCTCATTCACATGCTATGGCGCTGCCCCAAGCTGCACACCTATTGGAACGCAGTAGTGACTACAGTTAATACTGTGTTTCAAATATCGCTTCCACAGGACCCGAGAGCTTGTCTCTTGGGTGCTCTGGAGGAATATGAGTGGGGGGAACACTGCAGGGAGGCAGTGCATAGAGTCCTGTTCCAGGCCAGGAAATTAATTATGTTACATTGGCGGGCTGAGGAACCTCCAACCACAAAAGAATGGATTGACAATGTAGAAAGGACATTACGGATGGAAAAATTTATATATCAGCACAGGGGTATTCCACATAAATTTGAGAAACTATGGGCAAGGTGGCTAGACGTACCAGGATTGGCTCCAGAAGATAATCCTGATAACTGATAGACTGTTGGGAATCAATTAGGGATGAGACTATATACAGTGACATAATAATGGAATAAAGCTTTGATGTATGGGATGGTGAAATAAATGAAAGCGCAAAGGTTTGCGCAAAATACACTGAAAATGAAGATATTTTTGTATTATATGTGAAAACGGAGTTGAAACACTGATTTTAATGTTATTTCAAATGTAATGTACTTGTGCAATCTCAATAAACATTTAATAATAAAAGAAAAAGAATGAGAACCGGCACAGTGGTACCTTCAAGGAGATGTCTCCATTCTTTCAGTGCTAAAATGATCGCAAAAAGCTCTCTGTCACCAATCTCGTAATTGCACTCCGCAGGTGACAATTTCTTGGAAAAGTAGCCAAAAGGATGCATAGCGCTCTCAGAGGTAGGACCAGTCTCAGAAGCATCAACCTCAAGGATAAAAGGTAACGTAGGATCAGGATGTGCCAACACCGGAGCAGAAACAAAGGCAGCCTTGAGACTCTGAAAGGCCTTAATGGACTTCCGGAGACCAAATCTGTGGATTACCGTCCTCTATGGTCATATCAGTCAGGGGCTTGACCAGAGACGAGAAGTTACGAATAAACTTCCGATAATAGCCCAGGAAACGCTGCAGAGGGCGTAAACCCACAGGTCGAGGCCACTGTAGGACTGCTGAAATTTTCACTGGGTCCATCAAAAAAGCAGCAGTGGAAATGCCCAGGAATTTAACCTGTTCACGATGGAACTTGTACTTCTCCAGTTTACAATAGAGATTGTTCTCTCTTAGTTTCTGAAGCACACGACAGACATCTGTGTGGTGGCTCTCCAGGGACTTGGAAAATATGAGGATATCATCGAGATAAACCACCACACATAACTGCAACAAATCTCGGAGGACATCGTTAATAAATTCCTGGAAAACTGCCGGGGCATTACAAAGGCCAAAAGGCATTACGGGGTAATGGCCTGTTCTGGTATTAAACACAGTTTTCCACTTCCAGTTGCCCTCCTTAATCCTCACGAGATTGTATGCCCCTCTCAAATCAAGCTTAGTGAAAACTGTTGCTCCCTTGAGGCGGTCAAATAATTCCGTAATCAATGGAATCGGATAGGCATTCTTAATCGTGAAACGATTGAGACCCCTATAATCAATACAAGGTCTTAGTTCACCACTCTTCTTCACAAAAAAGAAACCAGCACCAGCAGGAGGTGAGGATTTGCGGATGAAACCTTGAGAAAGTGCGTCTGCAACATACTCCTTCATGGTCTTATCCTCCAAGACCGACAAAGGGTAAACCCGACCACGAGGGGGTATGGCACCAGGTTGAAGGCCAATTGTGCAATCATATGGCCGGTGTGAAGGCAAACTACCGGCTTGCCTTTGTCAAAGACATGGCTAAAATTGCGGTACTCCACCGGCAGGGAGGAGAGTGAAGAGGTGCTCAGAACCTTAGCTACCTTCTGGAAGCATGTCTCACTGCATTGTGGCAACTAGGAGAGAACCTCAACATGGAGCCAATCAAAAGAGGGGTTGTACCTCTGTAACCAAGGGTAACCATTAACCAGCGGAAACTTAGGTGAGGAAATAACTTGGAATTGGATTATCTCATGGTGAAGAGCCCCTACGGCCATGGACAACGGAGCTGTCTCATGAGACACATGGGCAGGCTGTAGAGGTCTGCCGTCAAGAGCCTCAATGGCAAGTGGAGTGTCACACAGCTGCAGCGGAATCGAGTGCTTCGATACAAAGGCAGCATCAATGACTAGGCCTGCAGACCCAGAGTCAATTAGAGCCTGTATCTCAACGGACGACTCAGCCCAAGAAAGGGTAACCAAAACCAGGGGCTTATCCTTCTGGATAACCAAGGATGAAACAACGTCACCTAAGGTCTGTCCGTGACAGGACCTCAAGGTTCAGGCGTTCCCTAGATGGGTAGGACAAGACTTCAAAAAGTGACCCGCACAGCCACAATAAAGGCACAATCTCTCCCTCCTCCTAAGGGTTCTCTCATACGCAGAGAGACACAAGAAACCCAAGTGCATGGGTTCACCTTCACTGACCGACTCGGTACTAGGAGGCATGGGAGGTGAGGGAGGCACGGGTGGGACTGCAAAGCTTGGAGACAAACGTACAGGAGTCTTCCACAAGCGCTCCTTAAAAGAGAGTGTTTCTCTGAGTCTGGAGTCAATGAGGATGGCAAAGGTGATCAACTTCTCCAGCGCAGTGGGTAAATCTCGGGATGCTATCTCATACTTGATGGTATCCGAGAGACCATAAGAAAAATCAACCACGAGGGCCTCGTTGTTCCATGCAACCTCTGCTGCCAGAGTACAGATCTCAATGGAGTAGTTGGCGACAGTTCTCGTACTGTCGTGGATATTCCACCACACTCTTGCGCTAATAAGCACCCTTCAATCTAAAGATATAAAGTGCCTTCTGATCGTATGCCCCCCTGGTTCCCCATTCCCATAAACAGACATTACCACGGCCTCACGTCATCATCTCAGCATCGGCTCCCCTTCAATGGGCCAGCTTCCTTCTTTTTAATCACAGACAACAAAAGAGATTACAAAGGATTGATGACCTCACAGGAAATTGAATGACCATATAAGGATTTGAAACAATATAATACAATACAATGGACAGACACAGACAGCCAATCAGAATGTTGTTTTCCTTCAAAAGAACCAATCACAGACGTGTATACATTCAAATAGGCTTAGCAAACTGACATGCACAAACTGACTAAATGATTCAATCACCAATGACTACAATTCCGTTGATAGTAATCCTTAGTACACATTGTTCCAAAGAACAATGTATACCTGGATTATGCTACCTTCCCTGTGGATGGAAGGTTATCTGCAGATGTACGCTGCCAATCCCAACATGTGCTGATCAGACACAGCAGAGACAATGAGCGTACATCCGCCCATAACAGACCTTCGCAGAGCAAACATATGCCCCCCCAGATGAACGTATGTGCAATGCACAGGAGCCCCTTCGCCGGTGGACATACCCCCACTCCGCAAACACCTCTTTCCAATCCCAGGAAGTTATCCACTACTTAACAGGTCTCAACCAGCATAAGTCCGTCCCAGTCAGCTCTTTAGAGCAGGCTGGGATAGAACGAAAACTGGGGACTCTTATGACAAAAATACATCTAAAACATCTTCATAAAATTTTCCCCAACAGTACTCTGTTTGATGGACATGAAGCACTTTGCAGCAGAAGAGGAACGTGCGGGAACGTCAAATACCCTTTTAAACAAAGCCACAAACTCAGGGTAGCTCAAGACAACAGGTTTTTGCATCTCCCATAGAGGGTTTGCCCAGGCCAAGGCTCTCTGAAAGCAAAGATATCATGAAACCTACTTTGCTTCTGTCCGTGGGAAACACCTGGGGCAGCATCTCAAAGTATACCTCAACCTGGTTGAGAAACCCTCTGCATTGGACTGGATCGCCCCCAAATCGCTGGGCAAGTGGAGCAGAACCAGACATACCTCTTATAGAGGTAATACTCGAAGCGGGTGCCGGCACAGAGACTGGAGCAGCAGCAGGGATGGCCTGCAACATAGGTTGTACCGGAGCAGCCTCAGTGGCAGATTCCAGGTGAGCCGTGTGACTCAGGAGCGTTTGTAATGCCATGGCGAACTGATCCATGCAGTGATCTAGTTCATTCAATCTGGAAAAAATATTACCAACAAGTGGATTGACTGCATCTTCTGAATTTATGGCCTTCGCCTACTGCCAGAAACAATGAAATCGGGCTGAGACAGAAGTACAGTTAAATCACACTTGTTTAATAATAAAAGTAAAAAGAACAAACATAGTCAAATCGTAACCAAAGTTCAGTAACCGGAACGGATAGTCAGCCAAGCCAAAAGTCATGGATCAATGTAGAGAAACAGCAAGCAGGATCTGGAGCCAGAAGGGATGTCAGCAAAGCAAGTCTTTAAACAGGAATGCAGAAGATCATCATTGTGATGTTGTCCAAGGCGAAGGCAGAGCTCCTGGACTGGACGGCTTAAGTAGGCAGGACTGACGAACAGGATATCATCAACAACTGAGTAACTGTGCAGAGAGATGGGAGCTGGCAATTGTCCGACAACTGAGCAGCCTGCTCAGAGAAGGAAGGGCTGAGCCCAGCCCTGACAAAAAAACATATTTTACATTTCTTGTTCTGAAGGATTGGATATGTTATATTCCTTCCCCAACCTAAAACCCATTGCACTTGTATTCACAGTACATTTGCATTCATAAATGACAGGAGAGACTCAAGGAAAATGTTTCACAAGTCTTGTTGATGGGCACAGTCTTCCAGATTCAGCATTAGCGCTAAATAGACCATAAGAAAAAGATGCATTATATTATATTGCAAGTATTAATCTGAATCTTTTTGTTTATCCCTTCTCCCCTAAATGTTTGTCAGAACAAATTTGCGGTGTTGTATGGCACAGACAAACTGCCAACCAGATGAACATCTTTCGTCTATGTTCCAAAGACCTCTCCAATCTCGCTCCACCAGGATTCTGGAAGGGAAAAACAAGAGCAGAATCAAATTCTTATACACAATATCTACTCGCTTGCTATGTTTACTTATAGTTCCTTGGAACCTAGGAACTTAGTATTCCTGGCTTCTGCAACTCTGAACAAAGTATCAAGCAACCATGGTTTCTTAAGGATGAACCTACTCTAAAATGGATCCCCATGGTAAGATCCAAAAATATTTTAAAAAATGAGCGTGAATGTAGCTTCTCAATAACTCTAATTGTAAACGCTATAAAACAATGCACTTATCTGTTAATTAAAAACTATGCACTAACTTCCCTTTCAGGTGGACAAAGCATAAACATTTTGGAACTTTTTCCACCTGACTGAAAATAAAAGCCAATAAAAAGCTATAATAACTCCTCCGGCTAAAATGGCTTTCTACCAACACTTGTCTTACAGAAAATTTATTCAGCTGCTAATTGAGGGCATAGCCAATGACCCCCCTTTCATGTGGACTAAACCTAACAATTTTCCCACCTGAACAAAACCAAAATAACATGAATGAATAAACAAAAAAACAAAGGAAAAAAAAAATAAATGAAATAAAAAAAAAAAAATGTAAAAATAACAGAAAAAAGTAAAATAAAACAATAATCATAATAGAATTTTTTTTTAAATCCAGAGCTTATCCTTGAAAATACAAAAAATATATCAAGGTCCTCTATAATATTCCAAACATGAAAGCCAAATCTCTGAAACTCACATCTAAACCTTATTCATAGCAAAGAAACATCAACCAGAAAATTCTTACCATCCAATATATGAATGTCTCTCATTCTCAACAACATGTATACATTGGCCATTCTCACTTTCTTGCCTTTCTTCAAAGATGGTTTATGTTTTATCTCATCATTATGAATATTACATTGTCTCAATAAATTATTGAATAGGTGGGTTAACCGCTTCCCGACCAGCGCAAGACGATGTACGTCGGCAGAATGGCACGGACAGGCATAAGGGCGTATATATAAGTCCCTTTTAAAATGCCGCCATGCCATCGGGAGCGCTCCTGCGCTGGTCGGGACCCCCGTGAGGCCGGTCGCGGGTCCCGCGGACTCGATTGTCGCAGGGACACCCGCGATCGTCTCACGGGAAGGCTGAATGGGGAGATGCGGAAACAGCATCTCTCCGTTCTGCCTAGCAACTAGTGACGCCAATCTCTGCTCCCTGTGATTGGAGCAGAGATCAGCATTCACTACCTGACCACCACGCCCCCCACAGTAAGAAACACACCCCTAGGCATACTTAACCCCTACACTGCCACCCCCTGGTTAACCCCTTCACTGCCAGTGTCATTTATACAGGAATCAATGCATTTAAATAGCATTGATTGCTGTATAAATGACAATGGTCCCAAAAATGGGTAGAAAATGTCCGATGTGTCCGCCATAATGTCGCAGTCACAAAAAAAAAAAAAATCGCTGATCGCCGCCATTACTAATAAAAAAAAATTATTAATAAAAATGCTATAAAACTATCCCCTATCTTTTTTACCAAAAATATGTAGAAAAAATACGTATCGGCCTAAACTGAGGAAAAAAAATGTTTTTTTATATATTTTTGGGGGATATTTATTATAGCAAAAAATAAAAAAGAATGCGTTTTTTTTCAAAATTGTCGCTCTTTTTTGTTTATAGCGCAAAAAATAAAAACCGCAGGGGCGATCAAATACCACCAAAAGAAAGCTCTATTTGTGGGAAAAAAAGGACATCAATTTTGTTTAGAAGCCACGTCGCATGACCGCGCAATTGTCAGTTAAAGCGACGCAGTGCCGAATCGCAAAAAGGGGCCTGGTCCTTTGGCTGCAAATTGGTCCGGTCTGAAAGTGGTTAAAGCGTTTTCTGCCACAGTGTTGAAATTCACACAGGCATGTCTCTTAATAAAATCTTCAATGACCTCCATTGATATGCTAAGTTCACACTGAATCTTGTTTAATTAGTCTATACACAGCAGTTTACCCAATGCACACACAGATAAAGCTGTTTAAAAGCTAACATTAACTTGTAGTTCCCCACCAGGAGACATGCACACTCTTAATCAATGCCTTTATATCGCCTTATTACCACTGGTTTTAGCCCTCTTATGTCAGATCATAATCTGCAGGCTATATCAGTCACCCAAGGGTGATCAGTCCCTCACTCGCCGCCACACTTGACTAGCTACACAGGCCTAAAACAATTTGCATTAACAATAGAATAAATTTTAACAAATGCACATATACCAGCCAAAAAAAATCTCACCAGGTCTGCGCGTCCGCTGCACTGATGAAATATTTCTTAGAACTTTCAGGACCACTCAAGCAGGGCTTCAGAATTAACGAACCAGCGCAAATCTAGTCCACAGTAGAGAAGGCTTTCAGTCCTGGGTTTCTTGTAGAGTTGGAGCAGGACTCATTAGCGTATAGGGACTCAATACAAAAATACATTAGGGTTTGGATTCTGTGCAGAAATTAATACCACGCGCCTTCTGTCGACCCGGTCGGGAGCTCCGTGACCCCGGCCGCGGGACCAGCGGACCCGATCGCCGCTGGTGTCCCGCGATCGGGTCACGGAGCTGAAGAACGGGGAGAGGTATGTGTAAACAAACCTCTCCCCGCGCTTCCTACTCTGCCTGTCATTGATTGGCTGTTCCCGGTCATCGGGAAAGCCGATCAATGACGTCAGATGTCAGCCCCACCCCCTAATGTAAAAAAAACACACACACGTCACACACGTCACAACCCATAACCTCTCCCCTCCCCTCCCCCTAGTGGTTAACCCCTTCACTACAACTGTCATTTATACAGGAATCAATGCATTTAAATAGCATTGATTGCTGTATAAATGACAATGGTCCCAAAAATGTGTCAAAAATGTCCGATGTGTCCGCCATAATGTCGCAGTCACAATAAAAATCGCCGCCATTACAAGTAAAAAAAAAATAATTAATAAATATTAATAAAAATGCTATAAAACTGTCCCCTATTTTGTAAACGCTATAACTTTTGCGCAAACCAATCAATAATCGCAATTTACCAAAAATATGTAGAAGAATACGTATCGGCCGAAACTGAGGAAAAAGAAATGTTTTTTTATAGATTTTTTAGGGATATTTATTATAGCAAAAAGCAAAAAATATTGCATTTTTTTCAAAATTGTCACTCTATTTTTGTTTATAGCGCAAAAAACAAAAACCGCAGGGGCGATCAAATACCACCAAAAGAAATCTCTATTTGTGGGAAAAAAAGGACGCCAATTTTGTTTTGAAGCCACGTCGCACGACCCCACAATTGTCAGTTAAAGCGACGCAGTGCTGAATCGCAAAAAGGGGCCTGGTCCTTTGGCTGCCAATTGGTCCGGGGCTGAAGTGGTTAATCTGCCACAGAGCGGGACATAGAAAAACAATCCAGGTGATGCACATGAAATTTAATTACCACTCACAGAAATAGATCCATGGCAGGTGATGCTTACCATCCACAGATCGAATAGTTCAGACGAGGTCTAACAGCCCCATTAGGGGCAAATTCCTGGGCAAGTATGGGAGCCAAAACAAGATACAACAGAGAAGAGGGAAACAATATAAACTCTGTCAAAGAAAAATAGAAATAGATAATTTAATAAAGATATTATTTAAATACCAGTAACATCAGCCAGAATAGGCTGAGGTTTGAGGATAAGTATATATGTAAAAAGATATATATATATATATATATATATATATATATATATATATATATATATATATAAATGGTTAATCTTTAATACAAACCTAAAATATTTAGATAAAAGATTCACAAGTGTGGTGGCATAGTAAGGAGGACGGGTCTCCAAAGTTCATGAAGGGAGCAGACATGCTGTAAACCAGTCAAGCTGTAAAAAAGATAGAGATAGACCAGTGTCCATCCGATATATAAATATCTGGATGTATGGGTACAGAATAGTGTGGGTATATATTATCTGATCCAACAAGGGAATTATATGGCCATAGGCATAATACACCTCGAAGAAAGAGCCGTTCATATGGTCAATAAAGGGTTTGTACAATGCAAACAATTGGGTGGCAAAATATAGAAATATATATATAGTGGTAGGTAGATAGCGTACCATAATTAGCCTGAGTGCCAAAAAAGCAGGGAAAATAGCTGGAAAGTCAAAAAAACATTAGGTAATAATAAACTGAGGGTGAACAGAAAACATAGAGAAATAAACCCCTGAGTACATATATAGAAAATGGCACAGGGTCATATAGACCATATAGATGACTATTAAATATAGGGATGTATGGAAAATGCCTACCAGATTGAATAGTGTAATTAAACACCCTCCAGATCAGATCCAACACTTAGATCATCAGCACCATTAGTATCAAGTGATAACATCTGAGACCAAGGATATCAAGCTCACCTCTATAAAATAAGCATATAAAAAAAGAGAGGGTCAGAGAGGGAAGATAATCAGGTATGTCTATGATGAAACAATGCACCCAGTCATACAATGCACCCAGCATTTACCTTGAACCACAAAAGCTACAGGATCAGCAGGACCGCACCTCGCCAGCCACCACTCAAAGTAAATGGGAATGGATACCCATTTAAATAGTGTTCTGGCTCCTGTCCGAATGATGTCACAGGCCAGCGCCGGAGCGCTGGTTAAATGATACCATCGGATCCGATCCTCGGTTGCGCATGCGCGGAGCGCACGTGCAGTACCGCAAAAACGGCAAATGGATATTGTAAGAGGAGCTCACCCTCACACAGATAAACCGCCCTGGGCCGCGCATGTGCGCCACGCATGCTCAGTCCCATAGAAACGGTGCCCTGTTGGATAGTGTCCCCCCGTCGGATACTGTCCGCTGTGTACTGCGCATGCGCAGTACGGATGAAACCAGATTCCAAAAATATCCGAAGATGAGCGGCGCCTGCGCTGTGAGTCCAGGTTCGAGCCCCACCATCCAAGTGGACATAGAGTTAGAATAAAAAAGAGCCGAGTGAAGTGAGACCGTGCCCGAAGCGTGGCGAGCGTAGCGAGCCCGCAAGGGGCCCTCTAACTTTGTGCAGCCACTTGGATGGTGGGGCTTGCACCTGGACTCACAGTGCAGGTGCCATTCATCTTCTGTGATTTTCCGAATCTCCTTGTCCTCCGTACTGCGCAAGCGCTCCGCCTGCGCAGTACAGGGCGGACACTATTCGATAGGCGGACATTTTTTGACAGAACAACGGCAAATACACTCTGTGGATGGGAGACAACCTAACATACTGCCCGTTCGTCTGTCCACTGGGAACCCAGAGACCAACAACGCCATCTAGCGGGCAGTCAGGGACACAGTTAGACGGAAGGATCGCATACTTACCCAGGAAAAAAGGAAGACCATCCAGTTGCTGAACACAACCTCACAGAGAGGAAGATGATAACAAAATCATGCCACGGATATATATCAGTGAAAGAGCAGTTATGACCAAAGGACCAAGTAGTAGTAAATATTTAATCAGATAGAACAATGCATTAGAACATAATGAAAAACATAAACAAAAATAAACAAAAAATTACCCAATATGTAAGGCCATATAGAAAGGGGGAGTATGTAAGGGGCAAAATTGGTAAGTCATGGCAGCGCCGGAATGGGGCAACCCAGTCAAGGACAGTACCGATATGAAAAACTGGACAGAGCTAATATGCCAAAGGCATGAGACAAAGGACAGAGAAAAGGAAGGGAATTGCTGGAGCAAATTAGTTATTATTCACATAAGCTGAAACAATAAAGATACAGACATATGGCCCAAACATGCCAAATAGAGTAATTTGAGAACTACAGAAATGGCTTATATGAGTTGGTCTCATTGATACCAGGATGGATAGTGGCCGATAATTTCTCAATCCATAGGGTCTCTGCCCTCAAAATCCTGTTATCCCAATCCCCACCACGAGGATTAGGGGGAATCACTTGAAGTACAAAAAAGAAACACTTTTATCGAACCTATGATGTAGTCCGATATGTCTAGTGACAGATGTTAGCATCTTACCAGACCCAAGCAATAGACATGATCGCAAATTCTTTGACCAAACTTGCGTATCGTCTTGCCAACGTAGAACGCATGGCAACTGCATGTCATTAAATAGATGACCACTCGAGTGGAACAGTCTGCATGGCTCCGGAGGTGGTGCCATTGTCCATTGGGTAGCTGAACACCTCTGCCCTCAGTGACTCAAGGGCATCAACTATAGCTTCCACAATGGTATGTACCCCAGGCTAATCTGGAGGGTCTGTCTTGGGTGGTTGAATAGTGACTGGAGGTGAGAGTGTCACGAAGAGAGGTAGCTCGCCTAAATACCAATTCAGGAGTAGAGCGAACATACTTAGACAAAGTTTGATCTTCTGTTAACAAATGCCAATGACGAGACATCGAGGCTCGCAGGCAATCCTCATGAGCAGAAAATGTTGTAATAAACTTGACCATATGTGAAGATGTTTCAGATGGTATCTTATACAGAAGGTCAAATCTGGATCTACCAGACCTTATTAAAGGTCTTTCTTAGGAGGGATCTGGAATAACCCCTTGCTAGTAACCTATTCTGCAATAAACCTACCTGTTGGAAAAAGTCATCATTAGTCGAACAATTCCTACATAAACGTAGGTATTGTGCATAGGGTATGCTGCGAATGAACGGTAATGGGTGTGCACTGGATGCGTGCAGAATAGTGTTACCTGAGCTCGGTTTACGATACAGATTGGTGTTGAGATTGCCCTCAACATCAATCATAATGGTAAGATCCAGAAACGATACTCTCAGAACTAAAAGTATGAGTAAATCTCAGATTGTAGTCATTAGTGTTTAAAATACCAAGAAAGGATCGTAGGTCATCGCGATTGCCTGTCCAGAGGATGAGCAGGTCATCTGAACCAATAGAGTATGTGAATTAACCATCTATCAAATCTTTCATTCGAGAAAATCCATCTCTCCCAGCCGCCTAGATATAAGTTTGCATACGAAGGGGCGCAACATGTGCCCACTGCGACTCCTTGTCGTTGGAGATATATCTTGTCCATAAAAGTAAAATGATTGTGAGTTAGGATTTCTTTCTCTATGTTTTCTGTTCACCCTCAGGTTATTACCTAAGGCTTTTTTTGACTTTCCAGCTACATTCCCCACTTTTTTGGCACTCATGCTATTTATGGTAAGCTATCTACCACTATATATATATTTCTATATTTTGCCACCCAATTGTTTGCATGGTACAAACCCTTATTGACCATATAAACACCTCTCTTTTCGAGGTGTATTATGCTTATGGCCATATAATTTCCCTTGTTGGATCAGATAATGTATACCCACACTATTCTGTACCCATACATCCAGATATTTATATATTGGATGGACACTGGTCTATGTCTATCTTTTTTACAGCTTGACTGGTTTACAGCGTTGCTGCTCCCTTCATGATCTTTGGAGACCCACCCTCCTTACTATGCCACCACACTTTGAATGTGAATCTCTTAATCTTTTATCTAAATATTTTAGGTTTGTATTAAGGAGTAACCATTTCTATATACAGTGGCTTGTGAAAGTATTCCGCCCCCTTGAACTTTTCAACCTTTTGCCACATTTCAGGCTTCAAACATAAAGATATAACATTTTTATTTTTTGTGAAGAATCACCAACAAGTGGGACACAATTGTGAAGTGTAACGAAATCTTTTGGATTTTTGAAACTGTTTTAACTAATAAAAAAATGAAAAGGGGGGCGTGCAAAATTATTCGGCCCCCTTGCGTTAATACTTTGTAGAGCCACCTTTTGCTGCGATTACAGCTGAAAGTCGCTTGGGGTATGTCTCTATCAGTTTTGCACATCGAGAGACTGAAATTCTTGCCCATTCTTCCTTGCAAAACAGCTCAAGCTCAGTGAGGTTGGATGGAGAGCGTTTGTGAACAGCAGTTTTCAGCTCTTTCCACAGATTCTCGATTGGATTCAGGTCGGGACTTTGACTTGGCCATTCTAACACCTGGATACGTTTATTTGTGAACCATTCCTTTGTAGATTTTGCTGTATGTTTGGGATCATTGTCTTGTTGGAAGATAAATCTCCGTCCCAGTTTCAGGTCTTTTGCAGACTCCAACAGGTTTTCATCCAGAATGATCCTGTATTTGGCTGCATCCATCTTCCCCTCAATTTTAACCATCTTCCCTGTCCCTGCTGAAGAAAAGCAGGCCCAAACCATGATGCTGCCACCACCATGTTTGACAGTGGGGATGGTGTGTTGAGGGTGATGAGCTGTGTTGCTTTTACGCCAAACATATCGTTTTGCATTGTGCCCAAAAAGTTCGATTTTGGTTTCATCGGACCAGAGCACTTTCTTCCACATGTTTGGTGTGTCTCCCAGGTGGCTTGTGGCAAACTTTAGATGAGACTTTTTATGGATATCTTTGAGAAATGGCATTCTTTTTGCCAATCTTCCATAAAGGCCAGATTTGTGCAGTGTACGACTGATTGTTGTCCTATGGACAGACTCTCCCACCTCAGCTGTAGTTCTCTGCAGTTCATCCAGAGTGATCATGGGCCTCTTGGCTGCATCTCTGATCAGTCTTCTCCTTGTCTGAGCTGAAAGTTTAGAGGGACAGCCAGGTCTTGGTAGATTTGCAGTGGTCTGATACTCCTTCCATTTCAAAATGATCGCTTGCACAGTGCTCCTTGGGATGTTTAAAGCTTGGTAAATCTTTTTGTATCCAAATCCATCAGTCATTTAGGACAACATTGGATCATTCAGAGATCCTCGCTGAACTTCTGGAGTGAGTTTGCTGCACTGAAAGTAAAGGGGCCGAATAATTTTTCACGCACCACTTTTCAGTTTTTTATTTGCTAAAAAAGTTTAAAATATCCAATAGATTACGTTCCACTTCACAATTGTGTCCCACTTGTTGGTGATTCTTCACAAAAAATTAAAATTTTATATCTTTATGTTTGAAGCCTGAAATGTGGCAAAAGGTTGAAAAGTTCAAGGGGGCCGAATACTTTCGCAAGCCACTGTATATATATCTTTTTACATATATACTTATCCTCAAACCTCAGCCTATTCTGGCAGATGTTACTGGTATTTAAATAATATCTTTATTAAATTATCTATTTCTATTTTTCTTTGACAGAGTTTATATTGTTTCCCTCTTCTCTGTTGTATCTTGTTTTGGCTCCTATACTTGCCCAGGAATTTGCCCCTAGTGGGGCTGTTAGACCTCATCTGAACTATTCGATCTGTGGATGGTAAGCATCACCTCCCATGGATCTATTTCTGTAAATGGCAATTTAATTTAATTTCATGTGCATCACCTGGATTTTTTTTCTATGTCCCGCTCTGTGGCAGATTAATGAGGCGATCATATTATATATCCATGTTCTATGCACACCTGTATACTAATTATATGTTCTTTGTGTAATAATTATTTGAATATCTTTTATAGAGACAACTACCGTATATACTCGAGTATAGGCCGACCCGAATATAAGCCGAGGCACCTAATTTTACCACAAACAACTGGGAAAACTTATTGACTCGAGTATAAGCCTAGGGTGAGAAATGCGCAGCTACTGTAAGTGGAAAAGAGGGTCAACAATGCCCATTTGCAGCCTCACTGTGCCCATGCAGATGGACACAGTTGACCGATTTGGGGCCCTGTATCTCGGGGTCACTTAGTGCTAGGAACCCCATCTTTGGATATGTTGTAGTGCTAATTCCACTGGGTTGGAATACAACATTTGGGGTTCCTAGCACCAAGTGTCCCCGAGATATGGGGCCCCAAATTCGGGTCAGAAAATGTCAAGCACTTTTCTGCAGCAGAGAATGACATTTTCCGAACCGAATTTGGGGCCCCGTATCTCGGGGCCACTTAGTGCTAGGAACCCCATATTTGGATATGTTATAGTGCTAGGTCCACTGGGTTGGCACACCAAATGCTGGATTCCTAGACCCAAGTGACCCCGAGATACGGGGCCCCAAAGTCGAGTCAGAAATTTTTTTTTTTGCTGCAGAAAAGTGCTTGACTCGAGTATAAGCCGAGGGGGGCACTTTCAGCACAAAAAAATGTGCTGAAAAACTCGGCTTCTACTCGAGTATATACGGTACATTAATTCTCTTATGAAATATACTCCTGAAGAAACACCCTGCGAAACATGTTGAGTCTGAACCAGTTTGATCGTCAGTTTGTTTTTTTCCCCTATTGTGGATAAATGAATGTACGTTTCACTGTCAGTTCTGTTATAGAGATTTATTGATATGTACTGTCTATACCTCATCTTGAGGATTCTTTATTAATTGTTGTGTTTTGCATTTCTCTAATAAATTTATACAATTTTTATGAGAGTCTATGTAAGTCCTTACCGTACCATGAAAGTCCACAGTTGCCTTAGATCATCTGCCATTCAATTCTTCTCAAATTTATAGGATGATGGTACTGTAAAGTTTTTTTTATTATACAGTAGCACTAATTAAATTGTTGGGTGTGTAGCTAAAATAATCCTCCTGTTCCAGCTTTGGTGTGTCAGAGGGTTTTGCATTGCCGGAAGGATCGTGGTTATCTGGAATCAGGGGATACATCAGAGGCCCCTTGGTAAACACTACACAGAGGTACATATAGTTATGCACATGGGGCTTCAATATTATGGAGATAGACAATGTAACACTGTCTGCTATATTCATACAGCTATCTTTGATGACTCAAAGATAACATTGCTGGAGCCTATATTTTTCAGTCCAGATGGCCATGGAAACATATTATCTGTGCATGAACAAACATCATCTGTGTGCAACGTTGATTTGGCATCGTAGCTCAGAGCTTTGTGACTGTGCCAGAGACATAATGTTACACTGTCACCCCTAAAGCTTACTAAAATTATTGCATACACTAAAGTACTATACACACTGCATAACTAATGACACACCTAAATAAAGCATACTATTCAGAATAAGCTATTTAATGGGCTAATGTTGCTTGTATTGAATGAATAAAGTTAAAAACATATAATTAGGTGGACTAAGGCAGCACTAGTAAGCATCATTTGACTTCACTATGACTGTGGTCTTTGTTTTTAACTGGTTACCGACCACCGTCTGTCAATTTACGGCCAGGCGACGCAGCTCTCGTGGTGGGAGGGCGTCATATGATGCCCTCGCTTTTTTGGGCCACCAGGGGGCGTGCGCCTGTCGTGTTCCTGGGGGCTCGATGCGCGTGCCCGGCGCCGCGGTCCGCCAGGCACCCGCGATTGCCCGGTAACACAGCAGGACCATGTATCTGTGTATGTAAACACACAGATCCACGGTCCTGTCAGAGGAGAGGAGACCGATGGTGTGTTCTCAGTACAGAGAAACACTGATCGGTCTCCTCCCCTTGTCAATCCCCTCCCCCTACAGTTAGAATCACTCCCAGTGAACATATTAACCCCTTGATCACCCCCTAGTGGTTAACCCCTTCCCTGCTAGTCAAATTTATACAGTAATCAATGCTTTTTCATAGCACGGATCGCTGTATAAATGTGAATGGTCCCAAAAATGTATCAAAAGTGTCCGATATGTCCGCTGCAATATCGCAGTCACGATAAAAATCGCAGATCGCCGCCATTACTAGTAAAAAAAATAAAAATAATAAAAATGCAATAAATCAATCCCCTATTTTGTAGGCACTAAAACTTTGCGCAAACCAATCAATATACGCTTATTGCAATTTTTTTTACAAAAAATATGTAGAAGAATACATATCTCAGCGTATCCGTTCACATTTCCACACTGTCATTGAAGTCAGGACTAGAGTCACTTTCGAGACCCAAGTTAGACCTGTTGATATTGGTCTCACGGGTCCGGCACCCATATGTAACACTACCTGACCTGATTTGAGTGCACCTCTTCTAATATAACATTATATTGGTTATACGTTAGTTGACAAGTTATAAGTATATTTGTTTAGCACTGTTCTACCCACCACGGCCAATGCAGCATGGTTTCAGTTACATTTTTCCGTGGTTGCACTTTCTTGTATGTGATATATACATGTTTTGCATACTTGTATGTTTTAAAACTTTCAATAAAATCTTTTATGGAATAAAAAAGAAGAATACATATCGGCCTAAACTGAGGAAAAAATGTGTTTAAAAAAAAAATTTGGATATTTATTAAAGTAAAAAATATTGGTTTTTTTTTTCAAACTTGTCCCTTATCTTTTGCTTATAGCGCAAAAAATAAAAACCGCAGAGGTGATCAAATACCCCCAAAATAAAGCTCTATTTGTGGGGATAAAATGATAACAATTTCATCTGGGTACAGTGTAGCATGACCGCGCAATTGTCATTCAAATTGTGACAGTGCTGAAAGCTGTAAAATGGCTTGGGCAGGAAGGGGGTGAAAACGCACTGTATTGAGATGGTTAAAGTAAGGTGACCAAATTTTTTAAATTAAATCCGGGGATATATTTTTTTATTGGCAACTGGTAAACTATTTTATAAGCATGAGATACACAGTATTCGCTTTAAAATAAACTGAATACAAACAGCGCCAAGAGATAGAGGAATAAATAAATAAAAAAAATATATAAATATAAATATCTAGAATAAAATATAAATATTTACGCAAAAAGGCAAAGGGTAATAAAATGTTATTGCATATGAATATAGTCAGCAACAATCATGCAGAGGATATAAATATAAATATAATTATAAAGGGTGTCAGGAGGGTATTTCTACAGTTCATTAGCACTCATCTGACCCATTATGAGGAAGAAATAGCAGCAATAGTCACAGGATGGAATAACTAATAAATTGCCCTATGGCTTAGTCCAATGAAATCTTTCTTCAAAAGCTGTGACAGTCCATTTAATTCCATACAGTTGCAGCAGCAAAACAGCAGAGGAGTGTGAAAAGGAAAGTGAATCAACCACAGGCACGGAGATAATTACAGCAGGACAGGTCCTAATCCCAACACCTGATGGCACCCTGTACTCACCCTAAGGAATGGATGCTTACCAGAGCTCAGATAAAAGATAGCCTTTTAAAACAGATGTCACTGCACGCATCCAAGCCGTATCAGCAGTCCTCCGGTCTCAACAGCAGGGGGGCATCACCATAGAGGAACAAACAGCCAACATAGTGTAAAACCCTTTATTAAATAAAATCTCAAGCCCCCCTACAGATTGCATATACAAAAACAAAGATTCAAACAAGCATGTCACAAATAACTGCTTCAGGAACAGAGCTGCTAGGGCTTTATCTCACCACCGTCTGACGCCGCTACAGTGCCGACAGATAAGGGATACCCAAGATGTCACAGCTGTTCAGTCAATAATAGTGTGGCTTACGCTCTCTCTCTCTCTTTTAGAGCATAAGCCAACTGTTAGCAACTATAACATAAATGATACAAAATATTGTTATAATGGTCATACACATGCTCTCAAGAGATTAATAATATATTAAGACAAAATCCTATGATAGAAAAAGTTAGGGAAAAAGTAAAGAGAGAGATAAGAATACATTACACAGACATCCTTATGTGTGGCCATGTGTTGTCCAGACCATGAGATTAAGAGTGTGGGGGTAGCTCTCTTGACTGCTTTATACCCCCCATGCCCCTACTCCAGGTTTCCACCCCCCTGGGACCTTCCTTCTTATTGGTCCAGAGTTGCTCACATAAGTATTGGCTCTCTGTAACATTGTTTTTAGTTGCTAGGTAGGGATGAGCCGAACACCCCCGAGTTCGGTTCGCACCAGAACCTGCGAATGGACCGAAAGTTTGCACGAACGTTAGAACCCTATTAGTTACAATGGACGCGGACATTCAAAATCTAAAATGCTAATTATAACGGCCAATATGCATGTTATTGTTCTAAAAAAGGTTTGGGGACCCGGGTCCTGCCCCAGGGGACATGTATCAATGCAAAAACTGAAGTTTTTTCTGGAGCAGTGGTTTTAATGATGCATTAAGTGAAAAAAAAAGGTGAAATATTCCTTTAAATATGGTACCTGGGGGTGTCTAAAGTATGCCTGTGAAGTGACATGTGTTTCACGTGTGTAGAACTTTCCCTGCACAAAATTACATTTGTAAAGGAAAAAAAGAAGCCATTTAAAACTGCTTGCGGCTTTAATGTCATGTCTTGTCCAGGCCATATGGCTGAAAATCTTTGAGAAAAATGGCATGGCTACCCCATCCCCCCCCTACCCCAGCCTATTACCAGCCCCTTTGGGTCTTGTATGGATATTAAGGGGAACCCTGCACCCAAAATAAAACCCTATACCTAAAACCCTATATACTCTGAACCGCAGTATACAGGCGGTGCAAACAAGACAGGGACTGTAGGTATATACTGTATGTATGTATGGACTGTTGGTGTATACTGTGCTGTGCTGGAGGCGCACAAAACACACTAACTCCTGCAGATGGCTGTCTTAGGTGACAACAGGGCAGATACAGTGTAAGGTGGTTTAGTGTGCTACTGCTGTGCTATACTCGCATAGCACACACACACACTAACTGCAGATGGCTGGATTGGTAGAGAACAGCACTGAGAAGAACACACTATCCTTGCCTATTTTTCCTCTATCCCTACACTTTCCCCACAAGCAAAGGCTGAGAAGAATACACTATCCCTGCCTATTTTTCCTCTTTCCCTACACTTTCCCCACACAGAAATGATTCACATATAGTGTGTACATGTACAGTACACTGTCACTGTTCCTCAAGCCGGAACATACTACACAAGGCCACCGGCGCGGCGGCCTTATATAGTGTGGGGCGTGTACTAAACCCCCCGAGCTATAATTGGCCACAGGCATCCTGCCTGTGGCCAATTATTGCTCTCCTTGCCGCTGGCTCTATGATTGGCCAAGCATGCGGGGTCACAGTGCATGCTTGGCCAATCATCAGCCAGCAATGCACTGCGACTGGTGCAGTGCATTGTGGACCGTTCGCATCACACGAATTTGATGCGAACAGCCCTCAGAGTTCTGCCCTCGACTAGCGGACGAACAGCCGATGTTCGATTCGAACATGGGTTTGAATCGAACACCAGGCCAATCCCTATTGCTAGGTAAGATCCTAACATTAGCATGTCAAAAGACCCCTAACCAAGTGGTGACACAACGTCTACTTAGGCTCTTTACCAAACAAAAGGATAATTTATCACCTAAAGACATCCAACAGTTTCCATGAGACAGTAGAAAATAAGTCAATATTGTAATGCTGAGCCCATATCTCATCACAAATTATGTAAAAACATATACATACATATATGTATTCAATGGGGTATAGTAATTTAAGTAGAGAATCATTGCAATGGTTTCCTTGAAGCTCCTTGTTATAAATATGAAATCCAAAAATCTCCACCACAGTCCACCCTGAAGTCCATTCTTGAACTTATGCCCTCCCTCAATGATCCTGTACCCACCCACAACAGTCCAGAAGACACCGGAACCCATCGAGGTAGACTTGAGATAGTAAAGAAATCCTGGTGCCTTTGAGACTTCACCTCTGAATCATGGGTGTCTGTACTGCAATGTTTCATCGCCCCTCTGCCTTGGAAGAGCGGAACTCCAACATTGATGGCGGGATCCTGGCATATCTAGTCCTGTAACTTGGGAATATGGTTTAATGATTGTAACGATTGGATCGGACCACGAGACAGCACGTTTCAGCATGGTGAAAGAAAGTTCAGGAGAGTCTTATTTGTGGCACATTTGTCTCAAGAAATAACTTGGTTGTCGTTGCTTCTTTAGGTGGTGGTTGGGCGGGCCTCTGGGCAGTCGTGCATAAATACAAAAAAAGATGGAGAATGTCAGTGTACAGGTATTGGAGGAATGCAGGACAGGTGCAGAGGGTTGGCCATTAAAACTAAATGCTTATAAGTGGTGTAATGTGGACGAGTAGAGGGGAATCCCACAGGGTACAGAGTCCGAGCAACAGCCAGTATTATCTATGGCCCTTGATGGTAGGGGTAGTCAACACTGCCTGCTATTGCCAGGTCCCTGGGTTCACCACACCTGCTCACGGGGCTTAGGTTAAAGCAGTAGGCAGACTAGGGGAGGTAGAATTACATTAAGACATAAGACCTGGATGTCCAGGGATACTTTGTGAAATATGGTACTTGTGTGTTTCAGGAAACCATTCTATAGGACCCACTGGACTTTTAAAAACGGAGTCAGGCAGAAACGGTAAAGCTCATCTCTGGTATTCAAACAAAAGTTCCAGAAGACTAATACATTTACTTTTATAGATATAGAAGAACATTATCAGCTAATGGACTGGTACTATCACTTAAAGTAATTAAAGATAAGAATATGATACAAAGAAAGTAGGAACGAGAAAGAAAAAATAAAATAAGCAAAAAATGAAAAAAACATACAGGTTTAATGCTGCTTCAACCCAGACTGTTTATGACACACATTTCACTTTATGTAAAAGAGCATTGAATATGCTTTTTATAAAAACAAATGAACAATACATAACTGTCCTGAAAAATTATTATAAAGTGCCTTGAAAAATAATACATTGCAGCTGTTGCAGCAGCAATTTAGCAACAAAAAATAAATAAATAAAGAGGAACAAAAAAAAAATAGATAACTCCTCTCCCATATTAGTAATCAACAGGTGAACAGGATCACTGTCACTAAAAATGTATAAGTCGGGTATAAAAATTTTTTTAAAAAAAGGGATAGAATAAAACAATGGTTGCCAAAAACTTTTAGAATTTAGTCAAACCTGACTCAAAATTTTTTAGAGGCTTTTCCCCAAAACAACAAAAAGAAAAATATAGTTCTAGGGTCCTCTTTTAAATGCGCACAATACTCTACATCGGTCTCTTAATAGCTACCCACATCAGGACAGCAACAGGGTGGAGTTTACTAAAGTTGTGGCCCTAAGACGGTACCTGAATAAACTTTTCCCATTAAGAAACCTTAGTTTGAGATATTTTGTTGGACCTCTTTTGATCTTGAGATCACCCAAATCGTCCACTTCACGCCTCCTAAGACATCCTTATTTCCAGCTCCCTTGTTACCTCCTCCCATGCTCAACCTCAGGACTGCTCCCGAACCTCTGGAACTCCCCCACCCCAATATGTCCAACCCGTCCCTTCCCCTTTTCACACCTAGGTGATCCCTAAAAAAAACTCTTATTCCAGGAAGCCTACCCCGCCTCCACCTAAAATGTTACCTCAGCCAGCTCCATATTCCCAGCTGCTATTATTTTTGTACCACCCTCCTCCCCCTCATAAACAGAGTCCTTCTATTCATAACCTGCCCAACCTGTTGGCAATATCTACCTGTTGCCCAAACTACCCAACTACCCAACTTTTAACTCCTCCCCGAATCCCAAAGGA
>CM053028.1:171869177-172301677 GCA_028564925.1 Lithobates sylvaticus
GGAGTCTGGAGAGGAGTCAAGAGTGGGAACGCCGCCAGGATGGGAGTCATGGGAGAAGTCAGACGTGTGTGGACTGTGGAGAGGAGACTATAGGATAAAACCAGAGCCACCAAGCTGGAGCCGACTGACTGAGCCCTGCTTGGTGCACCTGAGAGGAGGTCAGTGACAGCATCGCCAGGCCAGTCTGAAGGGGGGGGTCACTGATTTAAGGGGGGAGTGAGTACAATAATGTAAGGGGCACTGATATAAAGGGTTTTCACCTTATATCAGTAACCCCCCCTTACCTTAGTGTATTCTTTCTGCGGAAGGTGCCCCCCCCCCACATTCTGAGTTCCTTTGGTCCCCCTTGATGATTGACCACTTTTAACTGGAATTTGCTTATATATATATATATATATATATATATAAAGCCCTATGTGATTTCATATCTGTCTTATCTATATATAATACACTCTTCAAATGTGCTTTAAAATGTATGGTTTTTCCCTTTCATGAACAAGAAAATAATGACGTTATGCTGTTGCGCTGGTATAATAATGCTGTGGGGCTGGTATGAAATTTTTTCCAGGGCTGGATTTTATTCCCAGTCCAGCCCTGCTTGATACTAGCAAGAACTATGTGATATTAAATGGGTTGAAAATGGCGCCTGGTGTATTAATTTAAAACATAGCTGCCCCTTTAAGAAAGTGTAAACACTGAACTGTATAGAAAAATCAAATGTAAAGGTGTTGGCGCTAAAAACATACAAAATAAAAGTGAAAAAGGCAAATGGTGATTACAAAAGCAAATAAATATATAAAGTCCAAAGTGACAATCCCAACACCATAAATAAATGAAATCTTCTGGTTTGACGTTTCTTCAAATAAAAGCTTCACCACGAGTGCTCATGAGGTAGATGGCAACTCACCAAAGGTGTCTGACCACTTTTTACAGTAGGTCAAAATGCGCTTGAATTGAATGGACCAGAGGAATCCTAGGTAGGTATCTCTCCACTATGTGACCCCCTCCAGATGGCGGCTGACGATAAGGGAACAGACTCCACCAAGGACACATAAAAATAACTCTTATGGTGTATTAAGTTTTAATAAAAAATGTTTAAAAAGGTAACAAAGGATTTTGCACTCACATGTGACTGTGCTATGCCCAGCACTAAGGTGTTTACAACATGTGCGGGTGGATATATTGGAATTGTGGCGGCATGCGATCCACGCCTCATTCTGGATATGCCAAAAAGGATGTCACATTGATGACCCAGAAGTGACGAGTCTGCGCTTCTACATACGTTTCATCGTACTGAAATCATTAAAAGGGACCCCCCTAGACACCGGATTAACCCTTTCAGCATCAGGAAGTGACAAACTGCCATTTCCTATTTGCTTTTATAATACACAAAAGGGATTGTGATTCGGAATGGGGGGATAAAACCGCACTTCCCCTGGTGATAAGCAGCCGACACAACAATCTGACTAATTGTATGATAAAATTAGGAAAAAATGTGTAGCGCTAAAATTGTATCTAATTCACAATGGTATATCAGAATGTGGGTCTGAATACAGTGTGTGATTTAGATGATAGTGAAACCACTTTGTGCACAGAAGTGAAAACATTTTTTTGAAGATATATGTAAATGAAACATATAACTAAAAAAGAAAAGGTGTGTTTTCAACACCGACTCCTATATGAAGGCAAGATCTAAATATCCTGCCTCTATAAAACACTGTGATATATAAACCAAGTAATGTTGTGCATATCCACATACACCTAAATGTACAAACCACCTACTGGGCCTAGATCAGCTGAACTGAAATCTATGACTGTATGTGGAAATTAAGTGGTGTATAAATACACCTTTCAAATGACCAATCACAAATGGAGAGTGATAAAACAAACCATGAAGATCTAAAGAAAAACAATCGTGTGTCTATAACCTAAATATAGACATATATATATGTCATCCAGTGAGGATGTAGTGTATGTCAGTGAGTGGGTAAACTCATGTATCTACCCATGTGTGGACAAATTACATGTGCATATGCATTGAAGCATCCAAACAGTGAATAACTGATATAACACAAATATAAAATAATTGAGGAATCAAGTGAGATTAGTCAAAATCTATCACCAAAGGTATAGCTATTTAGCATATATTGTCCATGTTAATGGAAAAAATAAGTTCATATGGTTGAACATGTATGCAAATATTCGCTCTGAATCGCTGTATGATTTTCAAATATCAGGTCATCATTCAACATGTTGCCATCATGTACATAGAAATGGAGGTAAAATGGGGTATCCTTACCGACAGTGATGGACTCACAAGCCAGTAGCTGTGAGTCAAACAGGCTTATTCCAACGTGCGGTACGCACGGATCCGATTCTCAGGCGATGGAATACTTTGGACTGTGAATGTGCACCAGTCAGTACTCATCAGGCCGATGTATGTTGGCAACACAGGAATTGGATACCTTGAATTTTCTCTGCGATCCTCTCAAAAGCAGCAAGGATTTCCAAAATATGTACTAAAAGAAAAAGAGAATCTCCTCATGGTGTAAAACCCGATAACCGGATAAAAATTTATTTCACGAATGTTTCAACATCCCAAACAATCTTTTCTCAATAAAATAGGGTTCAATAAAAATGGAGATGTGCAGTAAAAAAAGTGTCACAGCTGGCGTATTCACCCTACGCGTTTCGTCCTCATAGACTTCTGCTGGGGTATAGGTATATACCCCAGCTTAATTTCCACATACAGTCATAGATTTCAGTTCAGCTGATCTAGGCCCAGTAGGTGGTTTGTACATTTAGGTGTATGTGGATATGCACAACATTACTTGGTTTATATATCACAGTGTTTTATAGAGGCAGGATATTTAGATCTTGCCTTCATATAGGTGTCGGTGTTGAAAACACACCTCACACTTTTCTTTTTTAGTTATATGTTTCATTTACATAAAAAAAAAAAAAAATGTCACTTATGTTTATGAAGTGGTTTCATTATCATCTAAAACACACACTGTATTCAGACCCACATTATGATATAATGAATTAGATACAATTTTAGCTCTACACATTTTTTCCTCATTTTGTCATACAAAAGGGTGTGATTGGCTAGGCTCCCCAAACATAGGGATTGGAGACAAAAAAGGAATCTACCTGATTCCCGAATATCATCCGCCCATGCCGCACTCACCTACTAAACAATTACTAACAAGGTTCCAGATACAGGTGGAAGGGGGGTGGGAGGAGGGAGGTTGGTTATAGTGACAGTGGTCAGGGGGGGATGGTGACTGGGAGGGGGGTGGGATGTTTGTGGGGTGTGATTGTTGTTTGTTTTTTTTGTTTTGTGTTTTATTTTTTTTTTTCCTCTCTCCTTTCCCCTCTCCTTTTCTCCCCTTGCTCCCCCCTCTCCCCCCTATCTCTCCCCTCTCTCCCCCCCTCTCTCTCTCTCTCTCTCTCTCTCTCTCTCTCTCTCTCTCTCTATATATATATATATATATATATATATATATATATATATATATATATATTTATATATTTATATACCGCTCTGGTCTTCCTGCTTTCTTATATGTATCTATGTATAGTAAATGACTAGTCTACTCTATTATAAGATAAGGAAGGATGACAAGTAAAATCAAGATGATGTCATGGAATGTTTTTTTTGAGTGATCCTACAAAATCTCTAGAGGAACTTATACCCTCGTAAGCACATTTGGGCAGATTTCAGCGTTCTGTATCAATTGGGAGAAATCGGTTTTGATGTCCACACATGCTGAGGATATGTCCCTACCAGATTTTGCTAAACAAATTAAAATAAATCATAAAATCAAGTATATAGGAATTGAGGTAACACGAAATGTGGGGGACTATGTAGATTTGAATCTCAGACCATTACTACTCAAGTTTAAAGATAAATGCCGGACCTGGTGCAAACTCCCATTAACTGTGATAGGAAGAGCCAATCTTATAAAAATGATGTGGATAGCAATGTTTTGGTTCAGGATAGAATCTCTTTCGGGAACTAATTTGGAGAAAAAAAACACTCTCGGATAAAATTAACAACCTTAATTCTAGCTAAAGATGTGGGGGGACTTGACATCCCTCAGCCAAAGAATTAAATTCAACAGTATTTTGGTTGGTCAGTGATTTTGGAAGAGGACTCCATACAGAGACTACTCCTTCCGCTGGGTAGTGGGTATACATTGCTGTCCACATTAGAGAAAAAAATTATGCAAATGAATAAAAAATTCCTGTCAGGTAAGCTATTTGCTAAGGTATGGCAGGAAATTAAAGATATTACAAATATTACAGGTTACACCTCTCTCACTCCAATTTGGAATAATGGAAATTATGTAGAAGTACAGAAATTAAACAAGTTTGAGTTTTGTCAAACTCAAGGACTCGATATGTGGAGCAATTGTTCTGGAATGATAATATAAAACCATTTACCCAATTATCTGAAGAATTTGAGATACCAAGACAGAAGTTCTTCCAATTCCTGCAACTCAGATATGCCATAGAGGCTCAGGCACGCACGTCGGAATTTAAACTTAATAATTCTAAAATAATATCATTGCTCATAAAGGATGGAAAAAAAAAGGTCCTTATATCTAAAATCTATCAGATATTGAACAGTAAGATTAAAGAAAAGGCAGTGGTTCCGGCCAGGACACAATGGGAACAAGACCTAGGCCCACTATCAGATGTACAGTGGGTGGAGGCTCTCTCAGCGATACTGCAGGTTTCATTGTCCACTACTCAAAAATTAACACAAATGTTCATCCTACATAGGTCATACCATACTCCAGAAAAATTGTTTAAAGTGGTGGGACACCCTGAAAACAAAAACTTGAAAAAATGTTAGTAACAATTTAAAATGAAAAAAAAAAAATATATATTTTTTTTTTACTTACCAGAAATGGCTGTTGCTAGGCAGATCGTCCTAATCTGCCTCCTCCAGCGCCGCGGTGATCTTCTCTCCTTCCGTCTTCTAGTGAATTGGGCGCGGTGTGTTGTGGGAACTGTGTCCCACAACACACCGCGTTCCCCGTTCACAAATAAGACTCGCGCATGCGCAGTAGGCCGCGCGCCAACTCGCGCATGCGCAGTAGGCCGCGCGCCAACTCGCGCATGCGCAGTAGGCCGCGCGCCGACTCGCACATGCGCAGTAGGAAATTGTTTAAGTGGAAATGCAGGGAATCCCCCCTATGCCTGCGATGTAGAGGCACACCGGCCAACCTAATACACATGTTATGGAGGTGTCCCAAGCTCCAACGTTACTGGCAGGATATAACTACAAATATAAATAATATAATGGGTATAAAGTTAGTACCAGACCCTAGAATATGTTTGCTAAATGTTGTGAAGAGACACAGTATATTAGAAAATGCCTACGGTATAATAACGAGATGCCTGTTTCAGACTCGGAAATTGATAGCTCAGAAATATCCCCCGCCGGTGGAGGAATGGAGAAGACAAATAAGAGAAACTATAGTAAAGGAGAAATTCATTTATTAACACAGAAATAATCTAGGGAAATGTGAAGCTATCTGGAAAGACTGGATAGAGGCTTGGGACCTTGGATGATGTTGTCTTTTTGAGAGGGTGGGGAGATGGTGGAGGTGGAGGGGGGAGAGTATGGGGAGGAAGGAGAGGAAAGTATTTTTGTGGGTAAAAATCAAAAGGTTTGAGGTCTGTTTTAATCTGCTGTATCTAGCCAACATCCCATCAATAGATATATATAAATTTTCCCCTCAAGTGGGTGGGACTTTATAGGCATGAACTGTGAGACTTACAACAAGATTTGTAAAGGTATGTTGAGTATCTTTATTTAGACAATGTATCAAAAAAGAAAAGTAGATATAAAAAGGGGAAATATTGCAATAATCCCTTTATGCAAACATGCATTACACACAATATATATGCATTTTGTCTTTTCGAACGTGCAATCCTACCGACTAAGTCAAAGTAAGTATGCACGTTCAAAAATCCATTTATAAAACAGTCAGATCATTTATGTGCATTCAAAATGCCTACGCGTTACAGAGTCTTATACTCCTTCTTCAGGGTTGATTCAATATGCACTTGTATGTCTTTTGAAAAGGCAATCTTAAAAAAAAAGACAGAAGTTCATGTATATATATATTTCCAGTAAAGAAACATACAAAAAAAAAATGAAAAAAAAAAAAAATTGAAAATAAAAATAAACTATACATATATCATAGACTTGCATGCATACATGGAGCGCTGGATATGATCCTATATAATATGTCGGTCAATACCTGAACGGATTATATGGTAATGCTTCAGAAGTGAAGACAAATAGCACTGTCTGCTTGTTGGAGCTGATAGATCACCGATGGGGCATGTGGATGCAAACCAGGACCGTGGTGGCCAGTGACTGCAGAAAAAGGAGGAAGGAAGTATATCACGAATTTATAGTTATAGCACATTATATTAGAACAACAATGTCTACCTTCATTCCCACCAAAAGTGGAAAAGGGACAATGAAAACGCAGGGGTATGCAGTTGCATCCTCACCTGCACCAAACATGCCAATATATCTATTACAGAGATTCTCTCAAAAAAGCTCATAGCTGATTTGTTTATAAATACCTTTATAGCAGTACTGTGTATCATGGGGATGAGGTCCACATATTGGAAGGCGTATAGTTTGGAGCCTCTCGTAATAATAGGAGATCTTTATCCAGGTATTTGTTAATGACCTGGGTCAGCAGAGATTGCATAAGAGATGGGGGTAAAGTACACCTCCAAAACGGATAGATGGGGCACTGTAGGCACCGTCCTCCAAACGGACCCTCCGTCTGTAACAAACAGATCAATTCAGACGCAAAATTATTAAAGCGAGCCCTGAGACAAAATTTCTATTTAGTCTGCTGCACATAGAAGTTAAAAAGAGGGATAACATTGTTGGTTTCTTACCTTAGTACAGAGTAACTGGTGTTTGCCTCATACCCTACCACAGCACTGCATAATACTGGCAAAAGTGTTCCTTATATCCACCCAGTAATTAATTGTTTTACCTGCTATCAGGTGTGAGTGATTAAAGCCACTCAATTATGCTGCAACTGGTTAAATCCGACGGTCCCCAGGGTGCATGGCGCACGCCGCACCCCTAACCCACAATAAAAATGTTGCCGTGGGAGGCGTGATGTTATGCGTCATGTTCCCACTGACACGTGTGCGCAGTAAGATCACATTCCCCACAGCGCTGGCGTAAGGGAGATGGAAAGCTGGAAAAGAAACCACAATTCCCATAATACATAGCGTCAGCAAGACTGCTGACCGCTTGTATGACTGTCAGCAAAGAGGGAATGCTGAAACTGCTAAAAAGAGGCCGAACAGGGCATTAAGCTGGTTGGATGGATCACATAGTGATCACATCCATATATGTGCAACCAGGACAGCCTATGTGTGTCGGGATTGCACCACAAGTCCCCTATAAGCGCCAGGAGCTCCATAGTTGCAAAATCCTCATATATACAGATTGTATCATTACACATAGGTGATTTAATTACATATCTTGGACGCTCCAAATATACATGAGTCAAATATATACATTTACATAGTGTTTCAAAAATTATAAAAAATAAAAAAAAACATTTCGGAAAAACATTACAACACATTGACAGTATGTGTAGATGGCTAGAGAAGCTCCTAAAAGCAGGATATTTTTGGAAGAACATAGAGGATAACATTTATCTTCACATGATGTATTACATCACCATGTCACAGACCCCCATAATGCAAATATTAACGGTTCTCATAGCTCTCTGTGGAAAAGATGGGCCAGTTTGTATATGGACAGTTATTTTTCCATCCCTCCTGATACAAATCCCTCCAAAAAGGGTTTGTAATTTGCTGCCTCATTTAGACCCGGAAAGATTGTAGCCTGAAGATCCATTTTAATTATTTTTGCAACTGGGGTGTACCCTGTCAAGGACCATAAATTTGACTTTGGGGAAAACGCTGTTGTGCAAAGATAGCACATGCCTTCCCATTGGAAGATCAGGAGTAGCTTTCTTCATGCTCCAAATGTGTTTGGACATGCGAGATCTTAATTCAACCTTTGTTTTTCTTACGTAAAAGGAGTTGCAATCACATGTTAGTAGATATACAACTCCTTTCATTTTACAATTTGCGTAGTGAGTTGCCATTAGGCAATATAGAAGAAGATCCCACTTGGATATACTGACAAAAAGTACATCCCCCACAGTTGTAGGTACCTTTCATTATGCAGGGATCGCCTCAATTTTCCCCTTTGAACTCACTCTGGATGATAAGATCTCTTACTGATGTTGCTCGTCTAAAGGTAACGGGGGGTTTGGCTGGCACAAATCTACCCAGACTGCTGTCCATGGATAGAAGGTGCCAGTATTTTTGCACAATATTACGAATTTGATTGTGTTGATTAAAATATGATACTATAATCCTTGTGACATTTTCTTTTTGGCCATCATTTTTTTGTTTTTTTGGAGTATAGCAAATCATGCTGTGTTCTCTCCAAAGATTTTTTATATGCTTTTTTGAGTGAGGTTTTTGAATATTCCCTCTCAAGTAAGCGACTTTGTAATTTTCTGGCCTCAATTTGGAAACTTTTCTCATCCGAGCAGTTTCTCCTAGTACGTAGATACTGACTGAAGGGTACTGAAGTTATAAGGAAACGAGGGTGAAAACTTGACGCATGAAGGATAGAATTTCCCGCTATCTCCTTTCTGAAGAGGTGAGTTTGGATGGCACCGCCCTCACCACGGAGGACTGTGACATCCAAAAAAGTCACCTCTTCAGAATGGTGAAGCATGGTAAACGTAAGGTTCAATTGATTTTTATTAAGCCTGATTAGAAAGTTGGACAACATGTCCACTGGTCCATCCCAAATCAAAAAAACATCATCGATGTATCTGGCAGATGTGGTCCGTGTACATCGCCATCTGCTCGTCCGCCATCAGCGAGCGCTCCGACTTCCCCAGGTACAGGTTGGCGTACGATGGGGCACAGCAAGTCCCCATCGCAACACCCTGTACCTGTAGTGGGAGCCGTTGAAGGAAAAAATATAATCTAACGATTGTACAATAAAATAACTATAGGGCCATTCATCATCAATGTGTTGTAATAAGATATGCTGAATGGCAGCTAGACCTAAAGAGTGGGGAATGGAGCTATATAGCTCCTCCACATCTATGGTAACCAATGTGGAGTGTTCTGGGATGACCAAATTATCTAATATCTTTAGGAAATGGATTGTGTCTTTCACATAGGAGGGCAAGCTGACTACAAAGGGTCTAAGATGTTCATCAATCAGGCAGCTCAATCTTTATGAGATGGATCCATTACCCAAAATGATTGGGCGGCCTGGTGGGTCTTTTTGGTCTTGTGGACCTTCGGGAGCGAATAGAAAGTTGGAATTCGTGGGTGGTCTGTACGTATATATTTCCATGTAGTTGCATTAATGATACCTTTTTGACCTGCAGAATCTACAAATTCATAGAATTTGGCATTACATTTTTCAATCATCTGAAAAGGAATCAGACGATACCAACTTTTATTTTTAAGGATCTTATTGTACATGGAAATATACTGGTCGTTGTCCATGATAACAGTGTTTCCACCCTTATCGGGTGGCTTGATTACTATTGAACAGTTTTTGTAGAGATCGTTCAAAGCTTTTTTCTCCATTGGAGTCAAATTTTCCTCTGATCTACCTTTAAAGGTTAGTTTTTTCAAGTCTCTAGAAACGAGCTTCAAAAAAGTTGCTGCGTTTGGATTTGAACTGGGTGCTGGGTATTGATCTGATTTTTTCTCAAGTGGTGATTTAGCTTTGGCAATTTTCTCATTGGGTTTTTTATTTTGGCATGTTTCTTTACTGGAAATATATATATACATGAACTTCTGTCTTTGTATTTTAGATTGCCTTTTCAAAAGACATACAAGTACATATTGAATCTACCCTGAAGAAGGAGTATAAGACTCCGAAACGCGTAGGCATTTTGAATGCACATAAATGATCTGATTGTTTTATAAATGGATTTTTGAACGTGCATACGTACTTTGACTTAGTCGGTAGCATTGCACGCTTGAAAAGACAAAATGCATATATATTGTGTGTAATGCATGTTTGCATAAAGGGATTATTGCAATATTTCCCCTTTTTATATCTACTTTTCTTTTTTGATACATTGTCTAAATAAAGATACTCAAAATACCTTTACAAATCTTGTTGTAAGATACTTTTACATTATTTATATTACGTTTATATAAATTTTTAGGAGCTATTAAATTGTTCATATGCACATTCACTTTGAAGCTCATGCTGACTTCATATGCACATTCACTTTACAGCTCATGCTGACTTTATAGTTATTGTATATGCACCTTTTCACTTTATAGCACGATTGCCAGTATTTGTACCTCATATATTTCCCCAAGACTTATATACACATATATATTCTATATATATTACATTTTCTATTGAACAGCGCCATTTTCCCTATCTAGAGTTTTAATATTTTTTTTGGACTTCACTTAGGTGGTGTTCTTCAATTAGAGAGGCAGCAGTTCAGCCTTTAATCCTAAGCGCGGATATCTGCATTTTTAATACTTCATAATGACAACGTGAAAGAAGTTTGTTTGAAATCTTTGCAAAGTTATTGAAAATAAAAAACAAAACAAATCACATGTACTGTACATAAGTTATTCCCAGCCTTTGCCATGACACTCAAACTTGAGCTCAGGTGCATCCTGTTTCCACTGATCATCCTGAAGATGTTTCTACAACTTGATTGGAGCCCACCTGTGGTAAATTCAGTTATATGAACATGATTTGGAATGGCACACACCTGACTATATAAGGCCCCACAGTTAACAGTACACGTCAGAGCACAAACCAAGCCATGAAGTCCAAGGAACTGTCTGTAGACCTCCGAGACAGGATTGTATTGAGACACAGATCTGGAGAAGGGTACAGAAAAATTTCTGCAGCATTAAAGGTCCCAATGAGCACAGTGGCCTCCATCATCCGAAAAATGGAAGAAGTTTGGAACCACCACAACTCTTCCTAGAGTGGGCCACCCGTCCAAATTGAGCAATCAAGGGAGTAGGGCCTTAGTCAGGGAGGTGACCAAGAACCTGATGGTCACTCTGATAGAGCTCCAGTGTTTCTCTGTGGAGAGAGGAAAACCTTCCTGAAGAACAACCATCTGTGCAGCACTCCACCAATCAGGCCTGTATGGTAGAGTGGCCAGGCAGAAGCCACTTTTCAGTAAAAAGCCCATGATAGCTCACCTGGAGTTTGCCAAAAGGCACCTGAAGGACTCTCAGACAATGAGAAACAAAATTTTCTGGTCTGATGAAACAAAGATTGAACTTTTTGGCCTGAATGGGAAGCGTCATGTCTGGAGGAAACCAGGCACCCCTCATCACCTGGCCAATACCATCCCTACAGTGAAGCATGGAGGTGACAGCATCATACTGTGGGGATGTTTTTTCAGTGACAGGAACATGGAGAATTGCACTCAGGGCTTGAGTCCTACGGGAACGACATTCCTGTATTTTTTCCACAGCAGGAATGTCGTTCCCATTAGCAGCCCCATCCTGCAGGACTAACGTCAAGCATGGGAGCTGAGGCAGGCGGTGTGCGGGAAGGAGAGTGCGTCTGTGCCAGCAGGGGGTGGAACACCCCGGCTGCCATACATGGGGGAGTTGTCATCCTGGCGCACCCGTCCTCCCCTCCCTCGGTCTGCTTCCTCCTCCAGCAACGCTGTAACAAAGTCCCGGCTCTAGTGATAGGCGGAACACTGATCCAATGACAAATTGAATCAGTGTGATGTGAATTTTAGGAGCCAGGACTTTGTAATGCCGCGTACACACGAAGGGACAATCCCGCGGGATTATCCTCTGGACTGAAGTCCAGCGGATAATCCCCTCGTGTGTGGGCGCCGGCGGACTTTTTGGCGCCAAAGTCCGGCGGACCAAAGTTTTAAGTTTTGTTTTAAAATTATCCGCTGGACTTGGCAGTCCAGCGGACAATCCCGCCGTTAGTGGGCAAGTCCGCGGGACTTTTGAAATGAACGGACTTGCCGCTCATCGGCAAGTCCGTTCATTTAGCACGTGACTTCAGGTTACGTAGCTAGCGTAGGCAGTTACTGCCGCCGCGCTAGCTCCGTGACCTGGCATGGATTTAAAGGGAATCCCCACGCCGAAAAAACGGCGTGGGGGTTCCCCCCAAATCCATGTCAGACCCTCATCCGAGCACGCAGCCTGGCAGGCCAGGAAAGGGGTGGGGACGAACGAGCGCCCCCCCCCCCTCCTGAGCCGTACCAGGCCGCATGCCCTCAACATGGGGGGTGCCCTGGGGAAAGGGGGGCCGTGCGGCCCCCCCACCCCAAAGCACCTTGTCCCCATGTTGATGAGGACAAGGGCCTCTTCCCGACAACCCTGGCCGTTGGTTGTCGGGGTCTGCGGGCGGGGGCTTATCGGAATCTGGGAGCCCCCTTTAATAAGGGGGCCCCCAGATACTGGCCCCCCACCCTATGTGAATGAGTATGGGGTACGATGTACCCCTACCCATTCACCTAAGGTGTAAAATGTAAAGTACAAAAAACACACACACTTTTGAAAAAATATTTTATTGCACTGCTCCGGGGGTCTTCTTCCGTCTTGGGGGTCTTCTCGCGGACTCCTCCGCTCTCTTCTGCTCTTTTACCTAGCTCTTTCACGAGCGGGGGGAGTCCGGCTACCTTCTTCGTCGTCGCCGCCGTCGTCTGGGGGTCTCGATCCGCCTTCGGGGGTCTTCCGGGGGTCTCTTCTGTTCTTGCGGCGGTCGTCGTCTTCCGCGCCGCCGGCGCCGCCTTCTTCTTCTTCTTGTCCTTCTTCTTGTTCTTCTTCTTCCGATGTTGACCCGACGCTCTCTCTGCCCGGAATGCTTGTGCCGCGCTGCGCTTGGACTTATATAGGGGCATGGGGACAGGGTCACATGCACATGTCACATGGTGACCCCGCCCCCTTGTGTTGTCACAGTCCCGGAGGATGCTGGGACTGTGACATCGCAAGGGGGCGGGGTCACCATGTGACATGAACATGTGACCCTGTCCCCCATGTCCCTATATAAGTCCGAGCGCAGAGCGGCACAGGCATTCCGGGCAGAGACAGCGACGGGTCAACATCGAAAGAAGAAGAAGAACAAGAAGGACAAGAAGAAGAAGAAGGCGGCGCCGGCGGCGCGGAAGACGACGACCGCCGCAAGAACAGAAGAGACCCCCGGAAGACCCCCGAAGGCGGATCGAGACCCCCAGACGACGGCGGCGACGACGAAGAAGGTAGCCGGACTCCCCCCGCTCGTGAAAGAGCTAGGTAAAAGAGCAGAAGAGAGCGGAGGAGTCCGGCGAGAAGACCCCCAAGACGGAAGAAGACCCCCGGAGCAGTGCAATAAAATATTTTTTCAAAAGTGTGTGTGTTTTTGTACTTTACATTTTACACCTTAGGTGAATGGGTAGGGGTACATCGTACCCCATACTCATTCACATAGGGTGGGGGGCCGGTATCTGGGGGCCCCCTTATTAAAGGGGGCTCCCAGATTCCGATAAGCCCCCGCCCGCAGACCCCGACAACCAACGGCCAGGGTTGTCGGGAAGAGGCCCTTGTCCTCATCAACATGGGGACAAGGTGCTTTGGGGTGGGGGGGGGCGCGGGGCCCCCCCCCGCACGGCCCCCTTTCCCCAGGGCACCCCCCATGTTGAGGGCACGCGGCCTGGTACGGCTCAGGAGGGGGGGGCGCTCGTTCGTCCCCACCCCTTTCCTGGCCTGCCAGGCTGCGTGCTCCGATGAGGGTCTGACTTGGATTTGGGGGGAACCCCCACGCCGTTTTTTTCGGCGTGGGGATTCCCTTTAAATCCATGCCAGCTTGCGGAGCTAGCGCGGCGGCATTTACTGCCTACGCTAGCTACGTAACCTGAAGTTACGTTCGAAATGAACGGACTGCTCCGTGTGTGGGCAAGTCCGTTCATTTTCAAAAGTCCCGCAGACTTTTGGCCGGCGGATTATCCGCTGGAGAAGTCCGTGCGTGTGTGGGCAAGTCCACACGCTCGGAAAGTCCAGCGGACCTAGCTGGAAAGTCCCGCGGGATTGTCCGCTGGACTAGGTCCGCCGGCAAAAGTCCGCACGTGTGTACGCGGCATTACAGTGCCTCTGGAGGAGGCGGACCGAGGGAGGGGAGGATGGGCACTCCGGGATATTCAAATCCCAGATTCAGACACAGGTGAGGCTGCATTGCTGGGCACTCATCAGGCTGCATTACTGGGCACTCATTAGGCTGCATTACTGGGGACTCATCAGGCTGCATTACTGGGGACTCATCAGGCTGCATTGCTGAGAACTCATCAGGCTGCATTGCTGGGCACTGATCAGGTTTGCATTGCTGGGCACTCATCAGGCTGCATTGCTGGACACAGGTCAGGCTGCATTGCTGGGCACTGGCAAGGCTGCTTGTGATGGGCACTGGTAGGGCTGCATTGATGGGCACTGGTAAGGCTGCATTGCTGATGGGCACTGGTAAGGCTGCATTGATGGGCACTGGTAGGGCTGCATTGATGGGCACTGGCAGGGCTGCATTGATGGGCACTGGTAAGGCTGCATTGTTGGGCACTGGTAGGGCTGCATTGATGGGCACTGGCAAGGCTGCATTGATGGGCACTGGCAAGGCTGCATTTGATAGGCACCGATCAGGCTGAATTTGATGGGCACTGATCAGACTGCATTTGATGGGCACTGGTCAGGCTGCATTTGATGGGCACTGCTAAGGCAGAATTTGATGGGCACTGATCAGGCTGCATTTGATGGGCACTGATAAGGCTGCATTGATGGGCACTGATCAGGTTGCATTTGATGAGCACTAATCAGGCTGCATTTTATGGGCAATGAGAAGTGAGCAGCTTGGGGCCTGGGCCCCACTTTGCACAATCAATACAGGCAGCCTGAGGAGAGGAGCCCCGGGCTGGCATGCTCATCACTCCTGGCCTCACTCCTCTGCACAGACCAACACATGCGTGTGGACGCCTTGGGGCAGGAGGGGCCCCCCATATCATCCTGCATAGAAGCAGAAGGGGCCCCCAATCATTGAAACTTGTTTTAGAAATTCCCTGCAAGGAAACCATTATCACACAGTGTGGTGTTTTTTTTTGTTAGTATGGCATACAGGTTAAATTATTTTGTTACATCTGTGCTATATTTATTTGTTTAATGCATGTGAATTTTAGATGAGTCCTCGTAAGCTGGCACTTTACAATAAATGTTTCACTTTAGGGACGACATTATATATAGGCTTTCAGGTTAGCAAGCAATTTTCCCTCACTTCACAAGACTCTCCACTGTTTCCGATCTTGGGAAACCCTAGTTTTCGCCCAGGCTTGGATTTTGCTACATTTAGGGCTCTACGAAGGGGCGATAAAACTGGGGTCTCCCACTTTATAAGAGAAAACAGGTGGCCCTCTATAGAAGAACTGAAAGAGGAGTCAGGACCGTATGCACTGCCATTCTGGCCGGCATTTCAGTTGAGACATTTCCTGGACACGCTATTAGACCCCAGATGCTATAGGCGTCCCCTGACAAAGTTGGAGGAATACTGTTCCGAAGAAGGGGGTATAACACGAGTACTCTCTAAGATGTACTCATTGCTGAACCGTCCAATGGCAATGCCTCATTTGTCATTTATAGACAAATGGGAACAGGATCTTCAACGGAAATTCACAATAGAGGAAATACAACAAATAGTAAGACTCTCTTTAAAATCATCAGTCTCCACGAAGATGCAGGAGTCCAATTATAAAATTATGTCAAGATGGTATCTCACACCCTATCTTTTAAAGAAATATTACCCTGAATCCACAGACCGCTGCTGGCGGGGCTTGGAGGAAAGAGGGACCTTACTACACCTATTTTGGTCATGCTCCAAATTAACTAGTTTCTGGAACATAGTCTGGGAAGTAACACAAAAATTCACAGATTACAGGATAACTAAAGAACCGGCTTTCTTCCTTTTACACGTATCAAATATTCCAGTTAAAAATTACGAAAACTCGATAGTCAGACATTTGGTCAATGCCACGAAGGCCTGCGTGCCACTTTACTGGAAAAAACAGAACCCTCCAACAGCGGTAGACTGGCTACATAAAGTGGAAGAGATAGGTAAAATGGAAGAAACAAGGTTAGAATCAAAACAACCACAAGAAAACTACCAGACAACCTGGAAACTATGGAAACAATTTGTAGTATCAGCAGAGGGCTTGACTCTTTTAGGAAATAGAAACTAAGTAGATATAGATATGGAGAACGCCCTGACTGCCCAGAGCCAGCGAGGCCCCCCCCCCTTTCTCCTTTCCCCCCCCCTCTTTTTTTTTTTTTGTTGTTTGTTTTGTTTCTTTTCTTTTTCCTTTACTTAGTTATATTTTAGTTTTATTATTTGGGAAACTATTGAAAAAGAGAAAAGGGAGATGGGTAGTATTAAAGGGAGCAGATAAGAAGGGAAAACAGGAGAGAATATAAGAAGTTAGATTATATGAAAACTCTCCAGATACGCTTGAAAGAAATCTGAATAAATAGACACAGAACGAATAAGTAGATGGTAGAGACTAAGAAATGGATTGTAATAATATGCATATTCTGTACTGCTTCGGTTTTCGTTGACTCATTTTTATGTTTGCCCGTAACTGGTGTTAATAAAATATAAATTTAAAAAAATGTTTCACTTTATTTGTAAAAAAAGGAGTACATAATATAATTATATATACACACACACACTTTTTTTATTTTTTGGTGTGGGGGGTGGGGAATCTTGGGTGAGTTTCCACACTTTTTTCCCCAGGACTTGAGCCCTGATTGTACTTGATCATGGATTATAACACAGACTTTTGGAAGATACATTATATATTAATTGGTTGTGTTTCACTTTATCAAATGGTGTGTGTGTGTTTGTTTATATTCCACTATTAATATGAAGATTGATGTTTTAACACATTTTCTGCACTTTGCACAGGTATTCTAGTAATAGATATCTATATAGATATTATATTTATATCATTTTGTGTCACTATTTTTTTATTATCTGCTTTTTGTTTTATTGGGGGAGGGTATGTGTTTTAGGTGGTGGATATTTATGCAAAATAGCAGCACTGCTCGTTTGTTAAAAGATTTGTTGTTGATGTGGGAACACATGACTAGCAGTCAATCAATAGATATTTTGTCAAATATTGATAGTGGCGCAGGAGTATACATTTTGGTTTTACACTTATGTAAAATGTGTGTTTTAGAAGGCTATAAAAAGATATATAAAGGCTATAAAAGAGAGAGCTGTAGACTTATATAGGAGGATTTATTTTATCTCTGTGCATCACCAGAGGCTTGTTACTTCACTGGGTAAGAGTTTACAACCACTTTAAGTCCAGAAAGGACACTGTGTTGTCTCTCCACTAACAGAAATTGTGAGCCAGGTACGTTCTGGGAGATCAATACCTTGTTCTGTTTACAAGCAGGGCCTTGAAACCCTAAATGCATGCATTGCAGAAAATTTTACTTTCTGGGTTAATGCAGAATGCTTCCAAGGGTGGGTTGGGGGAGTGGCAGGAGTGAAAGAATTCCTCTGTGATGAATCTCCAGCAATGGACCCTGGGATTATGTCAGTGGAATATGATAAATACATAGAGGGATTACCTAGAGTGGTGTATGATGGATTGGTCTGGAAGTGCTCTGTATGTGGCTGTGTGTATGTATGAGGGATGATGCAGGTATGGTGGTAGTGGGTATAATGTACAGTAAACCCCCGCTATATCGCGGTTCAGTTTTTGCGGTCCCGGTATATCGCGGTATTTTAATTAGGACCTGTTATTCTGATATTGTGGTAATATTTCGCCATTTCGCAGTTATGTACTCTATTTTTTACTGTACTGTACAGTATACTGTACTGTTAAGACAATATTTTTGTGTTTTAAAAATCCTTTTGATCTCTCTCTCTATCTTTAATGTGTTTCTATTGCATAAAAGTGTGTTTAAAGACCTTTAAATGCTATTAAAAAATTAACAAAACATGCCTAGGGTGTATTTAAATAGGGTCTTTCTATTTCGCGGTTTTTCACTTTTCGCGGGTGGGTCCGGAACATAACCCCAGCGATGGAGGGGGGTTTACTGTATATGGGTAACTGTATGTTTGATAGGGCAGTGGAGGTGTCATGTGGAGGTAGAATTGAGCTACCTACATGCTGTCAAATTTAAGGGAAAATAGTGTCTTCCCATGTCATCAGTGATGTTTTTCCCTTTTTTCTTGTTCTTTTATGTGACAAGACTCACTGAGCTGCTCTCTTACCACTCCCAACATGGTCATTGTTCCTGATGATGCTTGTTGAACATGGTCATTGTTCCTGATGATGCTTGTTGAACATGGTCATTGTTCCTGATGATGCTTGTTGAGTATAAGTTTTTTTTTTAAAGCTTCTTGGATTTGGACACTAAACATTTCTCAGCCTCTTTTGCCCTTGACTGGTCATCGGAGCTTGAGGTTGACAATGAACGTGATGCCTAAAAAAAACGAATAGTCTTTGCATCTTCCTCCTCCACATCTAACTCATACTCTTCATGCATACTATATATGCATATTAGCTCCACTATCCACAGGGTTTCTTGATGTTCTAAACATTATAAAATCTCTATTTTGAATTATTGTTTAAATATTATGTTTGCTTTATTAAAATGAAAAGTTCAACTACAACTTTTGAATAATATTTTGGGCCTACATCAGTATATTTAGGCCACATGCACACTAAGCGTTTAGTCTGTTTGCATCCAATTCAAGGATTTTAGGGCACCCAAGATGCACAAGTGCAGCATCCAGCCCAGCAACCTTCAGCCTTTCAAAGTCTATAGTACCTTGAAGTGAGGGGTACTTATGTTTAGCGCCATAGATGTTTAGGTATTTTGCATTGCGACATCATCCCTGAATGCCAAGCGCCCTAGTATGCATGTAGCCTTACATTGAAACGCTATTCATGAGAGGAAGGGGGAAGGTATGAAACTATTTATTTGGCAGGTTATTTATACTGTATGTTTACGCAACATAAAAAAAAAGGTATGTATTTAAGCAGCAAGGTATTGGAACTTTAAAAATTAACTAGAGGCTATGCAATGGTGGCAATAGTGCCTTAGGCCATGGCTTATGTGGCTTAGTGCTAATTCTGGGCCATATTGCCCATACTGTTTTCTAAGTGGATATGCCTAATAACAAAGATAAACAATCACATAATTTGACAATGGTATCAATAACACAGTAATTAGTTAGCAGTATTATGACTGAAGCACCATGAAAGTTTCTAAATTGAAGTGATATATTCTGGCTATACATTATGGTGCTGCATGCTCTTTACATTAATCTGAATGGAAATTGTCCATTGAATGTTTTGAGACAAGTAGCACTTTAGCATACTAATATTTTCCAGTTAGTGTTTAAATCTCTTAGGAGAGATCATAGAACATAATATGCAGTACATGAGCTCCACATTTATTTTGCCATTATCCTTACTTGTCTCACACTAAATATAAGATTGTCTTATAGCTTGTAAAACATGATACAGCTCAACAGCAGAAGGCAACAATTTCTTATTAGCTGAACTCCCTTCCTGTCTGTTCACCACATGAGGGTCTGTAACTAAGCTGACTTTGGCAGATGCATCTTTGTGAACCTGTCAAGAAACTAAAGGCTCTTACCTATCTCAGCAGGTGTCAGCAATCTAGGTGACAGTTGGTAGCTGCAAGAACCCCCATCCATTAGACCTTGCAGCAGGCACTGTATACCTACAATTATTTTGTGATCCATACTTCTTATTCAATTATAGCACCTCAATTATCTATGTGGTATGTTTGAATTATGATGGAAATAAGTGACAAAACATACTACAGTTAGATTATTGACAGTTTGAGAAACTGCCATTAAACTTTTTACCAGATGGTATTTTACACCCACGAAACTGCATGTCATCTTTACATCTGTTTCTCCTGCCTGTTTTAGAGGATGTCCTTCCCGGGCTCCTTCCCCCACATTTTTTGGGAATGTGGGAAGATATCCCGTATTTGGCGTCAACCAGGAATTTGTGCTACAACCATAACAGGTAACCCTATCCACCTTTCCTTAGCCAACTGTTTACTGTTCACTCCTATTCCACAGATTTCTACTCCTCATATGAGGCTCATCCACAACATTTATGTGGCTATAAACTGGTTTATAGCTGAAGTTGAGCGTAAACTCAATTTTTCTTATGGAAAAAAAAAATTCATACCCTATATAATTCTATGCCTTTTTATGACAAAAATGGGATTCCTGGTTTGAAGATTCTGAGATCCTTCAACTTACAGAACACTAGATTAATCCCCATTAACGAGTCATATACGGTTCATTCCATCTACAGTCTGCTATGTGTATATTGACATTTGTTCTTGTTATAGTATTGTATCACCCTACTTGTTAAGATTCTATCAATCCTTTTGGTATACCCCTATTATTGCCTTCTTGATGCAATCTGATTTTGTATTGAAAATACCTATTTCATTGTATTTATTCAAATGTGCTGTTTTTACTTGTACCACCAAGTTTTACCTAATAAAGTTTGTAAATTAAAAAAAAAAACATACTACAGTTAGGCTCTAGGCAATGAAATTCTGAAACAACAAATCCAAAGACAATGAAGATCCTCTTGTAGACATGTGTCAGTGGAACATGCGTCCCTAATGAGATATTTTCCCTCGCCTCCTGTTCTTATGGCAGTATTATATTTTCAGATTTCCCATTGCTTAAAAAGGAAAAAGGAATTACCAATTATTCGTCCCTAAATTCTGCCCATAGCCTTTGCTTTCAGCCGAGAGTTTAATTATCAGGAGGTGGCACCCTAGGAGTGTTGTTAGAATTGTGAATGGTTGAATGGTTATAAAGAATCTGAGCCTACTCCACTATATATGTGGCACAGTTGTTGTGCACTCAAAATAGGCAGTAATTATTATTCAACCAGTAAGTCTTAAAAGTACATATAAAACTCAGCAAACTATTTTTAGAAAACTCAAACTGTCCCTTACATATGTTTTTCTGCATGCACCATTTAAAGCGGAGCTCCACCCTAAAGTGGAACTTCCGCTTATCGGATTCCTCCCCCTCCGGTGCCACAATTGGCACCTTTCAGGGGGGAGGGGGGTGCAGATACTGTATAATACAGGTATCTGCACCCATTTCCGGGATGAGATATCCGGAGATGTCCCGCCCATATCCGCAGATGCCCCGTTGTGTCTTGGGAAACACAGTTCCCAGGACACAACAGGGGCCAATAGAAACGCGCAGTGCGACTCGCACATGCACAGTAGGGAACCGGGCATGCGCCTTAACTTCCTGATTCCCTGACAGAGGATGGCGGCGGGGGGCAGCCGGAAGACGAGCGGTCGCTCGTCACATTCTGCCGACACCGCTGGAACCTGGAACAGGTAAGTGTCCATTTATTAAAAGTCAGCAGCTGCAGTATTTGTAGCTGCTGACTTTTAATATTTTTGGTGCGGGTGGAGCTCCACTTTAAGATTATCACTATGTTTGGGCCTACCTTAAATAAGAATTTCAATAAAATAGTCAGGGTGTTTACAAGTTAACAGTTTTTTTGCTAGAAAATTACTTAGAACCCCCAAACATTAAATATATTTTTAAAACACTCTAGAGAACAAAATAGCGGTAGTTGCAATACTTTCTGTCACACCTTATTTGCGCAGCGGTCTTACAAGCGTACTTTTTTTGGGAAAAAAATATGTAAATGTCATTTAAAAAAGGTGATAAAACATGAGAGTTTACAACCCCTTTAAGTTGCAGGGAGTCACTGACCCAGGGTATGTCCTCATGGTTTTCAGGGCTGCAAAGCATACATGGCACAATTTTGCTGTATTAGCTGTTGTATATGGCTTTGAAAACTAGAAATATCTGGATGAGTCAGGTGCTTCAGAAACTTAACAATATGAACTTGAAGTGCGTTTATTTGAAGCAAAAACAGATGTTGCAATTTTTTTATTTTTTTATTTTGTACTAATTAAGTGCACATTTTTCAAACAGACAATAGGCAACAAATTGAACACTATAGTGCTGTCCCTTACAGACATGTGGCCCTCAATGTGCACTATTTACATTTTTTTTTTCAATTTTTTTTTTTATATTTACTGTTTATTATATCTCAAAACTAGAAATTATAATGTGCTGCTTGCAAATACAGTTCAAGAATGTTAATTTACAATTCATGAAATAGTTAGGGATATGTCTATATTCACTTATCTACCACCCTTCACCTATAAGTTTGTCTAAATATGTGAAAAGTTTACACTTGGTCCCAACTGTGACTGCTCTCCTACTAACTAACCTAATATGATAGTTTATAGAAACATGGCCTGAGGTAGATATTTTTTGATACATCATTATACTCATTCCATTCACTCTGCAGGTGCAGAACAGCCACCCTCCTGAAAAGCCAGGTGCACACAGTAGTGTACCATCTACTGCTTTATGCCATTGTTCTTAATGTGTGTTGGCTTGCTATACATGGTGTTGTTTTTTGCTCCTTTATCATGACGGCATTTTAACATCCAAATTAAACTTTACTCGCCACAAACCACATATATTATACAGGGTGTAAATGTAAGCATCATGAGAATTCCCCTAGCACACACTGAATCTGAAATATGAGATGATTAGACGCATCTATGCATGGAACTGAATTTGATTATAGAGATGGCTCTAAAAGAAACAAAGCCAGATGAAAATCATACACAGATGTTTTGTACATTGTTTTTTATTATTTTAGCTAAACATTTTTGCCATGAATTTTCAATTTATTTTATTTTTGTTACCATTAGTATTTATTGATGAAATGAATATTATATATTATCTAATTATTCATACAGTATGTAAACCGCAGACATATTTAATTCATATATGGTTTTCTTATTTTGGCCATTGCAGGAAATCAGACTCTAGTAAAAGTATACAATTTAAGGAGTAATTTGCCATAAAGTGTAAGTTTGTTATAAGTTAGCCTATATTCTCCTATGCTATCTGACAGTTCTGGGTGTGTTAGATGTTGTGACCCCACTAGGCACTGTGGTTCCTCCCCTCTGCCTCTACATCACTCTTATTTTGCATAACGACATAGCCAGGGCCGTCTTTAAGGCAAGGCAAAGGGGGCAGCTGCCATGGGCCCTGTCCTTGTTGTGGGGCCCAAAGCAGCTGCCTCATACTTGCCAACTATCCTGGTTTAAATTTCCTCGTCCCTTGAGGTTTTAGTCCTGTGTCCCAATATCTCAGTGTGAAGTGCTGCTACTAATGCTGCCCAGCTCTGCCCTATTGTTGTGTAGAGATGATTCACCTGCAGACCCTGTGTTTACATGTAAATTACTGGCATTCATATGTAAATAGCGGTGGCCAGCGGCATTGATATGTATATCATGTCCCCTGAGGTCATATCCACAGTAATCTCTAGCAACCAATCTACAAGCAGAAATCATGTTCTGTAACCTCTAGTAACTAATCAGTGAGCCGTAATGTGTGCTGTAACGTCTAGCAACCAGTCAGTGAGCGGTAATAATATACTGTAACCTCTGGCAACCAATCGCAATAGCTGTCTGATCTGATTCAGTAGACTGATTTTGATTCTAGCTTCTGTTTATTGTATGTCTCAGAGCAGGTGGAGAGCAAAACTGCATGGGGGGGGGGGGGGGGCCCAAGAAAAGTTTTGGACATAGCAGCTAGCAGAAGGACCCACAATATGTGGCTAGGGGCATGCTATCGGACACATCTGGATAGCAGTGGCACCCAGAGTTTTTGAAGAAATGCAAGATTTAGCTAGCCCCCCACTGGGCAGGTAAGTATTGGTATTTTTCCTCTACAGTCTGCAAATTTATTTTTTATTTTTTCATCAATGTGACAAGGTAATAGACCACTATAAAGCCCCATACACACGGTTGGATTTTCCGATGGATTCTGTCCTATCGGACAATGTTGTCGTAAATTCCGACCGTGTGTAGGCACCATCGGACAGTTTCCATCGGATTGTCCGATGGACAAAGTTCTGCTGGATAGATTTTCTGACAACAAAGTCCGATCATACCAATTCCGATCGCGTGTAGCGAATTCCGACGGACAAAGTGCCACGCATGCTCAGATCACATTACAAGACCAAAGCTATTGGCTACTAGCCTCTACGTAGTCCTGTCGTAGGCAACAAAACGTCACCACGTTCAGAATGATCGGATTTTCCGACAACTTTGTCCGACCGTGTGTACGCAAAACCAACATCGGACAAAGTACGACGGACATGATCCGACGGACCTGGTCCTCGGATAATCCGAGCGTGTGTATGGGGCTTAAGGGTGGTATGTAAACCTGAGAAGGCGCAAAACACATGCAAACTAACAATATTACTATTATTCTACTGTACAGGCGGTCCTCGGGTTACAAACAAGATCGGGTCTGTAGGTTTGTTCTTAAGTTGAATTTGTTTGTAAGTCGGAACAGGTAAATTTTTTAAGTGTAACTCCAGCTAAAAGAATACTTTTTATGTTTTTTAGGATAACATAGGGAAGGGTTAACACCCCTGTAACATTTGTTTTGCTGCCTATGTCCCTGTTCAGAAGATTTCACCTCATTTTCTGTCCCTGTGACAATTGGATTTTGGTAAATTTGGGTTGTTGTGGAAACAAGGATTAGTGATAAAGCTTCAGAGGAGACACCTTTTTCCGATAATAACTCTCACAGAAGTGAATTTCCCTTTCTAGGGGTAGCTTTCCTCTCACTTCCTGCTGTCTTCCTCGTTTGTAAGTAGGAGTTGTTTGTAAGTCGGATGTTTGTAACTTGGGACCGTCTGTATTTATACTGTATGTCAGTATTCTGTATATGTAATTGGTTTTGAAATATTTATTGTATTCATGCATTAAGGAACCAAAGCCACTATGATCTAAAACTTTTATATATAACTTTACACTGGCATTGAAAGCAGGCATTTGAGCTGTTCACATTATCAAAACATGAAGCACTAGCGTTGAGTCGTTTTGCTTTAAAGTTGAAGCCTCATGTTGAGTATGGAGGAGTTTGAAGCCTTTCAATGCCTCCCATTCAAGTCTATAATAATGCCCTACAAATGCATTGGCAGGTGTTTGGGGCACATTTACAGTGCAGTTGCAGCATGATCAAATTAGTTTTAAAAAAAATCATGCGGGAAGATTATAATGCCCTGTAATGATTGAGCAGAGCATAGAGTGTGCTAAGGTCAATTCCCTTCATGCACTTCCTGTTTGTGCTGCTTGAAGATGGCTGACATCAACTTCTAAGGGTAGGTGCATAAATCATAATACAGGGCATGAAACTGCCCTTTAGAATATCTCTGAGAAACAATTGGGTGTATCAGCATCATCTGCAGGAGGCCAAACATGAGATAAAGCATAGTAAAGGAATATCCATGCTGCTGCCCTCCCTGCTAATGGAGTATGCACAGGAGACATTTACCATAATAAGCCACACCCAGAATAGTTTATTTCCTGTAATATCACTTCCCTTTAAAAAAAAAAAAAGGCGTTTGTGGAGCGATTTTAAGTTCCTTGACATGCCTCAAATGCTTAAAACTGCGCATAGGGTGTTTAAGGAGCCTTTTAAAGCATCATTGATGCTTGTAAAACACCAGTCTAACGCCTATACTAAAGCACATTAACGCAAGTTTAACACCCATACTAAAGCACACAAACAAGTCCACAAAATCTCCCTTTTCCTTCTACAACTAAACCCACATTGCCCTAATAAATCTAAGCACCCATAATGAAAAATAAAGAAAAATTATTAAAAAAAACACAAAAATCCCTTAAATGAACAGGTTTTGCCTTAAAGCAAAGCTTCATAAGGGATATACAGTGCAAAAAGTGTTTTTAGGAAAAGCACTCATGTACTTTTCTTAAACACAATTTTTGAATTTTGCACTAATTACACATTGCCCTATAAAGTCATACACCAGGAAGCCTTATAATTTCCTTTAATTTTCAACAAGTTTTAGACAGGTATGAATAAAAGTGAAGTTTTAGGTCATAGTGGGTTTGGTGCGTGTAGTGTACCCCTGCTGTTGTTTCTCTATTAATAATTCCCACATAAAGACCAATCTTACCGTATAAGTATACATCAGGTAGTTTTTTTGTGTGTTTTAAACTCTCCTGAAAGCATTTCTTACTGGCAGCAGCGTTTTAGCAGAAAAAACGCCATGATGCTTGTAAAAATCAAGTCAAGCACTTGGGCGTTAATTCATTTCAGTGGCCGGAATAATAATTTATTCTGGTAATTTAAATAAATTAAGGCTTAAGCGCTAAATGCAAATACTATAAAGGAAAAAATCTGCGCTAGTGTATTATTAAAAGTAAATACAGCAGCTTTGCACTAAAACCTAAATACCAGGTCAATCAAAAATGTATGACCTAAAAGTTCAGCGCTAAATGAGTCTGCTTTCACACTGAGGCGCTTTACAGGTGCTGCAGCGCTAAAAATAGGGCCTGTATAGAGCCTGTAAAGAGCCCCTCCTCTCACTCCAGTGTGAAAGCCCGAGTGCTTCCACACTGGAGTGGTGTGCTGGCAGGATGCAAAAAAAAGGTGTATACACCGCTCCTAAAGTGCCCCTGCCCATTGAAATCAATGGACATGGGCGAACCACCGGCATAATGCTGCTGTAGTGGCTCTTTGCGGACGGTTTTAACCCTTTTTTCAGCCGCTAGCGGGGGTTAAAAGCGCCCCGCTAGTGGCCAAAAACCTCCACAAAAATGACGGTAAGACATCGCTAACAATAACGGCCCTTTACCGCTGATTCCCCCAATGCCCCAGTGTGAAAGTAGCCTAAAATTTCCATGTGCAGAACACCATATATGACATATATAGTGTATAGTGCAAAACCTTTGAAGTGAACAGAATCCAATCAAAATATTATTCAATACAAAAATGTTCTTATGCAAAAGTGCAAAATATATTATATTCATAAAGTGCAAAGTTCATAGATTACCGTATATATACTCGAGTATAAGCCGAGATTTTCAACCCTTTTTTTAGGGCTGAAAGTGCCCCCCTCAGCTTATACTCGAGTCACCGGCGTCTGCCTACATGATCAGCGTGTCATGCAGACAGACGGCAGTGTTCAAAAGCCACGCCTCCTCCTCCACCCCGTCCGTGATAGGAGGAACACTCATTTTCCCAGCAGTAAGTCAGTGTGCAGTGTTCCGCCTATCACGGACGTCCTGTCATTCTCATCTCATGGACGAGGATGAGAGGATGTCCGTGATAGGCGGAACACTGAACACTGACTGCTGGGAAAACAGAGTGTTCCTCCTATCACGGACGAGGAGGAGGCGCGCCTTTTGTATATTGGAATTGCGTCTTACACGTTGATCAGCAGGATCAGCAATGGGGGACACAGATCGAACATAAAGACTGCATCGGCACATAAAGACTGCAATGGTGGACACTGGTGGCAGATCGCACAGGGAGGCATTCACAGGACCCAGGGGATGCAGATCGGCACAGGTATGCTGCAATGGACACAGGGGGGTATGTACAGGACACAGGGAGACATGCAGCTGCAGATGGGCATGCGGACCCTCTTTTCCACTTACAGTAGCTGCTGCATTTTTCACCCTCGACTTATACACGAGTCAATATGTTTTCCCAGTTTTTTTTGTGGTAAATTAAGGGCCTCGGCTTATATTCGGGTCGACCTATACTCGAGTCTATATGGTAATCACTAAAGTGCTCCTGTGCAAACAGTTCATGCATGCCAGTGTCCCACACTGGATAGTGTGGAAAACGATGTCAGCACCAAAAGTATCATAGTATGCACCAATCATTAAGTTCAGAGTCAGCTGATTTATTAGTTCATTGTCAGCTGACACAGTATAAATCAATCACCTAGGGTTTCACACCATCCAATGGATGTAGGGGCATTAGGTGTTTAGGTGTGGGTAGGATAGGCTCTCTGAAGAGGAGGGTTTTCAGGGATCGTCTAAAAGCTAATAGAGTAGGAGATAATCGGACAGATTGGGGTAAGGAGTTCCATAGAATTGGAGAGGCTCTGTAAAAGTCCTGGAGGCGAGCATGAGAGGAGGTGATGAGGGAGCTAGAGAGCAGGAGGTCTTGAGAAGAACGAAGAGAACAATTAGGTTGGTATTTTGAGACTAGGTCAGTGATGTAGCTGGGGGCAGAGTTGTGGATGGCTTTGTAAGTAGTTGTTAGTATTTTGAATTTAATTTGTTGGGTGAGCAGAAGCCAGTGGAGGGATTGACAGAGAGAAGTAGCAGACACAGAGCGATTGGTAAGGTGGATGAATCTGGCATCAGCATTCATGATGGATTAAAAGGGGGATAGACTATGTAGCGGTAAGCCAATGAGGAGGGAGTTGTAGTAGACCAGGGAGTGAATTAAGAGCTTTGTTGTGTCATTTTGGAGATGTTGAGGCAGAAAGATTTGGACGTGGGGCCTAAATTAGAGTTCAGAGTCCAGGATTACACCTAGGACCTTGGCATGCAGGGTTTAAGTTTGAGGAAGTGGTGTGACATCCAGACTGATATATCTAAAGCCCCATACACACGGTCGGACAATCCGCGGACCAGGTCCGTCGGACCATGTCCGTCATACTTTGTCCGATGTTGGTTTTGCGTACACACGGTCGGACAAAGTTGTCGGAAAATCCGATCATTCTGAACGTGGTGACGTTTGTTGCCTACGACGGGACTACGTAGAGGCTAGTAGCCAATAGCTTTGGTCTTGTAATGTGATCTGAGCATGTGTAGCACTTTGTCCGGTCGGACAACCGTACACACGATCGGATTTGGTGTGATCGGACCGTGTTGACGGCAAATCTTTCCAGCAGGAGATAAGACTTTGTCCGTCGGTCAAACCGCTGAACACTGTCCGATGGTGCATACACACGGTCTGATTTTTCAACAACCTTGTCCGATCGGACAGAATCCATGAAAAAGTCCGACCGTGTGTATGGGGCTTTAAAGTAAATTAGTGATACGTGAGGAGACTGAAGGAGTGAGTTGAGGGGTAGAGATATAGATTTGAGTGTCATCAGTGTAGAGATGGTATTGGAAGCCATGAGAGGATATCAGCTGACCCAGGATGGAGGTGTAGATTGGAAATAGGAGAGGTCCAAGAACAGAACCTTGTGGGACCCCAACAGAGAAAGGAAGAGTAAAGGAGGAAGTAGAATTGTAAGTAACGCTAAAGGTGCGGTTGGACAAGTAGGAAGACATAATCTACATAATCTAAGCATAGAGGATACCTAAGAAAGCACTCCAATGTTTGGTTGTGTAATTTCCCTGCGCACCTCTACAATAGCATCCTCCACTGGTGCATCTCCAATCTGCAGGCTTTTAATCTTAAAGGAAACTAGCTTGGGTCCACTCTTAGAACCAAAGTCCAGACAAGTGCAATGCTTGCTCCTATACCTCTGTATAAAATATAATCAGAATATTATATACAAATAAAATATAATTGTCATCTCAAGAAAAAAAATACATCAAATGTTTTAATTACTGAAAATACACTACCACTTTTCTTTAAAAATGCTCAAATTTCAAGCTGAAGCACTTGATGAGAATTATTTCTAGATCAGTTGTAAAGAAATCAACATCTGATCCTGCCATTGTCAGAATAACCAACTATAACATATTATAATATGACAGAACAAGGAGTATCAAAACTGTTATGTTCAGGAGAAAAGGAAATCTAATTAGAAGTTTTAAATTGTGTGATGCACTTGGCATTTGGACTCTAAACTCTGTTATGGCTCTGTGTGACCCTATTACAGATACATCCTCATCGTAATTGTCAAGAACATTTGTAAAAAATGTTTATCTCCAGATTAAATTGACCTCATTAATATGCTGTTTGGAAGATTTCATTTATAACCCTTCTTACTATACACACCTTTATATACAAAACAATTAGCTTATTTGATTTCTTTATTTTGTGTCATTTATCTTGATTGACCTCTTTGTTTTTACAGCCTCCTATCATGTAGCAGAAGCAGTTGTAAAATAAAAAGCCTGCAGTGTGACATGAAAGGCAGACTAGAACACAGACTCCCCATAGAGTCAAGGTTAGTGAAGCACTGTGCATACAGAGGAGCTTGAATTTTGAAGAGGGCAATCCGACTTCACTAATTGTGCTGGTTCACAGTCATGCACATCAGAGTTAGAGCAGTAATGACCTCTGCTAAGGATCAGGAGTTTGAAATCCGTGACTGGTTCCACAAGACGATAATTATTATGTATGGTACTAAAGAAGGCATTTCCTGCTGCTTTCCCATCTACTGCTACCTGTGTCTTACTAAACACCCAAGGCTCCAGGCAGCAAACAACAGTACTAGTAAAAATAAGAAAGACTTGTCTATCTTGTATAAAAATAAAAATACATAGTCGCTGGTCTCGAAAATATAATATGATTTACTATAGTAACCTTAAATTCTTCTAAAAAGAAGATACATCTGGATTATATTCAATATATGTAGACTTATTTGTATGGGGGATATATAACAAACTTACTATATATGCATGTTAACTTTTTTCAGAATACAGATAATTGTTTATTATTTATATTAATACAATTAGAAAATACAATTTTAGCCAAATTGATTACTTGAATATTATAATCTAACAATATGAACAGTATATGTTGATATTTGTTAAAAAATAGGCAAAAAACAATGAAGGGGTGTTCTATTTAAAGCAAACCTGTAATAAGAAACTTGAGGGCCAGTATTGCTGGCCTCCTTTTGATAAAGCTATTTGCTTGGCTGTCATGCTGATCTAATGTACTTGCAGACCAGAGAAGTCACAGAGAAGTCATGAGGCAAGAAGCAAGAGTGTCAACATGACAGCCGAGCAAATGAAATTTTTGAAAAGTAGTAGTCAGCAATGTGAGACATGGGTAAAACCCCTGCAATGTTTATTTTTACTGTTTTTGTTATTACTGGGGAAATTTCTATTTACTTCATGTCCTGGAGAAATTATATGAAGTGAAGGAAATTCCTTCCTAGACAGTTATCATCAAAATAGATGTAGACTTTTGGAATATTTGTGTTTGACAAATGAAAACTCATGAAACATTTGTAACTATTTGTCCTAGTGACAATGGTCACCTGGGCTGATAGAGATCTGAAAAGGGGTTTAACACTTCCACACTCTATCTATAACTAATTAAAGCTAAACTCCAGATTCTAATACACTTTATATAGTTCATTTGGGCAAGCTGGCCAAAGCAAACTATGTCCCTCACTAACATGTGAGGCTGCTGAATGTGCTATATAAACTGTATGTAGCTGAGGCTACACATAGCATACAGTACTGTGTTCCAGGTTCTATCCAAGACTTCCTGTCTCATACCCAGACACATTAAAGTCTATCTAATCAGCACTCAGCCATTCAGAGAAAGCGATTTATTTTAGCAATGAATATAAATCTTCCTCTAATTGGCAGTCAGAGGTTGTGACATCATCAGCCCACATCTCTTACTCAGCCAATCAGGGTAAGCTTTGTATTCATTGCTAGAATTTACAATGCTTTCTCTGAATGGCTGAGCACCGATCACATAGACTCTAATGTTCCCAGTATGAGACTGGAATTCTCGGCTTGAACCTGGGACATGGTGCTGTATGCTGCAGGTAGCCTTAATACAGCACATCCAGAGGCCTGAAATGTTAGAGAGGGACATAGTTCCTTTGGGCCAGCTTGGCGCAAATTAACCACGTAAAGTCTATCAAAAGCTGGATTCAGCTTTAAATATTTTGGCTTTAGATACACATTAAAGAGTGTACTTTAGAGGGGATTTCTAATTCTATATTGTTTCAAATTATACAAAATGTGTGATGTATATCCTGTCAAGAAAACAAATCTGTTTAGCGATATAGTATAAGATAAATTACATACTGAGAAACTATTGTGTTTATGTCACTCACTCCATTATTCTATATAACCTATTCTAAAACAGTGAAGGTAATCCTTTGCCAGGGCTGGGCTCAGCCATTCCTTCTCAAAGCTGGCCGCTCAGCTGTCGGCTAATTGCCAGCTCCTTTTTCTCCACAGTGACTCACCTGTAGATGATATCCTGCTTGTCAGTCCTGCCTACTTAAGCCGTCCAGCCCAGATGATCTCTGCCTTCACCTTGGTCACATCTCTAGAGACGCTCTCCTGTGTTCCTGTTAAAGACTTGCTTAGCTGACATTCCTTCTGGCTCCAGATCCTGCATGCTGTTCTACTACGCTCATCTCTGGCTCCCTGACGTTTTGGCTTGTCTGACTATCAGTTCCGGTTCCTGAACTCTAGCTATGTTTTGACTACGTTTACTCTGTTTACCTTTTTGTTATTATTATTATTATTATTAAACAAGTGTGATTTAACTGTACTTCTGTCTCAGTCTGATTCATGGTTTCTGACATCCTTCAGTATAAGTTTTTTTTCTTTTTTTTTTTTTTTGCACTCAAATGCTACGACATTACTACGAGGATACATTATCAGAAACTATACAGTTAATTCATTTATTATTTATTTCTATTAAGTGTTTCAACATAGGAATGGCTAAATTGTGTTGGACATGAGATCAAATACTTAAACTCAAACTTCCCTCTGAAATTCTCAGAACATCCATTTTCCTACTTTTGTGGGAGAATCTGAGCACTTTAGAGCATATCATATGAGCTGTTTGCATGTTCACTCAAAACTGTTTTGTTATAGAGACAAAATATTGAACAAGAAGCCATAAATGTACAAAAGTGCCATGGTCCAAATCTAGTTGGACCGCAGTCAATGGAATTTATGAGCACCTCCAGACATTATTGTGTATAAAATACAAAACTTTATTAATGCACAATAAAATATAAAAATGTTGCAGATTTAAAACAGAGCAGCATTCTGAACCTATGTTGATTGGGATGTTGCCCCAGCTCATATATAACAATATAATAATCACAGACTGACAATCAGAACAATATACATAATAGAGGTCTCCACCTCCCTTTCACATAAAGCTCAACATGTTTGCGTAGTTTCGCTTCTTCAGGAGCAAAAAGTTCAAAATGAGAAATGCTACCTAAAAAGAGAAAACGAGACCTAAAAAGAGAAAACATGGGGTGCAGACGCTACTGGGTTTTTAATCTGCATGGTTAAGATTTTATTGTGCATTAATAAAGTTTTGTATTTGATACACAATACCGTCTGGTGGTACCCATTAAGTTAACGGACTGTGGTCCAACTAGTTCTGTTGATTCGTTTTTTTTGTTTTTTTGTTTTTAAATCAGGAATAAAGTTTATTAAACTTTATTAAAGGAATTTCAGAGCGTCTACGTGCCATATACAGCACACCATAATCAGAACAGTGGGTACTCGCATGGCACATACAGAAAAACATTACATAGTCATCTAACTTATAGCTTGAAACAGGAGTTTTCCCACATTTGGTAAGAAACATAGGGGGAAAGCTCCAACACAGCTCCAACACAGTATAGTGTAAAGATCAACCTAATATTCTATCCATTACTAAATCCCCAGGTGTAAGACCTGGTACTGCTAGCCAGTCATCCCACAACCTATCAAACCTGTGCGGACAGCCACAATGCTGGAATATTGATTTTTCAAGTTTAAGAGTATATCCTATACTCAAGACCCATTCTTTATGAGTGGGGGCTTTATCACTTTTCCATTGTAACAGAGAAAGCCTACGGGCCTAAATCACGGCTCTGTTAATAGCTATTTTTTGAAGTTCCGTAAGGGGGAGATCGTCCAAGATGCCCAGTATGCATCTGATGGGCTCAAGTGGTATTGTAATATAAAAAAATGAGTTAATAGTACTAACCACTGCCTCCCAGTAATGATGTAGTTTGGGGCAGCACCATAGAAGATGTATAAGGTCATAGTGTTGCACTTAGCGCACAGTGGAGTTTGTAGGATACCCATGCGGTGTAGTTTTAAGAGAGTATATTGCGCACCATGCACAATATACAGTTGGGAGAGTCTTTGCACCATGCTTAGTGAGCTATGTAGTATTGACTCAAGGACATTATCCCACAGCTCATCATCTATCAGACCCACAATTCTCCCATTTCTCTTTGGCATTACAAGGGTAATCTAGGTAGGACGTCAATAGCATTTCAAACAGACTAAACATACAAAACACTAGTGTGGGGGACTGAGACCAGTCAGCCAATACGCCCTGGGAGTGGACCGCATGCCAAAGCTGGAGGTAGTAAAAGTGCATTGTGAAGGGGAGGTAAAAAGCAGCTCATAAGTGCTCAAAGGAACAGAGCAATCCATTTTGAAAAATCTACCTCAAATGAGTGATGCCCCATGGTGTCCACATCTCCGCACACGGCAGGTTCACTAGTTCCGTATACATGGAATTTTGCAACAGCAGACTGTAATCTGTGAATCCTGTAATGCTCTGTATAGACCACACCTTTAACCAGATTTTTTGAATCAGAGAGTACGTGGGATACAGCCTGTTAGAAGTATTAAAACATGAGGATTCTAAGCTCACCGGTATGTTCTGTGTTTTCATGTGAAATTGCAAAATGAATAGTGCAGATGGGGTACAATGAAAGGGTGGAATTAGTCCTAAGTGAGAATGCCCCAACCAGGTGATGTACTGTAGATGAATAAAAACATTGCAGCTTGCTAATTGACCTGATTTGCAAGTGTAGCGGGGTCGTACCCCTTTTAGGGGAAGAGACTACATCCCCCATAATTCCCCAGGCTCCCGGGCTGTCGGTTTCCGCCCGAGAGGCTGCTGGGGGAGGTTATAAAAAAGGAAGAGCGGAGACCGCCTCTTCCTCTTGGGACACTTCCTCTTCTGAGGCCTGACAGGACTGGCCTGCCTCTGCTGACAGAGCTTGTGACGCGGAGACTACAGCCAGTGGAGACACCTGTGCGGACCGGAGCTGAAGGCCTGAAGCCTGGGCCTTGCAGCAGATGGAGTGAGACTCTCATACCTCAGAGTCAGCAGCAGCGGAGCGGAGACTCATCCCTACAGACGGTCGGTCGGAGCTGAGGGCCGGAGCGCAGGGGCTGTGACTGAGGAGACCAGAGCCGCCATTAGAGGGACCGGAGCGGAGGACGGTACCCCAGGATTGGTGAGAGAGCCGGAAGGCTCATCCTGCATTGATACACACGTTTTATGCCTACTGAACTGCCTAGGCGCAATTTACCTCAGAGCAGCAATGTTACTTTCTGTGGATTACAAAGACACACCATTTAAAGCTACATGTGCACCACCTCTACAGATTCATTGCCGGTGAAGAACACTGTACTAGTACAAGGACTGAGCTCTATTACTAGGGATCAGGCCTGGTCCGTTAGGTAGGCGCAGATAGATTCATTGCACCTCAGGGGTGCATAGCAGACGGTCGCCACACTTGGCGCTCCGTTTCCCCATTGCTAGTAGATACATATGTGTGTACATGTTAAAGTGCATATTGCAGGGACCTGCTAAAGTATTGTAAGATATATGTTCAAATGCATGTTGCTATTCTTTTTCCTTACTGCCAAAGTAAAGCCAGTTATTCTTATTTCAGCAGTCTGCTTGTGAGTTCATACCCATTACACTTAGAGCATAAGATATGGTTTTATGTGCATAGATACATACCCCTTGACTAACTGTGCCAGAGCGGGTAGAGCCAAATTGCCGGGGGATTGGTGGAGCTGTACTCAGGGACCCAAAACAAACCAGCGGCTCTCTTAACTGGGGGTAGCGCTACACGTGGGGGCTCGTAATCCGGGATCCTGAGTCAGCGGGAAAAAGCCGCCAGAAGGTGCCGGCATGGACCCAATAGAAGTGGGACGGTGGTCCGCAACATGGGCCGCTGACCCAGCCGCAGCAGCAGTCATTGAACTGCCAGGGATGTGGCAGAGAGAGGCAGTCAAGCAGCTCATAATGTCATTATCCCCATGCCAGAAGTCATGGATAATGGACATGAGAAATGATGCTGGGTACACATACGCCTTAATAGAATGGAAGGAAGAGACTCCAGAGCAGTTCAGGAGCCAAAGCATACAGGCACCGAATGGTCAGGCCTACCAAGTGCTGCATGCGCTGCCGCGCAAGGGAGACTGTTCTCCTATGAAAGCCATTCTATCCCCAAAGAAGGAAGAGCAGAAGGGCGCGGAAAGTCCCGCACCCGCACAGACTACTCTTAGTGCAGAACTGTGTGCTGTCCTAGGGGAAATTGTGACTCAGTGCAGAAGAGACCCCGGGGACTACCCAATGTCGGGATACAGGAAACTCCGGATGTTTTCAGGGAGGACACCTGTACCCTCGGGAGAAGAGGGATTTGAAGAGTGGTTAGATGGTGCCACGCAGGCCCTAGAAGAATGGGAGGTCTCAGAAGGCAGAAAGAAGCAAAGGATTGTTGAGAGCCTAAAAGGACCTGCCCTAGAGGCCATACGCAATCTGAAGACAAGCAAAAAGGATTGCACTGCCCAGGACTACATAGACATCCTGGAAAGTGTGTTTGGTGGGACAGAAAAAGTCACAGAACTTACCTATCAACTGGAACACTGTTACCAGAAGACAGGGGAGAAGCTGTCAGAGTACATGGGACGCATAGACAAGATCCTGCATAGGATTATCCTGAAGAAGGGGATAGATCCAGGGAAGGTAGATGAAGCCCGTGCCCAGCAGGTGATGAGGGGAGCCCAACCCCTGGACCCTGTCACACTAATACTACGCACCCGGCAGGATGGGAAGAGCCTGGACTACCCTGATCTCATCCGGATGGTCAGGGAAGAAGAGGCCATGTTGGAAGAGAAACAAGAGAAGCAGGTGATGGGGTCTACAAAGCTTCCAGTGGCCACGGTCAGGTCGGCCTTAACCCCTGAAAGAGACACAGAGGTAGATGCCCTGAAGTTGCAAATGTCCCAGATGATGGAGATACTGACATCTCTAGTGGCGAAAGAGACGCCCAGTCCCAAGAAAGAAACAAGCAGGAGGGAATTGTTTCCAGCTGTTTCAGCACCAGCATCCCCACCTGACTACGGTGAGATGATCTGCTTTAATTGTGGAGGAATTGGTCATATTGCAGCTGTATGTTCCAGTCCCAAGAAGAAGAAGGCAGAAAGCCGCCAGCCGGCGGGAAACGCCAAAGGGCCCCGGTGAAGGAGTCAACCGGGTGCCCATCACCTTCAGTGAGCTCCAAGAAGCACAACAGGAAGAGAAAGCGAGGAGACCAAACCCCTCAGAAGGGGCCCAGGGATCCTCAACCAAGGTGCACTTCAGAGAAAGGGGGCAAGACCCCTCCGAAGAGACACAGCACCCCAAAGCGAGAACTCTTCAAAGTGAGAGATAACAATGTCCCTCAACGGGTTCACACTCCCACTAAGAGGGAGAAAATGAATGCATACCAGGCTCAAGAAAGGATCAAGCGCAAATCCAGTGCTGGTAAAGAAAAGAGTCCAAAGAAGAGGACAGCATCAACTCGGCCCTACCCGGAAGAGCTGGTTGGTCCATCTCCTACTGTACCTATCCAGGTGGAAGGAGTGTACACAAAGGCCCTCCTAGACACTGGAGCACAAGTGACCCTATTGTACAGGGACTTCTATGACAGATACCTGAGCCATCTGCCAATACAGAAGATAGAAGAGTTGGAGATAAGGGGATTGGGAACTCAGAGTTTCCCCTATGATGGCTACCTATCCATACGGTTGACGTTTGACCCATCCGTAGCTGGGAAGTCTGAAGTGTTCGACACCTTAGCAGTGGTGTGTCCCCGCCCACCAGGAACCAGCAAGACGTCCCTGATTATAGGGACGAACACGGATCTAGTCAGAAGGCTTCTGACTCCCCTGGTGAAGAAAGAGAATCTTTCAACTCCCAAGATCCATCCCATGCTGAAGGCAGCCTACCAGCGGTTGGTCCTAGAGCAGAAGACCCCAAGTGAGGGGATAGGAAGGGTATGGAGGCTTGGAAAAGAAGGAGCAGTGTTACAGCCTGGAGAGGTGACCTACATGAGAGCCACGGTGAAACTTACTTGGGAGCAGCCTGGCCCCTTTGTGATGTTGGAACCTGACCCAATGGAGGTGATACCAGAAGTTATGTCATTGAAGGACCTGAAGAAGGCAAGAGGAAGAGTCCCTGTCAGTGTGAGGAACCCCACGGACAGGCCCGTGGAGATCCCTGCCAGGATGCTTCTGGGACAGGTGAGCCCTGCTGTCCCAGTTGGCTGGTCAGAAGTGAAGGGGACGGGTGAAGGAGAAGATGTCTGGAAGAAACTCTCCATGGAAAACCCAAACCTACCTGGAGCTTGGAAAGAGAGAGCCAAGGCCCAGCTGACCAGATGGGAGAAGATTTTCTCTAAAGATGAGTTTGATGTGGGGTGTGCGAGGAGTGCCACCCATCGAATCCGCATGCAAGAGGACAAGCCATTCAGAGAAAGAGTGAGGCGAGTCCCGCTAGCAGATCTGGAGGATCTGAGGGAGCAGCTTGCGGAACTGAAGAAGACGGGAGTGATTAGGGAGTCCAGAAGCCCTTATGCCTCCCCCATTGTGGTAGTCAGGAAGAAGAATGGGTCATTGAGACTCTGCATTGACTACAGAACTCTCAACAGGAGGACCATTCCTGACCAGTACACCACGCCAAGGATAGAAGATGCCTTGCAGAGTTTATCTGGAGCTAAGTGGTTCAGTGTGATGGACCTCAAGAGTGGGTATTACCAAATCCCCATGCATCCAGAAGACAGAGAAAAGACTGCCTTCATAACCCCAGTGGGATTCTTTGAGTTCAACAGGATGCCCAGGGCCTATCTGGAGCTCCTGCTACGTTTCAACGCCTAATGGAAAGGACAGTTGGAGACATGAACCTCATAGAAGTCCTTGTGTACCTGGACGATGTCATTGTCTTTGGAAAGACTTTGGAAGAACATGAAGCCAGATTGGAGAAAGTACTGAAGAGGCTCAGTGAAGAGGGACTCAAACTTTCTCCAGAGAAGTGTCGGTTCTATCAGTCTTCTGTGAACTATCTGGGACACATAGTGTCTGAAAAAGGAGTGGCTACAGACCCTGAGAAGTTGGAGGCAGTTACTTCGTGGCCAAGGCCCACAACAGTTACAGAACTTCGGTCTTTCTTGGGGTTCTGCTCCTACTACCGCAGGTTTGTGGATGGGTTTGCCCGCATTGCCAAACCCCTCAACGAGCTGCTCAAGACAGAAGGAGAGGAAGATGGATTGGGGCCTAGGAGGTCCCATGAGTCGGTCAAAGACCAGTGGAATTCAAGGTGTGAAGAGGCTTTCAGAACCTTGAAGAGAAGTCTCACCACAGCCCCAGTTTTGGCCTATGCTGACCCCACTAGACCCTATGAGCTACATGTTGATGCCAGCCATGAGGGCCTAGGTGGAGTACTCTACCAGGAGTATGAAGACCAGCTGCGACCAGTGGCCTATGTGAGCCGGAGCCTGACCCCCTCCGAGAAGAACTATCCCACCCACAAGTTGGAGTTCTTAGCCCTCAAATGGGCAGTAGTTGACAAGTTGAGAGACTATCTGTATGGGGCTGAGTTTACTGTAAAGACAGATAACAACCCCTTGACCTATCTATTCACCACCGCCAAGCTGGATGCAACTGGACACAGATGGTTGGCGGCGTTGTCTGGATTCAATTTTAGCCTCAAGTACAGACCAGGGGCTGGAAATAGGGATGCAGATGCCCTGTCCCGAAGATCCCATGTCATGGTCGATGACTGGGAAGACTGGACCCAAGTGGCACCAGAAGGAGTGCGAGCCCTTTGTCAGGGGGCTGAACTCCAAGCCAGAGGAGGAACCAGAGCTGAAGAGATAGGAGTTACCACAGTGGGAGTCCCAAAGTGTTACTGTGGGGTAACTCAACTAGAAGAAGAGTGTCTACCGAAGCTGTCCAAGAAGGAATTAAGGTGTGACCAATTGGAAGACCCCATGGGGAGATTGGTCCTGGAAGCCCTGGAAGACAAGAGTCCAGAGGGACTTCGCCTTCACCCTTCTAAAGAAGCTCGCCTACTGAGAAGAGAGTTGGACAAGTTGCAGGTGCATCAGGGGGTAGTCTACCGAAGGGGCCCCTCTGATGACCCAGAAGACAAGTGGCAGTTGTTTCTCCCAGAGAAGCATCGAGAGACTGTGCTGATTGCCTTACATGACCAGCATGGTCACTTGGGAGCAGAGAGAACCTTCCAACTTGTCAGAGACCGGTTTTATTGGCCCTGCATGAGGGCCGAAGTGGAGGAGTATTGCCATTCCTGTGCAAGATGCATTCAGAGAAAGACTTTACCTCATCAAGCTGCCCCAATGGGCCACCTACAGAGTCAAGGCCCTATGGATCTGGTATGCATTGATTTTCTCTGCCTTGAACCCGATTTGAGTGGATTGGGAAATGTTCTGGTGGTAACCGACCATTTCACCCGTTATGCTCAGGCTTTCCCAACCAAGGACCAGAAGGCCTCTACAGTAGCCAAGGTACTTTTGGAGAAGTACTTTGTTCATTATGGACTGCCACAGAGAATCCATTCAGACCAAGGAAGGGACTTTGAGAGTCGCCTGATCAGGAAGCTACTAGATTCTCTGGGAGTAGAGAAGACTAGAACCACACCGTATCACCCTCAAGGTGATGCCCAGCCTGAAAGGTTCAACAGGACCCTATTGAACATGTTGGGAACTTTGGAAACAGAGAAGAAGCAACATTGGAGTCAACACATATCAGCTCTGGTGCATGCCTACAATTGCACCACAAGTGATGTGACAGGTTTCTCCCCTTACCGGCTGATGTTTGGGAGAGAAGCAAGATTGCCAGTGGATTTGGCCTTCGGCATTTCCTTAGACCATGCCTCTGCTGCCTCCCACAAAGGATATGTGGACAGACTGAGGCACAGTCTGAAGATAGCTTATGAGAAAGCTCAAGCGGCCTCTGACCAGAGAGGGGCCCGAAACAAGAGGAACTTTGACCTGAAAGTTCGAGTACAGGACCTACAGCCTGGGGACCGTGTACTGTTACGCAATCTAGGGATCCCTGGAAAACACAAGATTGCTGATAGATGGAGATCAGAGCCATATATCATCTGTAGAAAACTTCCAGGATTGCCTGTCTACAAGTTGAAACCAGAAGGGAGAGTGGGGCCTTTGAAGACCTGGCATAGGAATCATTTGCTCCCACTTACTGAAGCAGTCAGAATACCTCCGGCGAGAGACTTACCTGAATCTGTTTCCATTCTGGATACCCCCAGGCCTAACACTAGGTCACAAACATCCCAAGTTAGGGGTGGACAGGACCCCCAACCAGAGGAAGAAAGAGGAGAACTTGAATGGCTATGGCCTTCCTCAACTCCAGGGAATTCTGCCATAGATCTTCCACCTACTGAAGATGTGGAAGATAACACATTGAACCCAGAAGCCACAGAGTTTGTGCCATTCAGTGTTGTGCCTGAGTGCTGGGAAGATATCCCTGGTCTCTACCCAGAAGAAGAAGTAGATGTTCCAGAACCAGAGATGTTGCCAGAATGTGTTCCTGAAGAAGTTCCAAGAGAACAGAGAGCTCGCAGAGTTGTGAAGCCTCCCAAGAAGTTAACTTACCCCAAGATGGGAGAAAGTTCAGAGGACTCTGTTACCACAGCAAGGAGAAGTGCTGAAAGCCCTGACCCATCCACTGTTCATTTGGTGGAGGGCAACCCCAGCTCACTCTCTGGCACAGTTAAACAGGTCGCCCACACTGAAGTGACCTGTAGACAGGACAGCTCCCCATCTTATGCCAATTGGTGGGAGGCTCCCCTGTCCAAATTATGTGAAAGTGTTGTTCCCGAGAAAGCTTGTAGTTTGAACACTGTCTTTGGGGACCAAAGATTCAAAGTGGGGGGAGTGTGTAGCGGGGTCGTACCCCTTTTAGGGGAAGAGACTACATCCCCCATAATCCCCCAGGCTCCCGGGCTGTCGGTTTCCGCCCGAGAGGCTGCTGGGGGAGGTTATAAAAAGGAAGAGCGGAGACCGCCTCTTCCTCTTGGGACACTTCCTCTTCTGAGGCCTGACAGGACTGGCCTGCCTCTGCTGACAGAGCTTGTGACGCGGAGACTACAGCCAGTGGAGACACCTGTGCGGACCGGAGCTGAAGGCCTGAAGCCTGGGCCTTGCAGCAGATGGAGTGAGACTCTCATACCTCAGAGTCAGCAGCAGCGGAGCGGAGACTCATCCCTACAGACGGTCGGTCGGAGCTGAGGGCCGGAGCGCAGGGGCTGTGACTGAGGAGACCAGAGCCGCCATTAGAGGGACCGGAGCGGAGGACGGTACCCCAGGATTGGTGAGAGAGCCGGAAGGCTCATCCTGCATTGATACACACGTTTTATGCCTACTGAACTGCCTAGGCGCAATTTACCTCAGGGCAGCAATGTTACTTTCTGTGGATTACAAAGACACCATTTAAAGCTACATGTGCACCACCTCTACAGATTCATTGCCGGTGAAGAACACTGTACTAGTACAAGGACTGAGCTCTATTACTAGGGATCAGGCCTGGTCCGTTAGGTAGGCGCAGATAGATTCATTGCACCTCAGGGGTGCATAGCAGACGGTCGCCACACTTGGCGCTCCGTTTCCCCATTGCTAGTAGATACATATGTGTGTACATGTTAAAGTGCATATTGCAGGGACCTGCTAAAGTATTGTAAGATATATGTTCAAATGCATGTTGCTATTCTTTTTCCTTACTGCCAAAGTAAAGCCAGTTATTCTTATTTCAGCAGTCTGCTTGTGAGTTCATACCCATTACACTTAGAGCATAAGATATGGTTTTATGTGCATAGATACATACCCCTTGACTAACTGTGCCAGAGCGGGTAGAGCCAAATTGCCGGGGGATTGGTGGAGCTGTACTCAGGGACCCAAAACAAACCAGCGGCTCTCTTAACTGGGGGTAGCGCTACACAAGTCATTACAGGTAAGATAGTTAATTTAAATTATAACTAAATCAAAACTTTTTGAGTGCAGAGGGATTAGAACAGCTGTCAGGTTTTATTGCTATATGTGTCCCTGTTTAGGGAGATTCACCCTCTGTATTTGTCCTGTTTACCATTATCATTGAAAGTGAAAGTAAAAAAAATCCCAAATGATGGTACTGTAATTGTGCCGCTAGGTAATATAACCACGGGTTAGGCAGGGCAACCCCCCCCTCCCGCCGGTCTTTGGGTAGTTCTGTTGATTTGTTGTTTTCATTGCAACACACTTCCAAATTTGGAAATGGATATCTGAAATGTGAACTTCATGAAATACCAAGCAGCTTTGAATGTGCCTGGGTGTCCTTACACTCTAGGAATAGGTTTTAGCGGTTGAATAATGATTTGATTTGGTATATTTTCTATATTTTTGGATGCATAGAATGCACTTTTTGATTAAGTTCTATTGGCAGATAGCATGTCTAATTGTATTTGTTTTATTTTTTTAATGCACAATAAAAAAATTGTGTAGAATAATACTTGGCTATGTGTTTTACTTCAAATGACAGTTTGGGAGTAGGCAGTTACATTTTAAAAAATACAATGTAAAATTAACAAGGGACACCAACATAGTTATATCTTTGATCTTAAAAAATACGGGATAATGGTGTTGTGGTAACTTGCCCAAATAAAAAAAAAAAAAAAGCATAATAATATTCTTGGTATCACTAAAAAAAAAAACCTTTGAAAATTTGTTTGAAATAACTCCATCAGTATCACCAGCAAAGCAGCTTCATTATTATCCCATTAACCACTTCCCATCCCGCCCATAGTCATATGACGCCCACAAGGTGGATCTCCCATCCTGGGTGGGCGTCATATGACGTCCTCTCCTTCCCGGCCGCCTGGGGGGCGCGCACGCCCGCGGCTTCGCTCGGGACCCAGTGCGAGTACCCGGCGGCCGCGATGTCCGCTGGGCACCCGTGATTGCCCGTTAAAACAACGGGACCGTGCGGGACCGTGGAGCTGTGTGTGTAAACACACAGCTCCACGTCTTGTCAGCGGGAGAGGAGACCGATCATGTGATCCCAGTACGGAGGATCACTGATCGGTCTCCTCCCCTTGTGAGTCCCCTCCCCCCACAGTTAGAATCACTTCTTTAGGGAACACATTAACCCCTGCTGCGCCCCCTAGTGTTAACCCCTTCCCTGCCAGTCACATTTACACAGTAATCAATGCAATTTTATAGCAACGATCGCTGTGTAAATGTGAATGGTTCCAAAAATGTGTCAAAAGTGTCCGAAGTGTCCGCCGCAATGTCGCAGTCATGAAAAAAAAAAAATCGCAGATGCCGCCATTACTAGTTAAAAAAAAAAAAAAAAATGCAATAAATCTATCCCCTATTTTGTAGACGCTATAACTTTTGCGCAAACCGATCAATATACGCTTATTGCGATTTTTTTTACCAAAAATATGTAGAAGAATACGTATTGGCCTAAACTGAGTAAAAAAATTGTTTTTTTTTTTTAAAAAATGGGATATTTATTATAGCAAAAAGTAAAAAATATTGTGTTTTTTTTTCAAAATTGTCGCTCTTCTTTTGTTTATAGCGCAAAAAATAAAAACCGCAGGGGCGATCAAATACCACCAAAAGAAAGCTCTATTTGTGGGAAAAAAAGGACGTCAATTTTGTTTGGGTGTAACGTCGCAAGACCGCGCAATTGTTAGTTAAAGCGACGCAGTGCCGAATCGCAAAAAGTGCTCTGGTAAGGAAGGGTGTAAAATGGCCCGTATTGAAGTGGTTAAATAAAGAAGAAGAGAATGTGCGCTGCATTTCAATATTTCATAATTTGCCACGTCACAAAGGTTTATTCTCCATTACGAACACTAGTTTACAAGACCGACCATTTCTGGCTCATCTTTGCTTCCGAGCATGCGTGTTTGTACTTTGGACTTTTGTCCGACGGACTTGTTAACACACGCTCGGAAAATCTGACAACAGACATTTGTCTGTGGAAAATTTATAAACCTGCCATCCAAGATTTGTCCGTGGAAAGTTGGCCAACAATTGTCTGATGGGGCATAAACATGGTCAGACTTTCCGCCAACAGCCTGTCATCACACATTTCCCATCGGAAAATTTGATCGTGCGTATGAGGCTTTAGAGAGTGCAGAGATAGACTGAAATGGAAATCCATTGCTGACATCCTTTGCCACTGTCACATAACCAAATGGCAAAAAATGCAATAGAAGCTGATGCTGTAAGATGTGAAAACATTGGTCACAATAACTCATGTCCTTTAGGAACACCCACATGACACACTTTACATTTTAGACTTTCTCTAGCCCACTTAAATGTATTACCAGCATAAAAGGGCCACTTGATTGTGTTTGGCCCCCAGGCCCAAGGTTCACAGCCCTCTTCTGTTTTGACTCCTGGTTTGCATATAACTTTTGATTCTGCTTACCTGTCTGTCTGCATCTCTCTGCATAACCATCAGCCTCTGTCACTCAACAACTGTGAAATGGGATTGCCAAGCAATCAAGTCTAACCCTGCTTATAAGAGGAAATGAAGCATACTGTAGATTCTGCTCCAGGGCATAAGAAGGATTAAAGTGCATCTAAACTCAAGGACAAACATTTGATATGTATGGGATACCAGTAATTACCGTATTTATCGGCGTATAACACGCACCCCAAGTTTAGGAGGGAATTTTAAGGAAAAAAAGTTTTAGGAGGTAAGTTTAAGGAAAAAAAACTTACATTTATATGCCCATCAATGCAGCCTTATCAGTGTGCATTTGCAGCCTTGTCCATCATTGCAGAAGGATCAGTGTCATTTGCAGCTTGCCCAGCGTCATTTGCAGATTGCCCAGCATCATTTGCAGATTGCCCAGCGTCATTAGCAGCCTTGCCCAGTGTCATTTGCAGCTTGCCAGTGTCATTTGCAGCCTTGCCCAGTGTCATTTGCAGCTTGCCAGTGTCATTTACAGATTGCCCAGAGTCATTTGCAGCTTGCCAGTGTCATTTACAGATTGCCCAGAGTCATTTGCAGCTTCCCAATATCATTTGCAGCTTGCCCAGCGTCGTTTGCAGCCTTGCCCATGTTCAAATTTCCCGCCACTGAGACAGACTGAGCGAGTGCCGCCGAAAAATACAGAGCGCCGCCGAAAAAGACAGAGCGCCGCCGAAAAAGACTGAGCCGACTGCTCGGCTCCGCTCTCAGTCCCGCCTCCCTGCTGGGTGGGACTGCGAGCGGAGCCAAGCCGAGTACACAGTACAGTCGGCTCGGTCTTTTTCGGCAGCGTTTGCTACAGAAACAGCAGGGAGGCGGGACTGCGAGCAAAGCCGAGCAGTCGGCTCGGTCTTTTTCGTCGGCGCCCGGTCTTTTTCAGCGGCACTCTGTCTTTTTCGGCGGCGCTCGGTATTTTTTGGCGGCGCTCCATATTTTTTGGGTCACAGACAGTGGGGATCAGCGTATAACACGCACCCACGACTTTCACCCAATTTTAAGGGGGAAAAAGTGTGTGTTATACGCCGATAAATACGGAAGATATTGTGGTTGCATTAGCTTTTTCTTGAAGATTTGTTCCCTTAATTTTCACCTGGTGATCCTGCCAGTTATACTGTACTATATCTATTAACGATCAGTTTCTACAGCAGCACCCCCCTCTTCTCATGTGCATAACATAGGAGGAGGTGTTCTGTAATTAATAGAGATAACTGGGAACAACTGATAAAAATGTAGTAGAAGCACAGAGCACAGTTACAGTGGTGTGAAAAAGTGTTTGCCCCCTTCCTCATTTCCTGTTCCTTTGCATGTTTGTCACACTTAAGTGTTTCGGAACATCAAACCAATTTAAACAATAGTCAAGGACAACACAAGTAAACACAAAATACAATTTGTAAATGAAGGTGTTTATTATTAAAGGTGAAAAAAAATCCAAACCATCATGGCCCTGTGTGAAAAAGTGATTGCCCCCCTTGTTAAAACATACTATAACTGTGGTTGTCCACACCTGAGTTCAATTTCTCTAGCCACACCCAGGCCTGATTATTGCCACACCTGTTCACAATCAAGGCATCACTTAAATAGGAGCTGCTTGACACAGTAAGGTCCACCATAAGATCCTTAAAAGCTACACATCATGCCGAGACCCAAAGAAATTCAGGAACAATTGAGAAAGAAAGTAATTGAGATCTATCAGTCTGGAAAGGGTTATAAAGCCATTTCCAAAGCTTTGGGAATCCAGCGAACCACAGTGAGAGCCATTATCCACAAATGGCGAAGACATGGAACAGTGGTGAACCTTCCCAGGAGTGGCCGGCCGCCCAAAATTACCCCAAGAGCGCAGCGACGACTCATCCAAGAGGTCACAAAAGACCCAACAACAACGTCCAAGGAACTGCAGGCCTCACTTGCCTCAGTTAAGGTCAGCATTCATGCCTCCACCATCAGGAAAAGACTGGGCAAAAATGGCCTGCATGGCAGAGTTCCAAGGAGAAAACCACTGCTGAGCAAAAAGAACATCAAAGCTCGTCTCAATTTCTCCACAACACATCTTGATGATCCCCAAGACTTTTGGGACAACATTCTGTGGACCGATGAGACAAAAGTGGAACTCTTTGGAAGGTGTGTGTCCAAGTATATCTGGCGTAGAAGGAACACTGCATTTCAGAAAAAGAACATTATACCAACAGTAAAATATGGTGGTGGTAGTGTGATGGTCTGGGGCTGTTTTGCTGCTTCAGGACCTGGAAGACTTGCCGTGATAAAAGGAATTATGAATTCTGCTGTCTACCAAGAGATCCTGAAGGAGAATGTCCGACCATCTGTTCGTGTACTCAAGCTGAAACGAACTTGGGTTCTGCAGCAGGACAATGATCCTAAACACACCAGCAAGTCCACCACCGAATGGCTGAAGAAAAACAAAATGAAGACTTTGGAGTGGCCTAGCCAAAGTCCTGACCTGAATCCTATTGAGATGTTGTGGTATGACCTTAAAAAGGCCGTTCATGCTCGAAAACCCTCTAATGTAACTGAATTAGGACAATTCTGCAAAGATGAGTGGGCCAAAATTCCTCCAGGACGCTGTAAAAGCCTCATTGCACGTTATTGCAAACGCTTGGTTGCAGTTGTTGCTGCTAAGGGTGGCCCAACCAGTTATTAGGTTTAGGGGGCAATCACTTTTTCACACAGGGCCATGATGGTTTGGATTTTTTTTCACCTTTAATAATAAACACCTTCATTTACAAATTGCATTTTGTGTTTACTTGTGTTGTCCTTGTTTAAATTGGTTTGATGTTCCGAAACACTTAAGTGTGACAAACATGCAAAGGAACAGGAAATGAGGAAGGGGGCAAACACTTTTTCACACCACTGTATATGCTTAGTAGAGTTCTAGAAGAAGCAACAGGTATTTATTTGGAATTATCCAACAGATATAATAAAACTCTTTCAAGTGTCAGGGTTATAAATTAGGGTTGGGGTGAAGCACACAATTTTGTATTTAAGCAGGTCAGTAATTCCATACCCAAATGTCATCTGGGCACATCATTGTTAGCATCAAATACATACTAACAGTCAAAATTAGCGGTGCTGAAATTTCATGTGCTAAAAGTGATGCTCTAATGGTTCCACACCAACATCATGTCAGCTCGTAGCTGGTTACAGAAAAAAGCTTTGCAGAATGTTGCCTTTGTGTGCAGTATCAATCCTTTCCAACACTCACAGGCACTCATTATGGACCTTTGTTAAACCCTACATGGCCAGATAGTCACATCTATTAGTGATATCTGTTGAGTTGCTTGCAGCTATCAAGTACTGTATGACCATCAAGGTTCAAATTCTAACACAGCATATATGAATCAGCTGGATGAATATGATTACCTACCTTTTGACTTTTCCTTTATACATTCCTCTGTACTAATCAAAAATATAGCAAAAAGCGAATGTTATAGGGTGACATTGATTTGTGTATCAGTGCCAATATCACACTTGTCAAGATAAGAAATGTGTCAACACAGGATATTTATAAAGGAAAGGTTCACTTCTGCATACTCTATATATTTTCAGTGTAAACAACAAATAAGGCAATTCACTTTTTATTCTTTCTCTTCTCAGTTTTGATTGACAGGGCAGGGATGGTTTAAAATGTCCTTTACGAAATATATGTTTTATTTCAATTGAACAGCAATGGTTGCTGTGTCATTCTCATGGCACAAAACAAACAAGCTACGCTTCAAACAAAAGACAACAGTGTATTGTGACAGTGCATCATTAGAGGAAAAATGCATGGCATCAATGTAACGTTACGTGGAAAGGGTACATATTCAACTAATAAGGACTTGCAAACTCTAAACTTTCACCTTTCTGCCCCTGGGGTTCTATTTAAAGACATGACTGTTGTGTGCCTATATATCTAATTTTTGTTTATTTGTCAGCTGAGATTTGAGAGTCACTTATGATCTGTTTCAAAGAGCATGGTGCAGGCTCGACAGCAATTACTGAAAGTCTGCAAAACATTTTAGTTTTACTGCCTTGGAAGTGAAATGTTTTGCAATAATATTGATTCAGACATAATACAGCATGTATGAGACTCGGAAAATAATGTTGCCAAAAAAGTAAGTGTCAGTTTATAAAGAAAGGAATGTATTTATTTACACTAAAATGTGTACAGGAACATTTAATCTGTATACAAAGATAAGCAAAATAGGATGTTATTGTACTTTTAGAGTGATAAAGCACTCACCTGTACATGCCCAACTCCTGGATATTGGCAAGGTCATCATTTTAGCATTAACCATGAATAATGGCCATTGAAGTATTGCTCTCACTCTAGCATGCACAGAGTAGAAAAATTATAATTTTAGTATGCAGGTACCCATGACATGCATTTTTATGTATGTTTGTGGAGGCAGGGGGACCAGCAGGTGGGACATTAGAGTCTAGGATACATGATACGATAGCGTTGCCCAAAAGGGGGGAAGGTATCTTCCAGTATTTGTGGAAGTGATTGGGCTGCCCAAATCACTACCACCAGGAAAGCCTATGGCCAATCTGTAAAGCAAACACACACACAATGTAACCACCAGGAGTGTATGTAGGAGCCTCTTCTGTCATTGACATACATGGGCGTCCGCAGGTAGGGGCAAGGGGGGTCAAGTGCCCCCCCCTGGAATCAGGGATCGGATCCAGGGGCGTACTATGTTGCGGGGGGGGGGGGGGGGCGGTCCGCCCCAGGTGCCACACATTAGGGGGGTGTCAGGCGGCTCCCCCATCCTCCCCTGTATGAAACAGTGAGAGCGGGACGGGCTTGGTAGTGCAGCCGCGATGTGACATGCTGAGCAGGGAGACCTCAGGCGGACTGACCCACTGTCACAATGCTGTGCATCTCGCTCTCTGTTAAATTTTAACAGTCCAGCGAGTACAAATCCCCCCCCTCCACAGAGATGGAAGAGGCTGCATCGGCTCTGCCCCCTCCCTCCCCTCTGTTTCTGTGTCCCGTCCATGCTCCGTGCAGCCCGTGTGCTGCGTCTGGAAGGAATGTGGGGGCGGGAACATTTAAACAAGTAGCCGCTGAGGGAACTAGTGTGAGCAACCTGGAGACATCCAAGTGAGTGATCAGCGCTGTCACTGTGTCCAGACTCTGCCCTCTCTCTCCCAAATCTCTTTCACTCCCCCTCTTTCCTCTGTTGTCCTCCAGAGTCTTTCATTAACTCTATGCTTATAGTTGGCCCCAGTGGCGGCTGGTGCTCAAAATTTTTGGGGGGGCGCAAACAAACAGCCTCACTGTGCCATCAAACGCTGCCACTGTGCCCATTAAACGCTGCCACTGTGCCCATTAAACGCTGCCACTGTGCCCCACGTGCTGCCACTGTGCCCATCAAACGCTGCCACTGTGCCCATCAAACGCTGCCACTGTGCCCAAACGCTGCCACTGTGCCCCAAGTGCTGCCACTGTGCCCAAGTTCTGCCACTGTGCCCCAAGTTCTGCCATTGTGCCCCAAGTTCTGCCATTGTGCCCCAAGTTCTGCCACTGTGCCCCAAGTGCTGCCACTGTGCCCCAAGTGCTGCCACTGTGCCCCTTAAGAGCTGCCATTGTGCCCCAAGTTCTGCCATTGTGCCCCTTAAGTTCTGCCATTGTGCCCCTTAAGTTCTGCCATTGTGCCCCTTAAGTGCTGCCATTGTGCCCCAAGTTCTGCCATTGTGCCCCTTAAGTGCTGCCATTGTGCCCCAAGTTCTGCCATTGTGCCCCTTAAGTGCTGCCACTGTGCCCCAAGTTCTGCCATTGTGCCCCAAGTTCTGCCATTGTGCCCCAAGTGCTGCCATTGTGCCCCTTAAGTGCTGCCACTGTGCCCCTAAAGTGCTGCCACTGTACCCCTAAAGTGCTGCCACTGTGCCCCTAAAGTGCTGCCACTGTGCCCCTCAAGTGCTGCCACTGTGCCCCCTGCCTGCCCTCTGCACTTACCTTGTCCCGGTGTGCAGCTGGTGACGGCGTCAGGCGACGAGCGGTGTCTCCGTCGGATGTCTTCTCCCGCGCTCCTCCTGTCTTCTTCTGCTGTGATTGGACGCTAGGTGATTGGACGCCTAGCGTCCAATCACAGCGCCTGTGACTTCAGCCAATCAGGTGACAGGTAACAGACCTGGCAACCTGATTGGCTGAGAGGCGGGTCTGTGTTAGGGAAGCGATGTATTCGCTTCCCTAACACAATACTGTGTAATCAGCGAACGCACAGCCGTGCGCCCGCTGTTTACACTTAGGGAAGCCTATTAGAGCACACCGCTCTAATAGGGTCCCCTATTAGAGCTTACAGCTCTAATAGGGGCGCTTCCAGCAACACCCCCCCCCCACTGTAATTCAGATGCCCGGCGCCCGATCAGGGGCCGGACACCTGAATAGGGGGCGGCAGCGGTGACAATAGATAGATTCATGCATTGCATGAATCTATCTATTGGTGATAGAGCGGTGCAGGAGAGGGGGGGCGGCGCTCCTGCGCCCTCTATGCACGCACCGCCACTGGTTGGCCCCATCATGTTACTTTACCAGGGTGTGATCATAGACATTGCATGTGATTCGCACCGCATTGCTGTGCAAATCACATGCTATGTCTGTGCAAAGAGGACCCTTTTTTTGGTCTGCACTGGAATCGGATTGGATGGGTGTTTACACTTATGCAATCCGATTCCTGCACCATTTCACAGTTCTCACTGCAATCTGCAAACCGATCTGGGGGTGTCATTAATTTTACATTGACACCCGTAGCAGTTTGCAAAGGGCAGCGTGAACGGCCGTCAAGCAACATGCAATGCAGGAATCCGCACTGGAATTGCGCTGATTTCTGCATCGCATATATGTGAACCAGGACTCAAGTGGGGTCACACTGATGCGCTGTGGTTCAGTTGCCTCAATTTTCACTACAGTCCCACAGACTTCTATTAGGTTACACATTTTTGCAACATTTTCTGAAAGCGCACCAAATGTCCTCTATACTGAATCTTTGATGTGCTTTCAGAAAACACAGTAAAATTACACAAAATAATAGAAGTCTGTGGGACTGCAGCTAAAAATGGGGATAAAATGCAGAAAAACTGTGTATACCCCAGCACTGCGACAAACTCCAGGACACCAGTGTGAACCCAAAGGCTTCAGGGTGCTGTGTAATGTAAAGGGGTCCTGAGGTGCAGGGGGTTGTGTAATGTAAAGGGGTCCTGAGGTGCAGGGGGTTGTGTAATGTAAAGGGGTCCTGAGGTGCAGGGGGTTGTGTAATGTAAAGGGGTCCAGAGGTGCAGAGGGTTTTGTAATGTAAAGGGGTCCTGAGGTCGAGGGTGCTGTGTAATGTAAAGGGGTCCTGAGGTGCAGGGTGCTGTGTAGTGTAAAGGGGTCCTGAGGTGCAGGGTTCTGTGTAATGTAAAGGGGTCCTGAGGTGCAGGGTGCTGTGTAATGTAAAGGGGTCCAGGATGTTCAGAGGGTTTTGTAATGTAAAGGGGTCCAGGAGGTGCACAGGGTTTTGTAATGTAAAGGGGTCCTGAGGTGAAAGGTGCTGTGTAATGTAAAGGAGTCCAGGTGGTGCAGGGGGTTGTGTAATGTAAAGGAGTCCAGAGGTGCAGGGTGCTGTGTATTGTAAATGAGTCCAGGTGGTGCAGGGGGTTGTGTAATGTAAAGGAGTCCAGGTGGTGCAGGGGGTTGTGTAATGTAAAGGGGTCCTGAAGTGCAGGGTGCTGTGTAATGTAAAGGGGTCCAGGAGGTGCAGAGGGTTGTGTAATGTAAAGGGGTCCAGGAGGTGCAGGGAGGTTGTGTAATGTAAAGGGGTCCAGGAGGTGCAGGGGGGTTGTGTAATGTAAAGGGGTTCGGGGGGTTGTGTAATGTAAAGGAGTCCAGAAGGTGCAGTGGGTTTTGTAATGTAAAGGGGTCCTGAGGTGCAGGGTGCTGTGTAATGTATAGGGGTCCTGAGGTGCAGGGTGCTGTGTAATGTAAAGGGGTCCTGAGGTGCAGGGTGCTGTGTAATTTAAAGGGGTCCAGGAGGTGCAGAGGGCTGTGTAATGTAAAGGGGTCCAGGAGGTGCAGGGGGTTGTGTAATGTAAAGGAGTCCAGGAGGTGCAGAGGGTTGTGTAATGTAAAGGGGTCCAGGAGGTGCAGGGGAGTTGTGTAATGTAAAGGGGTCCAGGGGGTTGTGTAATGTAAAGGAGTCCAGGAGGTGCAGAGGGTTTTGTAATGTAAAGGGGTCCTGAGGTGCAGGGTGCTGTGTAATTTAAAGGAGTCCAGGAGGTGCAGAGGATTGTGTAATGTAAAGGGGTCCAGGAGGTGCAGAGGGTTGTGTAATGTAAAGGGGTCCAGGAGGTGCAGAGGGTTGTGTAATGTAAAGGGGTCCAGGAGGTGCAGGGGGTTGTGTAATGTAAAGGAGTCCAGGAGGTGCAGAGGGTTGTGTAATGTAAAGGGGTCCAGAGCTGCGGGGGGCTGTGTAATGTAAAGGGGTCCAGTTGTCGAGAGGGTGTACAAAGTAGTGACAAACAGATATTGGGGATGAAGAGGTATACAGGGGACACAGTGGGGTGTTTTTACATTTTAAATTGAAGGGGGGGGGGGTGCCAGATATAGGAGTCGCCCCGGGTGCCAAATGCTCTAGGTACGCCCCTGATCAGATCTTAAATTCAGCACAGTTGTGTCTCTATCGAGGTGCCGCACCCAGGTGCCACCCACCAGTGGGGTGACACCATTAAGGTGCTGTCAAGTGTAGTGTGACTTTGGGCTCTTTTCCCTGCTCAGTCCAGCAGAGAACTTGGCGGTGCTGTGACGGAAGAATGGCGAGCTGCGGGCTATCAGAGGTTTCCCCCGCTCGCCCCACCCATTCTTCTGTCAGGGAGAAGAGACAGCGGCTCTCACCAGGTTCCCCACCCAGCTTCCTGCCCTGCTCCGTTCCTTCCCTATTGGACATAACTGAGGGCCAATCAAAGGCGACTAGGAGAGGCAAGCTTCATGGGACAGGTAGTCCCAAAAGATTGGCGGCTCCATTTTCCACAGGGAGGAGGCTACAGCTCGATCAAGAGAGAGATTGAGAGACTGCAGCCTGGAAAGAACCTGAGGGAGAGAGTGCTACAGGACGAGGAGTGTGCTGGGCGGAAGCCAGAGAGAGAGCCTGCCAGGGCCACAAAAGAGAGTCATGCTGTCCAGTACCACCAGAGAGAGAAAGACTGAGCCACTACCAGGGTACAGACATGCTACACTACTGACCAGAGACGTCCCCGGGGAACCCAGAGTGAACGATCGTCCAGCCGGAGTGATCACTGCTGTAGTTTCACTGGGTCTGGTAAGAGGGCCTGTTGGCCATTACCCATTACTCATCCTAGGGATTGTAATACGTCTGCAGACTCTGACCATAATAATGTGATAATCACATTGTCGAAAAGGGGCGGTGCATGGGTGACCCTAAAATTATGCCCCCCCTGAAAAAAGTTCTGCGGACGCCCATGTTGACATAAGTCCTACATTGGTGGCAGTGAAAGGGTAAAAAGAACCTAGAAACACATACATTATTTTAAAGTTTATACATTTTTAAACTGATGCTTTCTATTTGTTTTTCCCTTTACAGTAGCTCATAAAAGTGAGTACACCCCTCACATTTTTGTAATTTTTTTTTTTATATCTTTCATGTGAAAACACTGAAGAAATTACACTTTGCTACAATGTAAAGTCGTGAGTAGGGATGAGCCGAACACCCTCCTGTTCGGTTCGCAGCAAAACATGCGAACTGGCCAAAAATTCGGCAGAACACATGAACATCGTTAAAGTCTAAGAGACACGAACATGAATAATCAAAAGTGCTAATTTTAAAGGCTTATATGCAAGTTATTGTCATAAAGAGTGTTTGGGGACCCGGGTCCTGTCCCAGGGGACATGTATCAATGCAAAAATTTTATTTTGAAATTGCAGTTTTTTTGGGAGCAGTGATTTTTTTAATGCTTAAAGTGAAACAATAAAAATGTAATATTCCTTTAAAAATCGTGCCTGGGGGGGGTGTCTATAGTATGCCTGTAAAGTGGCACAGTTTTCCCGTGTTTAGAACAGTACCACAGCAAAATTACATTTCTAAAGGAAAAATTGTCATTTAAAACTGACGGCTGTAATGAAATGTCGGGTCTTGGCAATATAGATAAAACTCATTGAAAAAAACAGCATACGATCCCAGTTTATTATCAGGCCCTTTGGGTCTGGTATGAATAGTAAGGGGAACCCCAAACCAAAATGAAAAAGAAATTGTGTGGGGGGTCCCCCTAAAATCAATACCAGGCCCTTCGGGTCTGATATGGAAATTAAGGGGAACCCTGTGTCAAATTTAAAAAAAGGGTGTAGGCGTCCCCCCAAAATCCATACCTGGCCCTTCGGGTCTGATATGGAAATTAAGGGGAACCCTGCGCAAAAATAAAAAAAATGGATTAGGCCCCCCCTCAAAATCCATACCAGACCCTTATCCAAGCACGCAACCTGGTAGGCCGCAGGAAAAGAGGGGGGACAGAGGGGGTGGTGTCACCCGGTTATGTCAGCAGGTGGCCCTGCCCTCAGTTATATAAGAGCTGTCGCAGCGAAGACGCATCACTTGATTCTGATAAGCCCCCCACCCGCAGACCCCCACAACCACCGGGCAAGGGTTGTGGGGATGAGGCCCTTGTCCCCATCAACATGGGGACAAGCACCCTCCCCATGTTGAGGGCATGTGGCCTGGTACGGTTCAGGAGGGGGGCGCTCTCTCATCCCCCCTCTTTTCCTGCGGCCTGATAAGGGTCTGGTATGGATTTTGGGGGGGCCTTACGCCATTTTTTTTTTATTTGGCACAGGGTTCCCCTTAATTTCCATATCAGACCCGAAGGGCCTGGTGTGGATTTTAGGGGGACCCCCATGCAATATTTTTTTATTTTGATTTAGCGTTCCCCTTAATATTCATACCAGACCCAAAGAGCCTAGTAATAGATCGAGGGGGGTCCCATGCTCTTTTTTTCAATTATCTGTATCTATTTTGCAGAGACCTGACAATTCATTAAATTACAGTTTTAAATGAAATGTTTTCCTTTAGAAATGTAATTTTGCTGTGGTACTGTTCTAAACACGGGGAAAATGTGCCACTTTACAGGCATACTATAGACATCCCCCAGGCACAATAATTAAAGGAATATTTCATTTTTATTGTTTCACTTTAAGCATTAAAAAAATCACTGCTCCCGAAAAAACGTCAGTTTAATAAAAACAAAATTTGCATTGATACATGTCCCCTGGGGCAGGACCCAGGTCCCCAAACACTTTTTATGACAATAACTTGCATATAAGCCTTTAAAATTAGCACTTTTAATTTTTCATGTTAGTGTCCCATAGACTTTAAAGGTGTTCCGGCAGCTTTCGAATTTGCTGCGAACACCGCATATTGTTTGCTGTTCGGCAAACACCCGATGTTCGAGTCGAACTTACATTCGACTCGAACATCGGGCTCATCCCTAGTCGTGAATGTACAGCTTGTATAGCAGTGTGAATTTGCTGTCCCATCAAAATAACTCAACACACAGCCATTAATGTCTAAACCTCTGGCAACAAAAGTGAGTACACCCCTAAGTGAAAATGTCCAAATTAGACCCAATTAGCCATTTTCTCTCCCCGGGGTGATGTGTGACTCATTAGTGTTACAAGGTCTCAGGTGTGAATGGGGTGCAGGTGCAGATGTGCTCTCACTCTCTCATACTGCTCACTGGAAGTTCAACATGGCACCTCATGGCAAAGATCTGAAAAAAAAAATTGTTGCTCTACATAAAGATGGCCTAGGCTATAAGAAGATTGCCAAGACCCTGAAACTGAGCTGAAGCACTGTGGCCAAGACCATACAGCAGTTTAACAGGACAGGTTCCACTCAGAACAGGCCTGGCCATGGTCGACCAAAGAAGTTCAGTGCACGTGCTCAGCGTCAAATCCAGAGGTTTATTTGGGAAATAGACGCATGAGTGCTGCAAGCATTGCTGCTGAGGTTGAAGTGGTGGGGGTCAGCCTGTCAGTGCTCAGACCATACGCCGCACACTGCATCAAACTGGTCTGCATGGCTGTCCTCCCAGAAGGAAGCCTCTTCTAGATGATGCACAAGAAAGCCTGAAAACGGTTTGCTGAAGACAAGCAGATGAAGGACATGGATTCCTGGAACCATGTCCTGTGGTCTGATGAGACCATGATAAACGTAATTGGTTCAGATGGTGTCAAGCGTGTGTGGTGGCAACCAGGTGAGGAGTACAAAGACAAATGTGTCTTGCCTACAGTCAAGCATGGTGGTGGGAGTGTCATGGTCTGGGGCTGCATGAGTGCTTCCAGCACTGGGGAGCAACAGTTCATTGAGGGAACCATGAATGCCAACATGTGATGCGACATACTAAAGCAGAGCATGATCCCCTCCTTTCATAGACTGGCCCGCAGGGCAGTATTCCAACATAACGACCCCATACACATCTCCAAGACGACAACTGCCTTGCTAAAGAAGCTGAGGGTAAAGCTGATGGACTGGCCAAGCATGTCTCCAGACCTAAACCCTATTGAGCATCGGTGGGGAATCCTCAAACGGAAGGTGGAGGAGCTCAAGGTCTCTAACATCCACCAGTTCCGTGATTTCTTCATGGAGGAGTGGAAGAGGACTCCAGTGGCAACCTGTGAAGCTCTGGTGAACTCCATGCCCAGAGGGGTTAAGGCAGTGCCCAAAAATAATGGTGGCCACACAAAATATTGACACTTTGGTCACAATTTAAACATTTTCACTTAGGGGTGTACTCACTTTTGTTGCCAGCGGCTTAGACATTAATGGCTGTGTGTTGATTTATTTTGAGGAGACAGCACATTTACACTGTTATACAAGCTGTACACTCACTACTACATTTCTTAAATGTTGTCACATGAAAAGATATAATAAATGTAGCGGCCATAACCCCTAGGGGCGGCCTTGACTTTTCTGGGCTTACCGATTACCTCCTCATAGCTCTTCTTCCGTTGTCTAGGGGTTCCCAGGGTTAGTACCCAGTAACTTCAGAGCTGACACACAAAAGTCCTTTTGAGGATTTTTATTTTGCAGGGGTAACATCCAACAATAACACAGTCTCAGGTGGGAAAAGAGGGCACAAGTGATAAAACTCAGGCACTTTTAACTGCTGACATCCACTGAATGTCTCTAGTTAGCCCAGAGAGTAGCCACTCGCAACTGGGCGCTTCACTGCTGGATAAACCTCTAACCATAGATTTAGCAGCCAACATGTGATCCGGAAACTTTGCAAAGTCTCTGCCACAGACTAGATTGTAACTGAAGATAAGTAGGAACCTTTCCCACAGAACCTGGATCTCTCAGCCTTCTTGGCGATACTGTGGGAAGTGTGGATTATCTAGTGTCCATACAACTCAGCTCCCAGGCTCTTACCGAGCAGCCAGCTTCTTGGCCCTCCTCTGAAGAGTCCTCCCCTGGTCACTTGTACGAGTTGCCATGTCCCTCCAATACCAAAAGCACACCAGGACGCCTTTGAATCCTCCTTCAGTTACCGGGCCTCGAACTAGCCAGTTCTGAGGCTCGGGAACGGACGGATCCCCACCCCAGACCATGAGGGCCTCTGGGGCTGGTCAGGGTGACCATGCTCGCGGGGATGGCAGACACTCCGGGGCCTGGGACCCCTCACGGGGCTGCCCCGGACCGGAATCAAACAGCAGCCGAACCCTGAACACGTGACTTCAGCACCTTAAATACCCCTTCCCAGACCACACAACGGGGCCAGACGAGCCCACTGATTGGCTCTGGGAAAGATTGGTACCTAACACGTCCAACCAGGCTTCGTTCTCAGCCTGTCACAGGTGCCTCACTGCACCTATGACCAGGCGGAACTCCAGTACAGCCCAGCCAAACTGATGTCAAAGTAAATCCTGTACAATTAACCCCCAGAACTCCGTTACAGTTCTGGTAAAAACGAAATTTACATTGATAGCGCACACTTTAGTAAAGTGTGGACACTACATAAAATATTTACAAAAATGTGAGGGCTGTACTCACTTTTGTGAGATACTGTATATAAAATCTTTCTTGTACAAATAAACATTTTATCGACCATATATACATGACAATGGTGTCTACGCGTTGAGTTAAGTGGAAAGATCCATGTCTCCCAATGTCACACAGCTCTTCACTACTCCAAAAAAACTTCTCTCTGTAGGGGTATCTGTGTCCATGTGAATGATTCCTTACAGAACACCTGCTGTTTGCTTACATCAAAAGGCCAGTGGGCTGACAAGATTCTGTTTTATTGGAAAGTACTACGTAATAAACTTAGATTTCAGTGTCTCTCTTGAGAAATTTGAAGACCAATTTCTCCACAGTGCTCATCTAATGAATAAGGGCTTGTGTTAATGTTAATGTTATCTACTGCTTGTGCAGAATTTGTAAATACTTTAGAGTGTATAGTCAGGACACAGGTTCACTTTAACCACTTGCTGACCAGCTCACACAGATATACTGCGGCAGATCCACTCTCCTGTGCGTACCAACGTACCTGTACATCGGTCCGTGCAAGGAGGATAGCGAGGACGCTCGATGTCTGCCGGCGACCCGCGTACAGAAGTAGAACGGGGAACTGCCTATGTAAACAAGGCAATTTCTTGTTCTGCCTAATGACTTGTCAGAGATATTCTGTTCTCAGTGATCGGGAACACACCGGGAACACAATTAACCCCTTGATCTCCCCCTAGTGTTAACCCCTTCCCTGCCAGTCTCATTTTTACAATGATCAGTGCATTTTTATAGCACTGATCAATGTAATAATGTCACTGGTCCCCAAAAAAAGTCTAATTAAGGTCAGATTTGTCCACCGCAATGTCGCAATCCTGCTAAAAATCGCAGATTGCCGCCATTACTAGACTAGTAAAAACAATAAAAAAATAATAAAAGTCCCTATATCTATCCCGTAGTTTGTAGACACGCAAATCAATCAATATATGCCTATTGCAATTTTTTTACCAAAAGAATGTAGAAGATATATATCGGCTCAAACTGATGATTACATTTGTTTTTTTATATATTTTTTGGGATATGTAGTATAGCAGAAAGTAAAAAAAAAATAGTTTTAAAAAAAAATGTTGTTGGTCTTTTTTTTATTTATAGCGCAAAAAATAAAAACCGCAGAGGCGATCGAATACCACCAAAAGAAAGCTCTATTTGTGGGTAAAAAAAGGATGAAAATTTTGTTTGGGTACAGCGACCGTGCAATTGTCAATAAAAGCAATGCAGTGCCGTATCGCAAAAAATGGCCTGGTCATTATCCTTTCGGGGCTGAAGTGACAAAAGGTATATTTCTTTTGAATTTCACACTGATAGCGTATATTGGGACAAGTCATGAATGTGTTTTGCAGGTCTAATCAGTTTGCTTATTGATGTTTTAAATTAGGATAAAATGTATAATAGGAAAAGGGCCCACCTCATATCCAGACAGTTCCACCAATCAGGTGGCTCTAGCAGGTGAAAAAGCTTTTCACATAACACAATGTTGACACAATGTTGATACATTCATTTGAAAAACGGAAAATTGAATACTTACCTTTCCGTAATTTTCCTTTCCTGGTGCCTACCCATGGCAGCATACCAATGGTTGGTTGCCCCGCCCCCAACCAACCCACAGGACCACTTCAAACTCTAGAAATAGGAGAGTTGACCCCCCCTGTCAGTATTCTTGTAACTAGCCTCCAAACCTCTTAAGGATTATTGAAGGGAGGGTGTATGCTGCCATGGGTAGGCACCAGGAAAGGAAAATTACGGAAGGTAAGTATTCAATTTTACGTTTTCCTGGTGCCTCCATGGCAGCATACCAATGGTTAATAACTCGCTTACAGGGAGGGTACTGCAATAATAATTTTAATAACAACTACAGCACAGAAAGTTGCAAGGTTTTTTTCCCAAAATCTCGGGAAGTGAGAGCTGCTGGGTCCACACTATAGTGGGACATGAAAGTGCTGAATGATGACCAGCTGGCTGCCCGACAGATCGTCTCTGGGGAGACCCGTGACAAAGCAGCCCAAGAGGCGGCCATCCCTCGTGTTAAATGTGCATTGACTGCATTTGGAGCAGGAAGACCACTAGCCCGGTATGCCCTTTGTATTAACTTCACAATCCAGCTTGCCAGGGTTGTCTTTGATGCCGCTTTTCCCTTCTTTGCGCCTTTGCTGATGATGAACAGCCTTTGATCTTTCCGGAACCGTTGTGTTAACCGCCAGTAGTGTTTTAGGGATCTGGCTACGTCTAGCTCATGAAGCTTTGTGGAGGATGGTTCCTCGAAAGTTGGTAGAACCCATTCGTGACTGAGGTGATAGATTGAAGGTACCTTCGGGACGAACTGATGGATGGGTTTCAAGACCACCCTATTCGGGAAAAAGGTGGTGTAAGGTTCTTGAGCCCCTAGGGCTTGGATTTCCGATATCCTGCGCCCCGAGGTGATGGTGATTAGGAATACCGTTTTCATGGTGATATCCTCCAGAGAGCATTCTTCCGTGGGGGCGAAAGGAGGGCTTGATAAAACATTGAGTACTATTGTTAGGTCCCATTTTGGATACAGAGTCTTTCTGGGGGGCCGAAGCCTTAGTACCGCTTTTAAGAAGCGTTCCACCAAAGGGTTCAGCGATGAGCGTGTATCTGTCAGGGCTGAGAGGGCTGAGACTTGAACTTTCAAGGTGTTTAGGCCTAGACCTAAATCTAAACCGGCCTGCAGAAACAGGAGAATATTCTGTACCCCCGGCTCCAGGGGGTCAAACTGATTAGCTTCAGCCATTTCTGTGAATTTCCTCCATATTCTGTAGTATGTGGAGTTGGTGGTAGCCTTTCTAGCCTGCAACAGAGTTTGGATAACACTAGGTGCACACCCTAGCTTGTCCAGCCTTTCCCGCTCAATTTCCATACCCTCAGATCCAGGATTTCTGGGTGTTGGTGAGAGAGGCCGCCCTGTGACAGCAGGTTGTTCATGTAAGGAAGACGGAGCGGTTGCACATGGCCAATTTGACTAGTAGCGCGAACCATGGTCTTTTGGGCTAGTATTGGATCACTGCCAGAACTGTGACCTTCTCTGACGTCAGCCTCTGGAGAAACCTCAATATCAGGGGAGTTGGCGGGAACGCATACCCCTTCCGGAAGTCCCAAGGTTGAATCAGGGCGTCCACCCCCGCTGTTCCTAGTGATGGGAACCTCGAGAAAAATCAGGGTGTTTTCGCATTGAGGGGAGAGGCGAAGAGATCTATTTGGGGAGTGCCCCACTGTTGGCATATCCACCAGAAAGTTTCCTGACTGAGAGACCACTCGTTGTTGTCGACAAAGGTTCTTGACAACTGATCGGCTAGCTGGTTCTCGGGCCCTGGAATGTAAGAAGCCCGTAGGTCGACTAAGTTCTTCTCGGCCCAATTCAGGATGGGTGCCACCTCGCTGAGAAGGGATTTGCTGTGTGTTCCCCCCTGGTTTTGGACGTAGGCTACCGACGCCTTGTTGTCCATCCGTAGAAGTATGGATTTTCCCCTGAGATAGGGGGCCAGGTTCTGTAATGCCATCCATGCCGCCCTTACTTCTAGAATGTTGGACACATTATTGACTGGGTTGAATTGCCATCTTCCCTGGACTAGTTGAATCTGCACGTGTGCTCCCCAGCCCACTTGACTTGCATCCGACGTGAGAACGGTCCACGGGATGGGCCCTAGGGAGCAGTGTACCTGAAGATTGGCCGTTCTCGTCCACCACCAAAGACTGGACTTCATGGAGGGGGTAATCCATATACCCTGATCTAGGCGGTCCTTTTTCCACTGTGATAGGAATCCTATTTGGAATCTTCGCAGGTGCCATCTGGCCCACTTAACCATGGGGATACAAGAGGATAGGGACCCCAGCAGGCTCAGGCAATCTGATGCAGGTATGCGATGGCCTGCTAGCATCCTTTTTACCTTGGCTATTAGAGTCGGCACTTTCCCTGATGGTAGCGATACTGCACTTTCGGGGGTGTTGAAGAAAGCCCCTAAATATACCATCCTCTGGGTGGGAATCAGCTGACTTTTGGAATGGTTCACCAGCCATCCAAACCTGCCTAATGTGTTCAGGACCTTTTGCACATGTTCTTCCAGGCTCTCTCTGTGTTGGGACAATATTAGTATATCGTTCAAGTAGTGCAACACTCGGATCCCCTCTTCCCGTAGGGGAGCTAGAATCGCCACCAATACTTTGGTAAAAGTCCTCGGAGCTGTCGAGATCCCAAAGGGGAGACATCGAAACTGGAGGCGTAAGTCCCCTATTTTGAAGCGCAGGAAGGGTTGAAATTATTTCTGGACCGGAATGTGGAGATAGGCATCTTGGAGATCTATAGAGGCCATCCAATCCCCTGGCTGAACTGACAGAATCACGGTATTTAGTGATTCCATTTTGAAATGTTCTATCTGGATGTATCTGTTTAATTTTTTGAGATCCAGTACCGGTCTCCATCCGCCTGATTTTTTGGGGACCAAGAAGATCGGGGAATAGAACCCCAAGTGTTCTTCCGAAGCTGGGACTGGTACCACGGCCTGCTGAAGCACCAAAGCTTGCACATACTGCCGAAGAGCTTCCCTTTTTTCCCTTGGAGGTCGGAATTTTGGTTGAAAAGATAGTCGTGGGGGGTGTCTTTTGAACCTCCAATGATGACCCCGCTGGACCGTGGATACGGCCCACTGATCTGTACAGTTTTCCACCCAAACCTGGGCGAATGCTCCGAGTCGAGCACCTACCGGCCCTGTCTGGGTGGGGAGAGAGTCAAAAGGACTTCTGGCCTTCAGTCGTGGAAGTTGAGGCCTTGGGTTTTCCCGATTTCAGGAAAGTTGCCTGAGACCCTTTCCAGCCTCTAGTATACTCCCTACCTGGGCGGTAGGATCTGGAATCTTTTGCTCTCTGATTCGTCGGGCGCGACACAAACCTCTTTCTCCTGCTTCTGTCTTGGGGAATTAAGCCACTCTTCCCCCCGTGACCCGGGTGATTGCTGCATCCATCTTATCGCCAAATAATGCTTTCCCATTGTACGGGATACGGCACCATGATTGTTTAGAGGTGGGGTCGGCTGCCCATGGTTTAAGCCACAATGCCCTTCTGGCCGTAATAGAATATAACATGGCCCTGGAGGAACACTTTATAATGTCAATGGCGGCTTCCGCCATGAAGTCTGAGGCTAATTTCAGCTCATCCAGCGCTTTAATGATTTCCTCCACGTCCACACCTTGTCTGAGGGCTGTTTCAATGTTGTCTGACCATACTCTTGTGGCCCTGGAAATAGAGGTTAGGGCGACTGCTGGTTTGCATGCCCCCCCCCCCCCGTTGCCTGGTAGGATTTTTTCAGGTCTGAATCTATTCTTCGATCCAGGACGTCCTTAAAGGAGACAGCGTCTTCCAAGGGGAGTGTTGTATTCCTGGCTAATCTCATAATTGAGGCGTCTACCATCGGGACAGCATCAAACAATTGTGCGTCTGCTTCTGAAAAGGGGTACAATTTTGAAAAACGGTTATAGGCCAACGACCTTTTATCTACCTTCTGCCATTCATCTGTTATTACCTCCTTGATCTCCTCCATCAGGGGGAAGGTTGACAATTTTCTTTTCAGGTGTGGAAAATATTTTTTGGATTTGGCCGGAGGCTCTGGGTCCTCCTCCCACTGGATCGCATCTTTTACAGCATTAATAAAGGGTTCCACTAGAGCGAAATCAAAGGATGATGGATTCTCCTCCACCAATTCTGTTTCCTCCTCAGATAGTGCTTCAGGGTCATGGTGTGGGGTGGGGGTAATCACTGATTCACCTGAAGATGGAGCAGCCTGGTCTTGACTTACTGCTAGCTCGTGGATAGAATCCTTTATTAGCTGTTTGATGGAATCCATGGATTCCTGTTTGTCTTTTTCTTTGTCTCCTGCGGCTTCTCGGAGGCATTGGGCACATACCAGTTTGTCTGGGAGGGCTTGTTTTCCACATACCCAGCAAGCTTTCTGACCTGGATACCCTGATCTTTGTGACGAGACATGTCTGTCTGTGGAATGTCGGGGTGACCTTTGGCCACTGCGAGAGGCATGGGCTGATGAGGAGTGGGAGTGACCCGAACTTCTATGCCCCCCCGACCTCCTATCTTGGGACCCCCTGTGGGATGACCGGCGAGATGATCCATGATGCGGGCTGAGTAAGAGAGAGAGAGGGAGAGAGAAGAGGGAAGCGGGGAGAGAAAAAAAAAAGGAAAGTTTTTTTAGACCCGTTTATTTGAAAAAGTGCTCTTTTAAAAACCTTACCTGACTGTTGCAGCCCTTACCTAGTGGTATGTTGAGGATCTTTTTGATGCGGTGTTAAATTGCTATGGGCAGCTAAGAATAAAGGTAGGAGAGGTACTTAGTTGGACTAATCTGAAGTATAAAAATAAACATTAAACTGTCAAAAACTTCCAAATATAAGATCAGAAGAAAAAGGGGGAAAAGGTATATTGCCACTTCCAGTACCTTGGCTTGGTTCCATATCCAGGAAAAAACAGGCTGGACAGCAGGAGAGAGAGAGCTTGAGGTGTGTTCCCTTATGTAGCTGACACCAGACTGAAGCTGTGCTCTCCTTTTATAGTGAGAGCGCTTAGGGAGTACCAAGATGGCCGCCGACGGCTTCAGAGTAGCTACTGCGCATGCGCCGTCGCCGTCACGCCACGGCTCTGCCTTCCGCCGAGAAAACAGAGCGGAACGGCGCGCGCGAAGCGCCGCACACACAGGGAGATGCTGAGGAGGGGAAGATGCTTCCCCAATGCTGCCATAACTCGCCCCCCCCCCAGGGGGGAACTGTATGTAGACATGCCTTTGTGTGATACAATGTGGGGGTATATAGAGGAGAAAGATAAGCGGCTCCTGTTGATCCCCAACCCTAAAAAGATCCACAGAAAAACGGGTTTCCCATACTTATCTGGAGCCTTTAGCAACCCAAGCCATGGGACTCCATGCTGCAGGAGAGCATTAACCTGCAATGGTTGCACCATAGAGCGGTGAGGAAGGGCTGGCCGTGATCCTGCAGGTATGAGGACAGAGAAAAGAATACTGACAGGGGGGCTCAACTCTCCTATTTCTAGAGTTTGAAGTGGTCCTGTGGGTTGGTTGGGGGCGGGGCAACCAACCATTGGTATGCTGCCATGGAGGCACCAGGAAAGCACATTTCTGCTCTCTTTGAATACCAAATCATGTGCCAATTCTTTTAACAGAACTGGATTTTTGATTTTAATGTTCACATCATTTTTAGAGTGAATATTCTCTATTCCTTAAGTAAATCTGCCTGAATGCATAATGGACCAATGTTCATTCAGTGTCCTGTGGCTGGTCCAGTTAGCAGCAGCAGTGGAGTAGCCTAAGGCTGAAGCTGACATTGTAGTAGAAACGCAAGCTTTCTTTTAAAAGATCATTAAATGATCAGCAAAGATCTTTAGCTTACAATGTGGTTCCTGATTAAGAAAAAGTTAAATGAGCTGTATGAACTATAGTATAACACACTTTCTTATTGATATGGCATTTGTACTGTGTGGTAAGGTTAACCCAGTTATCTGGGTAGAAGTGGTCTCTAGTCTCTGCCATTGACTGATTAGCAGATTTAACTGTGAGCCTCCAAGTTGACATTTGTACAACCATCACAGATTAAAAACTGGGCAGTTGCTGTGTAATGAGAAAACACAGAGTTTAAACTTCTGCCAAAATCATAATGCCATGTGGCTCTTGACTACACTCACCTTTTTTGAACACACTTATAAGCAGCCATGGTCAAGTACCTTTAAAAAAATCCTTCTCTAATTTTTAAGCAGATGTTGTCAACAGTGTGTACAAATAGACTAAAGGAGGACTGTAATATGACAGCCATAGTGACTGTTCATTTATTTATGTGATAAAGAAGATATTGTTGCTTTGGAACATCTCTCTCCCCATCTGTGTCAAATAAATTTAAAGAGAACTGTTCCTGTGTCTTGACCATGCATGGCAAGCAAGTGCCCTTTAATGCCCTACTCCGTTGCAACACATACTTGTCTTTTTTTTTACTTGAACTTGAACACAAGTTTGAAATTGAGGGCTAGAGTTAAGCAGGCAATGGCCTTGATTCTTCATGCTGCAATATTCCTTAAAATGTTGTCATTAGTGCTTCAGGCATGCAAAACTGGCTTCTCATTCAGTATTATTGCATATAATGCCTTTATTGCTATTCAGTGCACCTTAAATGCAATCTCAGCTTAACCACTTCAATACAGGGCAGTTTCACCCAACATATGATGTCCAGTCGGGATAACTTAACCTCTTCAAGGCCATCATTTTGTTATATGGCTGGTGGGAAGTGGTTAATGCTTTTTTTGCTAAATACTTGTCTTCGCTCCTATTATTTTGTTTGTGGCAGTAGCAGACTTTCTGTTCTGATAGCTGGCTTGTACTTGGCCTTTCAGCAATACATTTTCGTTTAATAAAACACAAAATGCTCCCTTCTTCCCCTTTTTATTTTCCAAGCCATGCATCTATATTCTCCATAAATATATTAATATCTGTTTTCTATCAGAGCACTGAAAAATACACTGGAGTTTCAGGTTAAAAGATAATGCTCAGAAACCATCATTATGTACAGATGAGGTAGATGCTTCTTTCAGTAAAAAGCACATTTTAATTTGACTCAATTAGTGCTGTATTCAAAAAAGGAAACATATGAAAAAAAATCCTTGATAAAGCTCCTGCTTCTTCACAGATGCTTTATTTATATTCTAGAAGCTAAAATGGGCTAAGGTGTATTACAACACGCCACATAATGTCATATTAATGGCTCATTAAAAATGATCTGTGTGATGTGGCTGCAGTTCTATGACAGGATATAGCAACAAGAGTAACATAATTGTTTTATTAGTTTAAAGCTTGTACTGTATGCCAGCTAAATTAGAGCTCAAATACAATTTTCAACATATTAAATTCCTTGAACACTTGCAATCTCCTTTCATAACCTTTGCATAGGATTTGTATACATTAGTGAACCTTGTTGACGTTTTCGTGTATTATTGCATTGTCTCTAAATGATATAAGCAACCAGGATGCGACTTCATGTGAAGTGAAGAACAATTTATTTAAGTTGTATAGTGATATTGTATATATTTATTATGGTCAGTATTTTCAAAAAATATATAAAAGGTTATAACAATTTAACAAGTCATGTTATTACAACATATTGCATATTTATAATTTTCATTCTTCTTTTAGAGCCAACAGGTGCAGCTTTGATTTCCTTTTCGTGTCTTTACAGACTACCCCTTTGCTTCTTTGATGTGAAAGAATCTCTTGTTTACAAAACTCAGTAGTTAAACTAAAATTTACACACACACATGAATGATTCATCACAGTGACTTACACCAAAGTTTCAGTCAACGTAGTAGATAAGTAGTAGATAACTAGTATCTGACGTGCTATCTCTGACTTATAGTACTATGGGATATTTATTTAAATTGTATCTATTTCATCTACAACTCAAGTACATTTTTCCTTGCAATAAAATTTGGGATTAGCAGGTACCCTTCACTAATTCACATACATTATGTTTGTTTGCCAGAAAAATACATGCAGTGTGTAGCAATTATATCATGGGAAGAAGGCTGCTCCATCCCTGATACACTAGACAAGATATCTCCCATGGAACTTTGTTGCAGCAATTGAAATCACACAGTTACAAATTGTTGTATAAAAAATTAAAAAAATAAACTTTTATTGAACAACAGGTTTAAAATTGGCTGGTCTAGACACTTTACTTCCTGATCTTATACCATTCCTACAATATACATATACTACAGCAGTGTTTCTCAACTCCAGTCCTCAAGGCGCCCCAACAGGTAATGTTTTCAGGCTTTCCATTATTTTGCACAGGTGATTTGATCAGTTTCACTATCTTAGTAATTACCACAGTTGTTTCATCTGAGGGAAATCCTGAAAACATGACCTGTTGGGGCGCCTTGAGGACTGGAGTTGAGAAACACTGTACTGGCGCATGCGCGGATGCCTGAGCGAGCGGTAGTGCTGGCTTAGGGCTCCGCTCCGAGGGGAGAACAGACCGGAGGACTACGGGTCCCAGCGGTACCGCGAACGGTACATACTCACAGCATCAGCCGCACAGAGACCCCAGGTGATAAAAGTATGGTCCTGCGGGGCCAAAAACCTAAATATAAAGTGTCCTTACCCAAAACAGCGCCGGCCAGAGTGTCATCTAAGATGGCGGCGGCTGTTTCCCCACAGACTTCCACACAGCGCTCTAAGAAAGCGCCCCCTCAGCTTCCAGAGGACACTGCAGGCTCTGAATCTGAGACTGAGGATTCACAACCTAATATCCATGATAATATATTTAATAAATTTGAAAAAATGCTACAAAAAGCATTAAAGAAAACGTCTGACCAAATTACAGACAAATTAACTAAGGAAATTAGAGAACTGGGCCAGAGAACTGCTGAGCTTGAAATTAGAGTGGATGACCTAAATTGCCATACACAGCAAAACACCTCAGAAATTGACAATTTAAAGGAAGAAAATCTTTTATTACAGTCACGCTTAGAAAACCAGGAAAATAGGGACAGACGATCGAACTTGAGAATTAGAGGAATTCCAGAGACTGTCCTAGACCTCCAAGCTACTATAACAGCGTTATTTCAGGAATTACTGCCTGGTATACCAGTGGAAAGATTGGAACTTGACAGAGTGCACAGAGCTTTAGCCCCTCGCAAGACAAATGGCCCCCCTAGAGACATAATAGCTAAATTTCACTATTATAGATCTAAAGAGCAATTACTGGCGGCCGCCAGGGATAAAGATTCCCTGCAATTTCAGGGCTACACATACCAACTTTTTGCCGATATCTCCCCTCTTACGGTTGCTAAACGACGTGCACTTAAACCCCAATTACAAATTCTGCAACAACATCAAATCATCTATCACTGGGGATTCCCTTTTTCCCTACGCTTTACACACCTAGAAACAAAATTCGTTTGCAGATCCCCTGAAGACCTGCAATCTGCCCTGATTGAAATGGGCATCGCCGACAAACCCATATCTACTGACCATTCCCGCAGACGCTCAGCTTCAAGATCTCCTCAGCAAAATATTGTGACGAATTCTGGAAAAGTCTCTCCATCTTCTAGTCAGCATAACCATAAACGTGGAAGGTTTGAAAACCCAGCCCCCGCCAATGAAGATTCAATGGACTGACACAAAAATGTAAACTGTTTAACTTGTACCTGATCCCGGCAATATCTGCTGGTCGAAAGTAATCTCTACTCCATTTACCTGTTTTTCACCAGGTTGCCCACTGTCTAACTGAATCTCTTTTCTCACCTTTTTTATTTTTTTTCTCATCACCATCAAGGGCCTATAATATTACTACTCCACAACGCCTTTTTTTTTTTTTTTTTTCTCTCTCTTTGTTCTAAAACATATTTTTACCAGCAAACTAACTGATATATCTCCATTTACAGTTGCATATATTCTTTTTAATGTTTAGGCCTCTGCTTATAGTGGATGTGGTGAAATATTTTTTCTTTTAGACGTGGTCCTCCGGGGCTCTTCTCCTCTCAGGAATTTCTTGCTGCCCCCTGTACCATCTCCAGATACCCGATAGGATTATGCGGGTCCCTGTTGATGGATTTGGAACCTCTCAGAGCTTTTTGATTATGCTCTGTAGAAGTTCCCACACCCTGTTTTATTACTCATCTTTATTGGTATTCTGTTGTTATAATAGGGTTGATCGATTTTTTTTTTCTTGTTTTATTCTTTTCCCTTCTATTTTCTTTACTCTTTTCTCTCTCCAGGTGGTGATTATGAACCGTGAAGTAAGTTATGCTCTCTATGTTATAATATTACTTGTTTTACAGTCATGGCCCCCATAAATGTTTTATCCTTAAATGTACAAGGGTTCAATATTCCCCACAAACGTTCAAAAGCTATGCGCACCTTTCATGCTAAAAAGGCCCATATTATTTGTTTGCAGGAAACTCATTTTAAAGTAGACGCCCATCCCAAATTTCTCTCGTCAACATACCCACAATTTTATGTTTCCTCAGCTCCAGTTAAACAACGGGGTACTCTAATAGGCTTCCATCGTAATACCCCATTCACTCTTCTCTCCCAACTAAATGACCCAGAGGGTAGATACATTTTGCTCACTGGTTACCTTTCTGACGCCCCTATTACTGTTGTCTCTTATTATGCACCTAATAAACGACCACTAGCTTTCTTGGCCCATCTTTTTCAAATGGTTGATACGCATAAATTTGGTACGGTAATCCTTTGTGGTGATTCCAATGCTACGGTTTACCCCTTTCTTGACAAATCCCCAATCGGCCCCAATACTAACACTAATAAAGTAACCCTACAGCCCTTATTGTCAGTACATAAACTAGTAGATACGTGGAGGGAACTTAACCCTACTAACAGACGTTATACACACTACTCATACCCACACAAATCATTCTCTCGTATTGACCATATCCTGGTCCCATCAAGTATGCTACCTGAAATCGTCTCATCTAAAATTATTCCACTTCCATGGACAGACCATTGTGCTGTTTTTACCACCATTGCCTCAACGGTACCCAGATCTCATGATACTAATTGGAGCATCAATGACTCCTTATTAACCCACCCTTCTCATAAATATTCAATAGAGCAAGCGTTGTCTGAATATATCTCCTTTAATGATACAGATGACGTTTCTCCCCTAACTTTATGGGAGGCTCATAAATCTGTAATTCGTGGAAATCTAATCCAATTAGCATCAACACTTAAGAGAGAGCGTAAACTAATGTTCGCAAAACTGGAATCTGCTTTTAATGCATGTCATTCTACCTTTCAATCTACTCCGACCGCCATTAATCATACAAAATTAGATAAAGCACGCCTAGAACTAGATCTCTTCCTATCAGACTCCGCTGATAAATTAATACGTAGACGCCAACATACCCAGTATCTCAAGGCCAACAAACCCGACACGCCCATGGCACGTAGTTTGAAAACATTACAAAAAGTACAGTCTTCCTTCAGACTGAAGATTACCCGTGATGGCTATACCAGTAACCCGGTAAAAATACTTGATGTATTTCACTCCAATTTAACCAAACTATACTCCCCTAGCCAAGGGTTTGATACATTAAAAGCGGACACCTTGTTTTCTAGCATTAAGCTTCCAACCCTAGATCAGACCCAGCAAGATAATCTTGAGAGCCCTATAACAAACCATGAAGTTCTGAATGCTATAAAACAACTAAAACCCCATAAAAGGCCGGGCCCTGATGGGTTTTCGGCAATGTATTACAAACAGTTTTCACATATTTTAGCACCTATTCTGACCAGAGCCTTTAATTCTATCCTTACAAATCAATCCTTTCGTACTGAAACGCTTACGTCTATTATAGTGATGATTCCCAAACCCCATTCAGATGTTACTTCCTGGACAAACTTTCGTCCTATATCCCTCCTCAACCTAGATATCAAGCTATTAGCAAAAATCTTGGCCACTCGCCTCAACAACATTATAGGTCAATTAATACACCGAGATCAAACTGGCTTCATGCCAAAAAGACAGGCAGGTGACAACATCAGACGCGCTCTCTTACTCATGCAAGCAGCTAAGACTAGACGTATCCCATCATGTCTCGTATCCTTAGACATTAGGAAGGCGTTTGATTCTGTCACTTGGCCATATATGCAATACATGTTACAAAAATGGGGATTTGGGAATCATTTTTTAAAATGGATCTCCTCATTGTATGACCATCCTAAAGCATACATTAAGTACGCTGGTTATAAATCCGCTATGATGAATATTTGTAGAGGTACAAGGCAGGGCTGTCCCTTATCTCCCCTACTTTTTGCTCTCCTTATTGAACCATTGGCACAACTAATCAGATCCAATTTAGATATCAAAGGTATCGAACTAGGTGGTTACCATCATAAATTATGCCTTTTTGCTGATGATATTCTAATTTTCTTATCCCACCCACACATATCCGCTCCAAATTTGTTAAATATCCTAGATAAATTTGCTACAGTCTCTGGACTCAAAGTTAACCCCACAAAATCGAATATACTTAATATTTCCTTAGACAAGAGCGATCTCATACATCTCCAATCTACCCTACCGTTTCACTGGGTCCCTAACCAATTACCTTATTTAGGTGTTCAGCTCACAACATCAATCAAAGACTTATTTAGGGCTAACTATCTCCCTCTACTTAAACAAGTCACCAATTACATGAAGCAATGGTCTTCCCTCCCGTTATCTTGGTTGGGACAAATTAATGCTATAAAAATGTCACTTTTACCGAAATTCTTATACTTATTCAGGGTTCTACCCATCCCATTACCTGCATACTTCCTCAGAATCATACAACGCAGAGTCCTAGCCTTTATCTGGGGTAAAACTAAACCACGGATACCAAAAGCCACGTTATACCTAAGTAAATTGAAGGGTGGATTAGGCTTACCAAACTTTGCTTCCTATTATTCTGCTGCACAGCTCTCACTTCTTCCAAAATACCACTCAACAGCTGAAACACCCCTTTGGGTGATAATCGAATCTGTTGATTGTGATCCTATATCTGTTGCCAATATCCTTTGGATTCATCCCAAAGATAGATCACATATTTCAAATCCCATTACAAAGCACTCCTTATTTATCTGGGATAAATTTGGTAGATCTTCCAACCTTCAATCTACACACAACCCTCTTCTTTCATTCCTAGGTAATCCTGATTTCTACCCGGCCTGGAAATATCCAAAATCATTCTCTGCCTGGTCTGCCTCACATTTAACCCGATTTCATCAAATATGTAATAACTCCAATATTCTGGAATTTTCATTGCTTTGTGATGACTATGGGCTTCCAAGATCTGAAATCTTCCGCTATCTACAAATTAAAAATTTCTATACTCCTCTTCTCCAGACTGGTACAGCGCTCAATCAAATGACTCAATTTGAACGTATTTGCAAGAGTGATCCTCATATCAGAGGTTTAATATCTTTGTTATATCATCAACTTACTACTCTTCCTAATGATGAATTACCTTCTTATACGGCCAAATGGGCCACAGATATGAATCGTGCTTTTGACTCTAATGACTGGTCTAATATATGGCTTGCTACTAAAAGTTCCTCTCCTAATTGCTTTGCTCAGGAAACTAACTTTAAAGTCCTAGCAAGATGGTATCTGGTGCCTGCTAGAATCGCTAAATTTATCCCGACATATCCTAATAATTGCTTTAGAGGATGCCCTACTCCAGGTACCCACTTCCATATATGGTGGGAGTGTCCAGTGGTTCAAGAGTTCTGGGTAAATATTTTCGATATGGCTTCCAAAGCCCTGGAATGCTCTATTCCTCCTGACCCAGCTATGGCTCTCCTCAACTTGAAATCACCTTCACTGAACCAATCTCAATTTAAATTATTCCTCCAGCTTAGTACCGCAGCCAAACAAACCATAGCCAAAGCCTGGAAGTCCAAAACCTTAATAGTAGCAGAAGCCAAACACAGAATGAATAGAGCTTTGATCCATGCTAAAATGTCGGCTATAGAGGATAATAGGATTGATAAATTTACGCGGATCTGGCAACCATGGGTAAAACACTATTTTTCTCCCGATTTTGACCAGTCATTACTGTTACCTCAATAATGAACCACTTATTTTCATACTTAACTTAAGTAAGATACTTACCATCCAGTACACCACCTGGAGGGACTCCTTCTCTCTCCCCCTTTCCTTTTCTCTCTTTCTCTCTCCCCTTTTCTTTTTTTTTTTTTTTTTTCCCTTTTATGTGAAATATATATGTGGGACTTTTTCTCTTTGTTATCTAATTTTTCTTCTCAATAATAAGTATGATTGTTTATTAGACTGCTTACTTATCTGCAAATGAGCACTGTAAACGTTGAGTTATGAACTTTCTTTATCTTAAGGTTATATCTACAACCTGGATCGACAAAATATCTACTTTTCCCAATTGCCCCCACTTTACCACAGTTTGAACCCATTTGGGGTGGTAAAGTGGTCTGGAGGCTTGATCCCACAGTCATTAGTTACGGTCCAGGATCAATGTTCATACTCATATAACTTTTACATAGACATTTTGTACAGTGTTCTTCTATCATTATGTTCATCTCATTTTCTAGACCATAAGAAACTCATACTTTTTTTTTTATTAGTCCTTCTTTCTTCTTTTTTTTTTTTTTTTTTGAAGCTTGACTCCAACGATATCCCATATATGAATGTTAATATATGCTCTGTATCGTTTTGTTTTTTCTGTCTGTTCATTTTTATCTTTTTTTATGAGAAAATAAAAATATTAAACAAGAGAAACACTGTACTACAGGGATACATGAAATTATTAAAATATATTGCATATCCACCAAGTCAACTCAATGCGTTTCAACTTATATAAAGTCTTCATCGGGCATAAGGAAGTGGAAGCAATCCTACATACATCAAGAAAACAAAAGAAAATGCATAATTACATTTATATTCAATTTTACCAGATTGTACACGATTTTACTATTTCCATATGACATTCAAAGCAAGTATAATACACTTACAAAGATGTAAACGTGACTGGATGTCCAGACTGGCAGGTATTGGCTCAGTGGTGCAGAGGTTCATGTGATTACTATTGCGGCAACAAAGTCCCATGGGAGATATCTTTTGGCCAGAAAATGCATTTCTCTGAACCCTGGAATTTCCATCAGAATATTGTTTCACTGGTGGTTTGTAGGTGTGGACGAGTTCATATTGCCTCATCCTAACATTCTTATCTCTAGCAGCTATATAAAAACATATTTGTTGAACCTTTGACTGGGACATGCTCCATTTTTAAAAGCTAAAGAGTCTTGACTTGGCATACAGTTCCTTGAAAAATAATTCATACCCCTTGAAATTTATTTTGTCATGTTACAACCAAAAATGTAAATGTATTTTATTGGGATTTTATGTAATAGACCAACACAACGTGGCACATAATTGTGAAGTGGAAGGAAAATGATACATGTTTTTCAACATTTTTTACAAATAAATATCTGAAAAGTGTATAAGAGATCCACAGCTTAGGTGGGAGAATCTGTCCACATAACAACTATTAGTCGTGCACTCCACAAATCTGGCCTTTGTGGAAGAGTGGCAAGAAAAAAGCCATTGTTGAAAGAAAGCCATAAAAAGTCCCATTTGCAGTCTGCGAGAAGCCATGTGGGGGACACAGTAAACATGTGGAAGAAGGTGCTCTGGTCAGATAAAAGCTAAACTCTATGTGTGGCAGAAAACTAACACTGCACATCACCCTGAACACACCATTAGGGATGGGCCCGGTGTTCGATTCTAACCTATGTTTGAATCGAACATCGGGCGGTCGCCCGCTCGGCGAGCCCAGAACTATTTGGGCCGCTCGCATCAAATTCGTGTGATGCGGGCGGGGGGCTTATCGGAATCTGGAAGCCCCCTTTAACAAGGGGACCCCCAGATCCTGCCCCCTCCTGTGTGAAATGGTAAGGGGGTACAAAAGTACAGAACTATTTGGGCCTCTCGCATCAAATTCGTGTGATGCGAGCGGCCCGCAATGCACTGCGCCAGTCGCAGTGCATTGCTGGCTGATGATTGGCATGGACTGGCCAATCATAGAGCCAGCGGCAAGGAGAGCAATAATTGGCCACAGGCAGGATGCCTGTGGCCAATTATAGCTCAGGGGGTTTAGTACACACCCCACATTATAAAAGTCCGACGCGCCGGCGGCCACATGCCCTCCCCATGTTGATGAGAACAAGGGCCTCTTCCCCACAACCCTGGCCATTGGTTGTGGGGGTCTGCGGGTGGGGGGGGCTTATCGGAATCTGGAAGCCCCTTTTAACAAGGGGACCCCCAGATCCCGCCCCCCCTGTGTGAAATGGTAAGGGGGTACAAAAGTACAGAACTATTTGGGCCGCTCGCATCAAATTCGTGTGATGCGAGCGGCCCGCAATGCTCTGTGCCAGTCGCAGTGCATTGCTGGCTGATGATTGGCCAAGCATGTACTGTGACCCCGCATGCTTGGCCAATCATAGAGCCAGCGGCAAGGAGAGCAATAATTTGCCACAGGTAGGATGCCTGTGGCCAATTATAGCTCAGGGGGTTTAGTACACACCCCACATTATAAAAGGCTGACGCGCCGGCGGCCTTGTATATTGTGTTCCAGTGTCAGTGTTATTATGTGCTGTGATCCATTCTGCAGTGCTGCTGACTGCTGGCATTATCTGCTGTGATTCTGGGGATTAGTGTGTGCGTGCTGTTAGTACAGCATTGCAGTATCACATCTGGGGGGTGTCTATAGTATGCCTGTGAAGGGGCACATGTTTCCTGTGCTTAGAACTGTCCCTGCACAAAGTGTCATTTTTGCAAGAAAAAAAGCTATTTAAAATCACTCGCACACACATTAAGGTTCCCCTTAATATCCATAGCAGACCTGAAGGGCCTGGTAATTGAATTTAGGGGGACCCCCACGCTTTTTATTTTTTTATCAATGACTTTCAATGAATGACTGTTCTCTGTGTTACGGGAGCTGACAATTCATTAGCCGCGAGTGATTTTAAATAGCTTTTTTTCCTGCAAAAAATGACACTTTGTGCAGGGACAGTTCTAAGCACTGGAAACATGCGCCCCTTCGCAGGCATACTATAGACACCCCCCAGGTATGAAATTTAAAGGAATATTACACTTTTATTGTTTTACTTTAAGCATTATTAAAATCACTGCTCCTGAAAAAAACGGGCGTTTTTAAAAAAAAAAATTGCATTGATACATGTCCCCTGGGGCAGGACCCAGGTCCCCAAACACTTTTTATGACAATAACATGCATATTAGCCTTTAAAATGATCACTTTTGATTTTGAACGTTTGCGTCCATTGTAATTAATAGGGTTCTAATGTTCGCACGGACTTTAGGTCCGTTCCCGGGTTCTGGTGCGAACCAAACCCGGGGGTGTTCGGCTCATCCCTACACACCATCTAGCTGGTTGCAGCATCATGATGTGGGGATGCTTTTCTTCAACAGGGACAGGGAAGCTGGTCATAGTTGATAGGGAGATGGATGGAGCCAAATACAGGTCAATTTTAGAAGAAAACCTGCTAGAGTCTGCAAAAGACTTGAGACTGGGCAGAGGTTCACCTACCAGCAGGACAACAACCCTAAACATACAGCCAGAGCTACAATGGAATGGTTTAGATGAACCATTTAGATCAACCATATCTATAGCCCAGTCAAAGTCCAGTACTAAATCCAATTGAGAATCTTTGACTTGAAACAATCTGACAGAGCATGAGCTATTTTGCAAGGAAGAATGGGCAAAAATGTCATTCTCTAGATGTGCAAAGCTGGTAGAAACATACCCCAAAAGACTTGTAGCTATAATTGCAGTGAAAGGATGTTCTACAAAGTATTGAATACAAATGCACGCCACACTTTTACCGTATTTATTTGTAAAAATACACTTACTTTTTTGGTTGTAACATGACAAAATGTGGGAAATTTCAAGAAGTATGAATACTTTTTCAAGGCACTGTATATGGCATGTGGATATATTGCAGGTACCTTTGAATATGTTTCCTTTTAAAGCCTATGCCAGATCTAATAAATCACAGATACTTTTATTTTTGTAGTACACTAAGCACCAGGGTCTAGGAAAGATCCTAGCAAGTATAGAATATGACATTACCACCAGAGTCTGATGTTTCATAAACGTATATCTTACAAATGTGGCCTAATTATCAATTGTAGAGATGAGTAAAATATTTTCCTTTAAAGTTCATTTCTTTTTAGCAGCGTGGGTTCCTAACTGTTTCTGTCTAACTCTTCTATTCTACAATCCCATTTTTCAAACCTTTGTCTGTTGTAAGCCTTAGCAATTAGAGCATCAGTTAGACACTTGGCCTGGTAACTCTATAAAATGTGATTCTCCTGTTTTGAATGTAGGACTAAGGATGACAACCAGATATAAGTAAAATGTTTTAGTGGGTTCTTGATATATGTAAGTTCATGTAAGTTCATAATTAGACTGTCACCAACAAGTTGTACATCCCCATAAAATATAGTTTTCCTGAATTGAATTGAAATATTTAATTCAATATTGAAATGCATTTGATTTGAATGCTTAAGAAATATGAACAAATATTCATTAGAGCCATTCTAGCATTCTAGCAACAGCAAAAAAAAAAAGGAAAAAGAAAAAAAGAGAGCCTGCTCATAGTGTATAATGATTTACACTGTCCACAGAACAAAACTGAACCTTTTGACCAAAATGACATGCTTTATGTACATATGCAGACAACACATTTACATTTTTTTGACAGTTTTTTGAAAATGTAACTAATAAAGTGGCAAGTATAACTTTAGTTTTGGACAGACTGGAGAGGGGTTACAACACCTGATAGATTTTTTGCTGTCTCTGCAACCATTATGGAGATTCAGCATCTCTATTTGTCCTGGTTACTGTTATTATGTAAAGTGAAAGTAAAAGAAAATCCCAAATTTTGGGTTGTCCCCAGAACAGTAATTGAGGGGAAATCGTCCAATGGGGACACTAGTTCTGGAGTTCTAGTTTATAGGGATTTCCTCTCACTTCATGTTTTGGCTATAGGACAGGAAGTAAAGGTAAATCTCCTCAGTGAGACACGGATGGCAAAAAAAATAAAATAAATGGTTATAACTATGGTTGAGCTGAACACTCCTGGTTCAGTTCACAGCAGAACATGCAAACAGGCAAAAAATTGGTTTGAATACACGAACACTGTTAAAGTCTATGGGACATGAATGTGAAAAATCAAAAGTGATAATTTTAAAGGCTTATATGCAAGCTATTGCCATAAAAAGTGTTTGGGGACCTGGGTCCTGCCCCAGGGGATATGTATCAATGCAAAAAGACGTTTTTTTTTTTTTCGGGAGCAGTGATTTTAATAATGCTTAAAGTGAAACAATAAAAATTAAATATTCCTTTAAATATCATGCCTGGGGTGTCCTTTGTATGCCTGTAAAGTAGCGCATCTTTCCCATGTTTATAACAGTGCCACAGCAAAATTACATTTCTAAAGGAAAAATTTTCATCCAAAACTGCTTGCGGCTGTAATGTATTGTCGGATCCCTGCAATATAGATAAAAATATCAACAATACCAAAAAAAATTCCGTGGATGTCACCTCCAAAATCCATACCAGGCCCTGCGCCCCAATTTTTTTTTAAATGGCGTGGAGGACCCCCAGGCCCCTAGGCACTATATACTCTGAACAGTGGTTTATATACTATACAGCCTGCCCTATATACTCTGCAGAAAATTGGGCCTTAGGTGTTGGTGGTACCAGAACACTGTATGCCCTCACAGTTACTCTTGTTGGGCGCAGGAATGGGCCATGCTGTGAAATGTTATATACAAAATTGTAATTACATGCCCCTGTTAAATAGGGGCAGAAAAATTGGGCCTTGGGTGGTGGTGGTGATGCCACAACACTGTAAGCCCCCACAGATACTCTTGTTGGGTGCAGGAATGGGCCCTGCTGTGAAATATTAAATTAAAAATTGTAATTACATGCCCCTGTTAAACAGGGGCAGAAAAATTGGGCCTTGGGTGGTGGTGGTGATGCCACAAGACTGTAACCCCTCACAGATACTCTTGTTGGGTGCAGGAACAGGCCCTGCTGTGAAATATTATATAAAACATTTTAATTACATGCCCCTGTTAAACAGGGGCAGAAAAATTGGGCCTTTGGGCGGTGGTGGTGGTGGTGCCACAATGCTGTAACCCCTCACAGATACTCTTGTTGGGTGCAGGAACGGGCCCTGCTGTGAAATATTATATCACAAATTGTAATTACATGCCCATGTTAAACAGGGCCAGAAAAATTGGGACTTGGGTGGTGGTGGTGCCCTAAACCAAAAATATTGTTGGAAGCTCAGGCTAGCATCATCAAGATTGAGGAGGAATAGGCTAGTCAGCATAGGCAGTTTTCAAGGGATCCCACATCCATAGCAAATTCAATCAGTTACATCAGCATCGGGTGCTTGATAGCTGCTGATCCAAGACTGATTTATTTTTATGAATGTGAGCCTATCAACAGAGTCTGTGGACAGGCGCACTCTTTGATCCATTAGAAACTCTCCAGCAGCACTGAATGTGCATTCAGAAAGCACGCTGGATGCAGGACAGGCCAGTAGCTCAATTGCATATTGAGCAAGTTCTGGCCAGTGGTCCATCCTCAAGACCCAGTAACCCATTGGATGCTCTGTTGGAAAGGTCTCCAAGCCTGCTCTTGCCCCTAGATATTTCTGCATATTTTTCTGCACCATGTAATGCAGACGCTGGTTATGGTTGCTTGAACCTTAAAAATTGTTTAAAGGCATTGGTCAGTCGGCCACCTTCTCCACTGCTCTTCCTGAACGAAGCCTCAGCAACGCGTTGTCCAGCACCAGGAAATTGTAACCTCCCTGGGTCTGGAAATGCATTGCACAAACCTTTCTTCAGGGCCTCCTGAAGATGTTTCATCCTCTGCTCCCTCTGCGAAGGCAGGATGAGTTCCGCAACCTTACCCTCGTAACGTGGATCAAGAAGGGTTGCCAGCCAATAATGATCCCTCTCCCTGATACCACGAATCCTAGGGTCCTTTCGCAGGCTTTACAGAATCAGGGAGGCCATGCAGCGTAAGTTTGCAGAGGCATTTGATTCTGAGTCCTCTGGGTCACTAACGATCACATGATCCGTAACTACCTCCTCTCAGCCATGTACAACTCCTTGGGTTTTTGGGGACTGAAAACCATCTCTTGAAGGCTGCTGCTGAGTGTTATACTTTACATCCATGCTGACACAATCCTCCTCCTCCTTGTCTTCATGTGTGTTTGGCGGGCCTGCAGGAATGCTATCTGGATAAAGGGGGCCTTGAGAGGTAAGTAAGTGCTCCTCTTCCTCCGGCTGTTCTGCCTCAAGTGCCCTGTCCATGATTCCATGAAGCATGGGCTCCAACAGGAAGACAAGAGGGACAGTGTCACTAATGCACGCATTGTCGCTGCTCACCATCCTTGTGGCCTCCTCAAATAGTGACAGGACAGTGCATGCATCCTTTATCAGTAACCACTGGTGTGGCGAAAAGAAGCCAAGCTTCCCTGACCCTGTCCTGGTGCCTTACTCGCACAAGAACTCATTTATGGCCCTCTGCTGTGTGTGCAGCTGCTGCAGCATTGCCAACGTTGAGTTCCACCTGGTGGGCATGTCACAAATGAGGCGGTTGGTGGGCAGGTCGGATTCCCTTTAAATTTCAGCCAGCCGAACACTGGCATTGTATGACAGGCAGAAATGACTACAGACTTTTCTGGCCTGCCTCAGGAGATCCTGTAAGCCTGGGTACCTGCTCAAGAACCGCCTCACCACCAAATTCAGGACGTGTGCCAAACATGGAACATGGGTCAAGTGTCCCTGACAGAGGGCGGATAGAAGGTTAGTGCCATTGTTGCATATAACCATTCCTGGCTGAAGCTGGTGTGGCGTCAACCACCTCTGAGCCTGCCCCTGCAGAGCTGACAGAATCTCTGCCACAGTGTGGCTCCTGTCCCCTAGGCAGACCAACTCAAGCACTGCATGGCATCTTTTAGCCTGACTGCTTGCGTAGCCCCTTGAATGCTTACGGAGCACCGCTGGTTCAGAGGACAAATCTGCATAAGAGGCCATAGAGGAAGAAGAAGAGGAGGGTGTGGAGGAGAGAGCTGTGGCAGAATCACCACTAGCATTTTGGAGTCGTGGTGGCAGAACAGGCTCCAACAACACTGAACCCTGTCCTGCATCCTTCCCAGCTGCCAGCAGAGTTACCCAGTGCGCCATGAAGGAAAAGTATCGTCCCTGCCCATGCCTGCTGGACCATGAGTCTGGGTTAATTTGAACCTTACTTAAAAATGTTATTTTCATGACTGAGACCATAGCCACTATATGGCCTCATAAGGTTTTCGGCCAATCCAAAAGCCTCATCCGCAACCATGACCAATGGCAAACTTGGTTCATCAGTGCTGGGTAGAGGCTTGCTGGCTGGTATGTTGAAGCGTCCCTTATGCAGATGACGTCCGAATGCAGACGTCTGAATATGCGGACGTCGCCTTGGCTGCCGTAAGCTCCCACATCCAAGGCAATGAATTTTAGATGGGAATCAGCCAATGCCAGGAGGCCCATGGAAATTTGTTTTTTATAATTAAAAAAAGATGATCCGGAGTGGGGAGGCTTCTTCACCCTGATGTGTTTCCCATCCAGGGCACCGATGCAATTAGGAAATTGTGTTTTTCCCCAGAATCCATCCACAACAGATTCCCAGATCTCTTCGGTGACTGACTCGAGTAGCTCCTCCCAAATTGCCACACATGTTGACCTCATTACTGTAGAGACCGTTGCAACACCAAGGAGGAACTAATGGTGAAGGGACACAAAAATTTGTCCTGTGGTAAGGAAACTAACATAACAATTATAAAATATTTTATTAAAAACAGCATACAAATAAAAATCCTACCCCTAAGCATAACACTGTCCATTGACCCCTATTCCCTAAACCCTACCCTATTTTCTAAACCCTACCCCTAATCCTAATCCTCTCTCACTCCAACCAAAATGGCACCATCACATGATATCGAAAGTTTTTTATCTATTTTACTTGGCATTGTGGGTAATTTGGGAGTGTAAAAAAGCAGAGGGATGTCTTTTTTAAAAAAACCTGCCTTAGCGCTAATGCTCAAAAACGCAGCTAAAATGTGCATTGACGCCAATACAAAACACTGAAAAAATGTAGTTTTTAACACTGCTTTTATCCTGGCGTTGGTACTAGCTTTACAGCCCATTTTTTAAAAGTCCATGTGTATGAGGCCTTAAAGTTGCATAAAAAGGAATCCCAGACTTCTAATGCCGCGTACACACGACTAACCTTTCCGGCAAACTAGGTCCGACGGGATTAGTCTGTCGGACAATCCAATTGTGTGTGGGCTAATCTGTTTGTTTTTCGGGAAAAAAAAATCAGGCGGACCTAGAAATAGAACATGTTTTAAATCTATCCGATGGACTCAATTCCGACGGACTCAAATCGGGAAAACCATTCGTCTTTGTGCTGGTCCGATGGACCAAATACAACGCCAGGGCAGCTATTGGCTACTGGCTATTGAACTTCCTTTTTTAATCCCGTTTACATCACCACATTCAAAACTAACGGACTTTCAAACGGACTTAGTCCGTTTGTATGTGGCCAAGTCCGTTCGTCCGGAAAGTCAGTCGGAACGCCACCGAAAGTCCGTCGGGGAGACCGTCGGAAATAGTTTGCCGGAAAATCCGGTCGTGTGTACGCAGCATCAGTCTTCCTTAATATTTTTGGAGATAGAACATGTGAAAATGGGTTCTTTAGGCCTCTAGTGGCCAACGCAAACCATCTAGAAAAAATTCTGGCTATTGGGATAACTCGAGCTGCAAATGCAAAGAGATCCAATAAAGATTGGGCTTCTTTCAACAACACCTTATTTAGACATAAAGAGTGAGATCATTGCTCCCATTCTTTGTAATTTCTCCAGGGGCAGCCATCTCTGACCTCAGAGAATACATACATCAGCGCTAGAGTGAGGGAAATAGAAAGAACAGCATCCAGTCATGACACCTCTCTCTGCCAGGTGCAACAAGTCACCGAATCCCATGCTATACATCTGCGAGAGCTTCACTGCCACCTTGAAGACCTCGACAACTGTGGCAGGCGCCACAACTTAAGGATAAGAGGCATGCCTGAAAGTATTGAACCCAATAGGCTCGCCCAAGCCACAGTAGTCCTTTTTAATGACTTCCTGGAAAGGCCTCAAGATTCCCCAATAGAAATGGAGCGCATACATTGAGCGCTCAGACCACGAGGCAGAGACACTAATCCTCCATGTGGTATGCTGTCTTGTCAGCTTTCCTCAAAAAGAAAAAATCCTAAGCAAAAGCACGTAACATAGGCTGCATGTCCCATGGTGCAGAAGTCAAAATCTACCAAGATCTATCAAACATTGCCCTGCGATGCAGAAAAGAGCTGAGACCCCCTCTTAGGCCTCTTACGCTCTAAATCGATCATCTACCGCTGGAAATTCCCTTTTTGCCTCTCAGCTACCAACCAAGGTCGCACAGCAAGTTTAAGAGTCCCTAAAGATCTGGATCACTTCTGCAACACCCTGGAGAGTCCTGTGATTGACCTACCCGATTGGTATAGCGACTTCTGTCTGCCACCAACAAGACGTGTCTCCTCTATATGTTGTGAATTTATGAAGAAATATATCTAATATTCGCTGGCAGAGATGGGAGATTCAGTAGGCCTAACAAAAAAAATAGAAATTAACTTTTGCTCTTGAAAAGCAGATGAACTGGTTGCCTCTTTTACGAGTCTCAAATATATACATTGTACAAGCCTGTATTGAAACAAGATGTTGCCTGAACAAAAGGATCTTTTTGTCACAGACACCAGAAAAACTCTTATCTTATCTCCTTGAATGAATAAGGAAGGACATGCAAATATATATGGCAAGGTATGGGCCAGACATAGAATGTACCTATGACCAACATTAAACCTGAAACAAATATCCCATTGTCTCAGAAAGTGAGAGATAAATAAAGCCAAGGAGTCTATATTGTCCTCGCTTCTCATAAGACAATGACTAGGATACCAAGTGAAGTTTGTTTTTCAACAGGACAAATAATGAGAATAAACATGAGATTGTTCACCCAAATGTCTAAAGTTCATCTCAAAACATGATGTTACCAGTCAATTCATAGTATATGTGATATCTGTAAGTCACAAAAGAAAACTATCATTTTAGTATCCGATGAATTGATGAAATCGGTTATAAAGAAAGCATAATAAATATAGGGTGATTATTAATAGAATTGTTTTAGGAACAAATTAGTATTAAGACAAATATATGATTATTCTATGAATATATTAGAATTTAACTATGCTAGATAAACAAATATTGATTGGATACCCAAATTATACAGGTATCCAGATAGATAAAAACTGTATGTGATGTTGATTAATATATATATATATACATATAACTTGCGTCCTTTTCAAATGGACTAAATTTTTGCAGATATACAATGATATGCATATATATCACCATTTAATGCAAGTGATTGATCAATAATTATGCTAGGCGATTTGATAGTATGGGGTTAGTTGAATTCCCAAATACTAAAGATATAGATATTTTCACTAAGGTACAATATCCAGTATAAAATAAAATATATTACTTTACAGAGCAGCCCCAAAACACATGTGAGACCCCTGGTGGTTGAAAGTGCAATTACATTAAAAACATTTAGGCCAATAGGAAAGAGACACATACCTTTTGGGCTGAACATCTTACAAGTTTTATAATCTTATTGTGTGAGAGGGTATTTAAGAAGCTAGAGAGATAGTGAAAGGAGGACAGCTCAGGGGAACCTGAGAGCTCAGGGACCCACCCTGGGGAAGGGACACTGGGAGAAAGATCTTCCCAGATAGACTGACAGCCATGCCTGGAAATATACTTTAACCTCCAAGGAGATTCCTGAACCCGGTAGCTATCTTAAATCCAGACTAATAGCCATTTTGGAATGGGTAAATATAACATGTTGATTTTATCTGGTATGTTCTCTTAACCATTGATATATTGAATATTCTAGTATTGATAATCATTCTCCAGAATCAATAATCGCCTTTTCATAGATTTTTCTCTAATATTCAAATTTTTCATTATATATTACTTTTTGCATAGTTGCTTTTTATTGACAAACAAATGTCTAATTTGTTTCGCATTGTTCAACGTTACTTACCTGCAGCATAGTAACGGCTGGGTGTGTGAAATACAGACATTCTGTTAAATTGTCAAGTATAAGGTTATTGATTCTACTGAAGAAGTTATCATGGTGATATTGTGTCCAAGGTACTATGCCCATTTTGAGGGTATTTCCATTAATTGTCAAATGTTAGAATAATGCAATCTGTATTTTAATTTCATGTAAATATTTGTTTTCTGTCAACCAATAAATGTGACTATTAAGTATGATCACCCGTCTCCGTGAACAAGTTTCGCATATATAGACTGTGTCATATAGATTGATCTTGTATCTTAAAAATATCTTCGTTAAAAATCACTTAGTAAAAATGTGCGGGAAACTTTCCTTAAAAAAGCACAACATATAGAAGACATCAGCGATGCAGGCCAACGTGGCCCAAGCTGCAGACGTTCACTCACACCGCGCTATCTACCTCCAGCTGCCCAAGACGCTCCAAGAAATGACAGCCCAACAGCATCTCTCTCCAGAGCACAGAAGGGCCCTTCTCTCAGACTAAAACCAAATTCCTACTTATCCCCTGCAATCAATGGATCAAGGTCGGTACTCCCACTTCAATGACTGTCTTTTTCTGCCCGCTATTGACTAACCCTTTACCTCCTAAGTTCCCAATCTTTATGACTGCATTCACCAATACGCAACTTTAATACCCTAGCAACTCACGGAAACGCTGCAACCCTCTCGGGAGGTGAATAAGGAAGTCTGCAACACCCCAAATTTACCACACGGCTCTGAAAGTCCTCTCACGACACGTACAGTATATCGCTCTTAACAAGAACATGGCCTAGCTCCTTGATGGACTCATACATCCCAAAACCTTATATGGGCCTACTCCAACTGGGACTCACATTACCTATAACACTGATCAGAATGCCCATCTACCAGCAACAGGGGAGAGGGGAGGAAGGAGGAGAAGGCTTGCCCTCTTCATTGCATGAAGGAAACACTATCACCATTAACTTTGCCACGCTAAACCTGAACTAACCGTAAACCTCAAACCATGGATTTACTTCTAGGCGGACGCTCCTACGAAAAAAAGCCCAGAAAATAGTTTAAATCTCTGAACAACAACCTACACCAACTCCTATACCTTGAGAGAGCTAGTATTATTGGACTTTTAAGAGGCACATGAGTAGTAAGTCTAAAAAGTAATATAATTTATTTAACAAAATAACAAAAAATAAACAGTTACATGTGCAGACAGTATAAAATAGTATCAACAGGGCCTATACAAAAATAGATCTGACATCCTACAATAAGACTCGTAGTGAGGTGTACAATACAAAACCATTGGTTTAACGATAATCGCAGTAGATTGATTAAGGATAAGTTGAGTCTTGTAGCGGTAGTAAGTCAGGCGTGTAGGTCCAGATTAGGGATGAGCTTCGAGTTCGAGTCGCACTCATGTTCGACTCGAACATTGCCTGTTCAGCGAACAGCGAACAATTTGGGGTGTTCGCGGCAATTTCGAAAAGCACCCTGTAAAAGTCTATGGGAGAAATCTTAAGTGCTAATTTTAAAAGCCTATAAGCAAGTTATTGTCATAAAAAGTGTTTGGGGACCTGGGTCCTGCCCCAGGGGACATGTATCAATGCAATTTTTTTTTTTTAAAACGGCCGTTTTTTCAGGAGCAGTGATTTTAATAATGCTTAAAGTGAAACAATAAAAGTGTAATATTCCTTTAAATTTCATACCTGGGGGGTGTCTATAGTATGCCTGTGAAGGGGCGCATGTTTCCCGTGCTTAGAACTGTCCCTGCACAAAGTGTCATTTTTGCAGGAAAACAATCTATTTAAAACCACTCGTGGCTAATTAATTGCCGGCTCCCGTAACACAGAGAACAGTCATTCATTGAAAGTCATTGATAAAAAAAAAGCCATTGATAAAAAAAAAAAAAGCGTGGGGTTTCCCCCAAATTCAATTACCAGGCCCTTCAGGTCTGCTATGGATATTAAGGGGAACCCTGCTTCAAATTTAAAAAAAAAATGACGTAGGGGTCCCCCTAAATATCCATACCAGACCCTTCAGGTCTGGGATGGATTTTAAGGGGAACCCCGGCCAAATAACAAAAAAAAATGGCGTGGGCCCCCCCTCAGGGGGCTTCCAGATTCCGATAAGCTGGGTTGTGGAGATGAGGCCCTTGTCCTCATCAACATGCGGACAAGGTGCTTTGGGGGGTCACAGACCCCCAAAGCACCCTCCCAATGTTGAGGACATGTGGCCTGGTACGGTTCAGGAGGGAGGGGGGCCGCTCTCGTCCCCCCTCTTTTCCTGCGGCCTGCCAGGTTGCGTGCTCGGATAAGGGTCTGGTATGGATTTTGAGGGGGATCCCACGCCATTTTTTTTTGGCCGGGGTTCCCCTTAAAATCCATCCCAGACCTTAAGGGTCTGGTATGGATATTTAGGGGGACCCCTACGTCATTTTTTTTTAAAATTTGAAGCAGGGTTCCCCTTAATATCCATAGCAGACCTGAAGGGCCTGGTAATTGAATTTGGGGGAAACCCCACGCTTTTTTTTTTTTTATCAATTACTTTTTTTTTATCAATGACTTTCAATGAATGACTGTTCTCTGTGTTACGGGAGCCGGCAATTCATTAGCCGCGAGTGATTTTAAATAGCTTTTTTTCCTGCAAAAATGACACTTTGTGCAGGGACAGTTCTAAGCACGGGAAACATGCGCCCCTTCACAGGCATACTATAGACACCCCCCAGGTACGAAATTTAAAGGAATATTACACTTTTATTGTTTCACATTAAGCATTATTAAAATCACTGCTCCTGAAAAAACGGCCGTTTTTAAAAAAAAAATTGCATTGACCCAGGTCCCCAAACACTTTTTATGACAATAACTTGCATATTAGCCTTTAAAATTAGCACTTCTGATTTTGAACGTTTGAGTCCTATAGACTTTAATAGGGTTCTAAAGTTCGCACGAGCTTTAGGTCTGTTCGCAGGTTCTGGTGCGAACCAAACAGGGGGGTATTCCGCTCATCCCTAGTCCAGATTAGTTGAGATAATGGCTCAACATGTTCCGCGCTTATGATGGCGCTTCTTCAGGAGCGGTTGACTCTGATAAGGTACGTGTATAAAGAAATGTATTTAGCACTTTATACAACAAAAGTTTAAAAATAAACAATTTAGCAAAGAGAGAAACAATATGATAAATATATCTATTATCAGAACATTCTCCTACTAACAAATCCAAATTTTAAACACCCAGCAACCTATTTACCATCCCAAACGGAAAGAGAGAGAGATGGACACCCACTCCCTCCATTTCATTTGCACACTCCTCTACAACCATTTCACGCTCCAACACCCCTCTTTTCCCTAACCCCCCCATCCTATTTCTGTTTGTCTCTTCCCCCTCCTTTCCCTTCTCCGACAATCATCCTCCACCCCAACCCTCTTATCCCCCCTATGGAACCCAGCCTTGCTCTTCGTCACACAGAAACTCACCACCCTACTGAGACATATACTACCTACATCAAACAAACCCCTAACAAGACATCCCAACTCAGCAGGACAAAAATACGCTCTACCCAGCGACTTCTTAGCCATAACCAACGATCTATCCTATAAGCTTCATACATACGCTCAGACAATTTGGACAATATCCACCCAGCAGCTTCTCAAACAACATACCTTAACCCAATAAAGACCTACAATTAACTTACACAACACATATATGGGATCACGTTGACCCCCTGGATATCCCACTCCCATGTTTTTACCTCAACACTCAAGACTCCTGGAAACTAGGAAAGTTCCTGACACACTTGAAATAACCTCCATCCCATACATCTCACTACTGGACCACACCAAGATGTTTAATGTTCTAGAGTTATAAATGTTAAGCCCCATACACACGGTCAGACTTTTTCATGGATTCTGTCCGATCGGACAATGTTGTTGAAAAATCAGACTGTGTGTATGCACCATCGGACAGTGTACGTCGGATTGTCCGACGGACAAAGTCTTATCTCCTGCTGGAAAGATTTGCCGACAACACGGTCCGATCACACCAAATCCGATCGTGTGTACGGTTGTCCGACCGGACAAAGTGCTACGCATGCTCAGATCACATTACAAGACCAAAGCTATTGGCTACTAGCCTCTACGTAGTCCCGTCGTAGGCAACAAACGTCACCACGTTCAGAATGATCGGATTTTCCGACAACTTTGTCCGACCGTGTGTACGCAAAACCAACATCAGACAAAGTATGACGGACAGGATCCGACCGACCTGGTCCGCGGATTGTCCGACCGTGTGTATGGGGCTTTAGAGTAACATGTGACATACTATATAACTTGTAATGCATGTTTTTGTATTACATCCTATGTACTTGTTCCCTCCTACTACCAATAAAATCCTTTTGAAACAGAAAAAAAAAGAATTTGCATGGTCCTTCATTGAAGGCAAAACAAAATCCTTTACGAAAAGTAGTTTGTGGACTAGCCATCATTCTTGTTGCAAATTGAGGCTTCTGCGGTAGCTTGAGGTTCAACCTCAAGCCTATGTCCTTTGACCGCCACTCACACCACGGGGGATACAATCAACACACCCTATCTGCCTCAGTCACCCCTATTATCCACTGTGAACCTTTTATAGTGCCAGGACAACCATACAGTAAGGAGTAGATATAATCGTACCCCTATTTATGGTAATCTTACCGTGGTGTGAGTGGTGGTACTTGCATCAACTTGAGGATTTGCATCCTCCATATCTGCCCCAGTATTCATCACATGTTATTTAATTTTAAAATTCGAATTTAGCACGATACTTAAAAGAGATAAACTGACTGGCGCAACTCTCCTTTTGTACAATAACTAGAACTATAGCAACTGGGCAACTAGCACTTTTGCTTTTTAGATTGCAGCCTATCGCATATGCAAATTGATATAAAATATTGAATTGGCGCCGGTACTTTTACGTACACATATGTCCTTTGACCCCCCATTGTAACTGGGTGGACTGCCAATTTTTTCCTAAAATTTTTATCATACGTGAACCATGCAGTACCACCAAAATGATTAAAGGCTTCAGTAATTATATCCAAGTGCTGGAATAAGCCTGAGGATTTCTCAGGGCAATGCTCTCCCAGCACCGCTGCATAAATGCAAAAAGCCTGCAACCAATTCTGAAAAGTTTAAGGGATAGCCGTCCTCCTATCCTCCTTTGTACGGTCCTCCCCTTTCTTTTCAGATTTTGGCAGGAATTCTTTTGACACAGGTAAAAATGACAAAAGATGAAAGCCCAAAGGGGAGATTTCACAAGGCATGGCCTCTTTTAAAGAAGTTTCACCAACTACAGAAGGAGTGAGCCTCAAAGCAAGAGAAGGGTTAACTTTTTTTTGAATATTAACAGTTCTAGAGATTATTATGTATAAAATTTCCACTTAGGGCATGTTCTGACAAACTTTGCCAGACTGGACAAATATCCTCCATATAATTATTTATAACATGCCCTTGCTAGGGTTAGCATTTAAATTTTACTGTTCCCCTGTAAAAAATGTTAATATACTAGCCAAAGAATTACCCATAACATTCAATTCAGAGATTTTGTTAATGGAAAGCTTCTCACCACCAGGCAAATTCACTGTCTGCTCACTGCTGGCCGCTGCAGGGGCTGACTGAGTAGCACTGCTCTGTTTCCTTTGAAGTGCATTCCTGAGAGGTACCCTACTAGCTCCCTCTTTGCCTCCAGGCTGTGGAGAAGCATCTGTTCTTTGTTTCTTCTTTTTCCTTCTCGGCTGTTGTCACGGACTGCGCATGTCCACGACTGTCTCCTCCATTGTTCCAGGGGCTGGGCTGGCAGACAGATCGGGCAGAGCCATGCTGCGACCTTCCTCCAGACAGCGCAGAAGCCACTCCTCACCTCCCAAACTTTCAGCCCTCTCAATGAGGCGGCAGAGGAGGCTCTCTCATCTCTCCGGCGAACGGTGCTTTATCCTGCCGAGTCCCGGTCTGGTCCTGAAGGTCAGTGGCTAACGGCCGGAATCCCCTTTTATGTGCTCTGGCAGCACAGGCTTTGGCTACCCGCCAATTCTGTCTAATACACTGCCTGTCGCTGTGCAGGGCAACTGACCAATCTGTTGCATGTTGCTGTGCAGGGAAACCGCCTTTTGTAGCCAATGGCAACCTGTGGAGAAAGTACCAGGAGAGAAATAGGTGCAGCCCCCCTTTGAGCTATCCCATGAGGGTCTAGGATATTGCTATGGACCTGACATTCTCTAAGTCTATTATGAACAACCAGAGCGGGAAACCCTGCCATCAGAAAAAAAAGTACTGAAATATGAAAAAGGAGTATGTGAAAGAACAAAAATGTTTTTCTACTATATTAGCAATAATATAGTAGATATTAGCATACAAAGGGAAGGGGTAGGGACCTGACATTTTGGCAAAGGGGGTATGGGGAAGAAGGATTTATGCAAATGCTCTGTATTTGAAGCAGCTGCAGAACCAGCTCCCCTATCAATCATCTGGAAGTCACCCAAATCAACTCGTGGGCAATATCCAAATATGTTTCAAATATAGTTTCTGTGTAGAAGTGTAAACATACATGTAACTTGAATGAGTTGTTGAAAAGATTTGTTTAGATTGTATTTATGAAGGTTTGCCTGTTTGACCAAGTGGAAAAGAAAAAAGTAATTTTGTCTTCTGTTGATGCCCTTGCTTCTTCCATGACGCAGACTGCATTCACCTGATTTAATCAATCTCCTGATGTCGGTACTCTCTGGGACTTCAATGCACCAGGATAAATGCATTGGCAGTAATCCTGCAAATGTAGTAACAATGTCTATTTATACTGTTTGATATGGATATGTGCAATAGGTATGCCTCAGGGGAGAAAGTGAGATGATCATCTGTGAATTTTATGATGATTTCCTCTACTTGTTTTTCAAAACAGCTGTATCAAAGCACTTTAAACATGAAGGAGTCAATACTCCAGCAATTGCACCTTAAGCAAACATTGCTTGTTCTGGAGTTTATTTTGCTCAATTTTGTATCAATAAGGTATCAGTGGGTGAGTAATTCTTGATGACTGGTGCAAGAATACAATCCCACCTCTCTTGTTGGTCAGAAAGCTTGCTGTTCAGTGACCTCTCCCAAGCCAGTGTAATACCCAGAGGTTTACTTTGTAGAGATGAAAATAATAATTTGTGTAGAATAGATTATAGATAATAAGGTGTGTTTCACTGAGGTTCCTTGAATACCGAGCTACTTAAATCTGTATTATTTTCTGAGAAGGCATTGCTTATGTTTGTGGTTTAGAATGGATTTTATTATCTGTAAAGAAGTCACTTTCAGGGAAGGCATAATTGGTATCAGGGGACATAAAGGTTGTCTGTCAAGAACTTTTGTGTTTAAAGTTCTTGAATCTGAGTAGGCTCTACTAGACCAGTCCTACAACAATTTCTTAGTATCCAACAATAGGGGTCAAGGGACTGTACATTGTAGATAGTACACATTTGCAAATACTGATAGAGTCAACCTAATTAAAGGGTGTTTTTTTAGTTGCTATTGCTATTAAATTATATGGAATCCATGGTGAGCTCTGAAATGTTATCTCAGGTTTCTCTTTCTCTAATGATACATATTCCTTTTTGGGCTCATGGCAATTCCAGTATAGAAATCTATGTAATGAGTCTGTGTGCATATAAATATTTTTTGAAGTATGGTATTCCCATGTCTCCCTGTTTTTTGAGGGTGTAAGATCATTGTGTAGTTGAATTTGGGTTTGGCATACCATTTTTAGGAGGTGTGTGGGGCCATGATTGGTATTTTGTATAAAAGGTAGGGTATTTTAGTGTATATATTTTGATATTTGGGGTGATTACAGTTCAGTGGTTCTGTGGTGACAATTTCAGTGAGTCATGCCAGTCTAAACTGTGCTTTTAGGGTGGCCAGTCCAATTTTATTGAAAAGACAAACACAAATTCCTTACATCAGGCTTCCCACACATGGTATTAATGTAACACAAATTGTTCAGCTTCCTGGCTATCTGTTTCTCTCATGCCCTCAGCCTTGTCAGAATTCTTCTTCTTCAGGCTAGTACATGCACCAAGCTAGTATCTTAGTTATACACATAGTTCCACAGCATACCTTACATAAATATACTGGGGAATATTCCACACATATTTTTTATAGTATCTTTCTGGGGTTATCATTCCAAATTTAAACATGCTACAATGAAACACTTTTTATTTGTGTATATATAAAACCCAATTACAATGCTGTATTACAAATCATCTTTTAAAAATGCGGTTGATTTACAATAAAATACATTCAACAAGGTATATCATGACAACGCATGACCAAATTCCAACACCAGTCAATTCAAACACCAGTCTGCGCATTTCATGGATTTTCACTTTATACAGGACTGGACCTAACTTGAAAGGATACAAAACAATCCATCTACAAAGATGAACATAATTATCATCAAGTATAATACAGATAAAGAGTAAACTCCAGCAACCAATATACTGTATATCAAATTTGACAAAAATCAATTGCCTTTCTGTTTAAGAAAGCATACATAGAATAGCTGTCCACAGGGGAAAAACACACTACATATACAGTGGGTATAGAAAAGAATAACCCCCCTTTAAAATAATCACATGTGTTGCTTTGCAGCCTGAAATGAAGACAGGCACAGTTTTTGTTTTATTCAGCTGTATTAAAAAAAAAATCAAAAACAGAATCACTGAGTTGGAAAAAGGATCACCTCCTCCTAAAAAATACTTGTAAACTCAATCAGGTGCAGCTAATCACATTCTCAATGGCACGCAGAGCCATTTGACTTTAAACTGTGATCAGCTGTGGTCATTTTGATGAGCTCACAGCATGAAATAGTCCCTGGTAGTGCAACTGAAGCAAACAAATAACTATGGGTGGCAAGGCACTGTCAAAAGATCTCTGGGATAAAGTTGTGGACAGGTAAAAGTCAGGAGATGTATACCAATGACATTTCAAAGGCTTTATCGATGCCTAGAAGCACAGTTAAGTCTATTATTAAGAAGTGGATTGTATCTCGAACAACACAGGCCTTCCATGGAATAGGATGTCGCTCCAAACTGGATAAAAGAGCCAGGAGGAAACTGGACAGGGAGGCTACCAAGAGGCCTACAGCAACTCTAAAGCAGTTGCAGGAATTTATGACAAAGAGTGGTCATGTGACAACAATATCACAAATTCTCCACAAATGTGGCTTGTATGGAAGGGTTGCAAGAAAAAAGCCACTCCTCAAGAAAGGCCACATGCAGTCACAATGGAGATTTGCCAAAACACAGCTTGAAGATTCTAAAGCCACATAGAAAAAGGTGTTATCGTCAGAGGGTGTTTCTCTGAAGCAGGGACTGAAGCACTTGTCAGGATAAAAGCACAAATGGATGGGGCAAAATACCATAATTTTTTTTAGGAAAATCTGCTGCCCTCTTCCAGAAAGTTGTCAATGGGAAGATGATTTACCTTCCAACATGACAATGACCCAAAGCACAGAGCAAAAATTATCACACTGTGATTGAAGGAGAAAAAGGTGAATGTCTTTACATGGCCTAGTCAGAGCCCAGACTTAAACCTCGTTGAAAATCTCTGGAATGAGTTGAAGACTGCACTCCAAAAATGTTCACCATCAAATTTAACTAAACTTGAGCAGTTCTGCAAAGATTTTAAAAAAAGTGGGCAAATATTGCAAAGTCTAGATGTGCAAAGTCAGTAGAGATATTTCCCAACAGACTAAAGACTGTAATTAAAGCAAAAGGTGCTTCAACAAAATACTGACACAAGGGTGTGATCCTTTTTCCAACTCAGTGATTCTGTCTTTTAATTGATTTTATTTGTACTAGCCTAATGCCAGTGCCCGATTACCACCAGTACTGCCTGTTCCAGCCTAATAATTCTGCCTGATTTCAGTACCAGTAGCAGTGTCTGATCACAGCCAGTACCAGCCTAATTCCAGTGCCATATTAACACCAGTACAGCCAGTACCAGCATAAAAATACAGCCTAATACAGCCAATACTACTGGCCTAATACTACAGCCTGTTTACAGATGTTAGATAATGAGTTTATAGGAAATCTCAATTAAGCTGTAAATAATATTGTAATACATCAAACACCTTCTAAAGTGAATAAATCTTATTCAAAGTGTTCAGAGGTCAGCCACCACCTTCCTGTGAAGTAAACACTTACCATAGCAAATGGCTGCCTTTACAACAGCATATACACTTGTATCTTTAAAGAAGACATCCACAGCAAACATAAGGACTTCACCCAGTATCCATGTCCAAAAGCACTTATTAGTAGGGTCGAACTGTAGAGATCAGAGGTTGCTCTGGGGCTATGTTCACCTCCAACTCTTCAGACTAGCTGTCTTTTTGATTGTGTTATCTCAGTTTAGCACAGCCATAGAGCAACCTCTAATCTCTACAGTTTGACCCTACTAAGAAGTGCTTTTGGACATGGATACTGGGCGAATTCCTTATGCTTGCTGTGGATGTCTGCTTTAAAGATACAAGTGTAGTTTGGATAAGATTTAGGACACTTTCAGGCCACTTTCACACTGGGGTGGTGCTGGCTCTAGCGGTAAAGCACCGATAGTTTTAGCGGCACTTTACTGCTGTTATAGTGGCGCTTTTCGGCTGCTAGCGGGGCACTTTTAACCGGGTTAAAAAGGGTTAAAAGCGCCCTTGTTGCAGCGTTGCTATAGCCCTTTGCAGGCGCTTTGGCAGCGCTGCCCATTCATTTTAATGGGCAGGGAGTTTTGGGAGTGGTATACACCACTCCCGCACCGCCCCAAAGATGTTGCTTGCAGGACTTTTTTTCCCATCTTGCAAGCGCACCGCCCCAGTGTGAAAGTACTCAGGCGTTCACACTGGGGAGGCATGAGAGGCACTTCACAGGTGCTATTTTTAGCATGAAAACGCCTGAAAAGCGCCCCAATGTGAAAGGTGTCTTATTCACTTTAGAAGGTGTTGGATTTCCTCTGCATCACTTCTTCACAAGACTTGATTTCTGGATTGAAACTTTTCTTTTACAGATGATTTATTTTATTGATGGACACCTTGCACAGTAAAACATTTTTTGTAGGATCAGTATTATATTTATTGTAAAATTAGCGCTGCACTTTTTATTTCTATTTAAGTTCAGTATACTACCTGTATGTGAAAGCTGCCATCTATTTTGATGATCACACCACAGCGCAGAAATTTCTTTGCTATTAATATTGTAATAAGGAATATATTTCAGTTAGAGTTGTATCAGTGCGGATGTTTAATATGTCTTCTCATAAGACTCTGTTCTACAGATGGGAATGGATTAAGTTGCCAGGGGGAATATTCTAATTATTACTACTGTATGTGAGAAGGCTTTTCACAGACTGTTGGGTGCCCGAGTTAGTTTATCTAAACAATGGGACCCAAACCTCTTTGTTCTACAAATATCCACTTCAAAGGATCCCTCATTTAGATATGCAATTAAGGTGGCCAGCCTGTCATGAATGCTTAATTACTTAAAAACTTAATGAACAGGCATACTTATTTATCCCTAGCAAACAAAATAGGGGCTGACTTATGCAGAGTGCAGGAGTACAGGGGATTGAGAATTAGCCAATCTTAAAAAGGATGAGTAATATTTGAATAGGGGGAATAGAGATGCCCACCAATCAGAGCCACTCCATGCAAACCAATGAAGGAGAGGCCTATAATAATACTAGAGGGAGTGAGGGAGGTCTTTGGAACACCAGAATGGGGCCCTCATGGGCAGTTTGCATGGTAATTATGTAATATATCCCTTGCACTTATATCTAAATGTTTGTTTTATGTTTTTGTATTAAGTAATATGTTTTGTATTCGGTAATATGTTAGAGCTCTCCTAATAATGTTTCTTTTCTGTAACCCGATAGATTGTTTTTGTTAGTTTCAAACCTTCATACTATTTACCAATTAATTTCTGTTGTTGTGTTGAGGCTTTCACTTTTGGGTAAGTACTCTCTTTTATCATAACAAAGAAATATTAAATCTCACAATCGATAGATTTGGTCAGCACAGATGGTGACCACTTGTTGAACACAAATTTGGTAGTCTCTTTCAGCAATATCTTAAGGGGTTGCAATATCTACAAAAGGCACACTAATGAAGGGTTTTTAGTTTGAATGCTTAAAATGAACATTGGGTGCTCTAAATGCTTGATATAGAAATGGGCTATAACAAATAACTGTATCTTGTCCACACTGGGCTCCCTCCTATCCCTGCAAACAGCATATTGCGGTGTCTGAGTAGCTAACCAGAGGCTTTCCAGAGTCAACAGAAAAAAGTGTATGTACGGCAGCTCACTACACCGCTAGCAGCAGTTATATCTCCCTTGTCTCCTCCGATGAAGCAATGTGGGATCTGCGCCGGCCTTTCTGCGGCCTGGGTGAACGGGCCTCCTCAGTCCCGACAAGCCAGGGCGGGGGGTGAAGCGTTGGAACAACGTGAGGTACTTCTATGGGGTCTATCTCCATGAAGGCATACAAGGCGGGAAGCTCATCAGGGGTATGGATAGTGAAGAACCGCTGGGCTTTCTTGAAGGTTACAGAGATGGGAAAACCCCACCTGTATGTAATTTCTGATTGTCGTGCCACCTCCAGCACTGGTTTCGGTGCTCGCCGCTGCAGGGTCACCCTTGACAGATCGGGCAGGATCCATAGAGTAGCGCCGTCAAATTCTATGTCCCCCTTCTCCCAGGCCTTCCGTAAGATAAGTTCTTTGTGGGGGTAATGATATTCACGGCAGATTAGGTCCCGCAGCCTGTCCAGGTCTGAGGATCGAGGGCCCAGGGCCCTGTGGATCTGATCAAAAGACATAGCGATATGAAAGGCATCCCCCGCGTAAAGATTGCCAGGGTGGGTGCCGCCAGGTCCTCATTCTCTGTAGCTTCCGGTAGGCCGCTCGGCGGTAGATTGTTTCTCCTGCGTCAGTCCTCGATTTCTTAGTGTGTTCCCCTCTTTCCGGACTGATGTTAATTATTTGCGGTGAGATGTCTCGAGCCTGCCAACGAGGGACTCAATTTCCAACCTCATGGGCAAGGCCTGTAGCAGCGCCCTCAATTTGGAATCAGCTCTTAGGGTGAGTGGTGTGTATTGTGGGCCTTGGATCGGAACACTGCTAGGGTATCAAAGCTCGCCTCTGAGGTATTCAAGGCCGTTGAGGAAGTAGAGGGGTCCTGGGATGGTCCCGGCTGTTGTGGTGGCCGAGAAATGTGGGATTCGCCATCTTGGTAGCCGGAGAGGCCTCCTGTGTATTCAAATGATAGCGCTGGATTTCTCCACTCGTTAGCGGTTTATATATATATATATATATATATATATATATATTGTATATACATGGGGTACAAGTATTGCTTATGACAAAAGCTTACTCCTGTGTTATTGTTTTTTTTTTTCTCTCTTTCAGAAAACTTAGATCTGGTATAACAGACTAGTAGTGTCTGCTTTGTTTTATGACATAGGTAAACTACAATTAGGTTGTCTTTTTTCTATTATTTCTCATTTGTTTTTCTCCCGTTTGTCAGAGACACCTAGCAATCTATTTGGAATTACATAAGCTTTCTCTATCTACAGTGCCTTAAAAAAGTATTCATACCCCTTGAAATTTTCCACATTTTGTCATGTTACAACCAAAAACTTAAATGTATTTTATTTGGATTTCATGTAATAGGCCAACACAAAGTGACACATAGGGATGAGCCGAACACCCCCCTGTTCGTTTCGCACCAGAACCTGCGAACAGACCTAAAGCTCGTGTGAACTTTAGAACCCTATTAAAGTCTATGGGACTCGAACGTTCAAAATCAAAAGTGCTAATTTTAAAGGCTAGAATGCATGTTATTGTCATAAAAAGTGTTTGGGGACCTGGGTCCTGCCCCAGGGGACATGTATCAATGCAAAAAAAAGTTTTTTCAGGAGCAGTGATTTTAATAATGCTTAAAGTGAAACAATAAAAGTGTAATATTCCTTTACATTTTGTACCTGGGGGGTGTTTATAATATGCCTGTGAAGGGGCGCATGTTTCCCGTGCTTAGAACTGTCCCTGCACAAAGTGTAATTTTTGCAGGGAAAAAAGCTATTTAAAATCACTCGCGGCTATAATGAATTTCCGGCTCCCGTAATACAGAGAACAGTCATTCATTGAAAGTCATTGATAAAAAAATTAATAAAATAAAGCGTGGGGGTTCCCCCAAATTCAATTACCAGGCCCTTCAGGTCTGCTATGGATATTAAGGGGAACCCCGCTTCAATTTTTTTTTCAAAAAATTACGTGGGGTTCCCCCTAAATATCCATACCAGACCCTTTAGGTCTGGGATGGATTTTAAGGGGAACCCCGCGTCAAAAAAAAAAATGGCGTGGGGTCCACCTCAAAATCCATACCAGACCCTTATCCGAGCATGCAACCTGGCAGGCCGCAGGAAAAGAGGGGGGACAAGAGCGCCCCCCCTCCTGAACTGTACCAGGCCACATGCCCTCAACATTGGGAGGATGTTTTGGGGATCTGTGACCCCTCAAAGCACCATGTCCCCATGTTGATCGGGACAAGGGCCTCGTCCCCACAACCCTGGCCATTGGTTGTGGGGGTCTGCGGGCGGGGGGCTTATCGGAATCTGGAAGCCCCCTTTAACAAGGGGACCCCCGGAACCTGCCCCCCCGTGTGAAATGGTAAGGGGGTACAAAAGTACCCCTACCATTTCACCAAAGTGACAATTCCTTTATTAAAGTCTTCCTTCATCTTCTTTCTTCTGGTCTTCTTCCTTTCTTCATCCTCGGTTTCTTCATCTTCTTCTTCCATATTCTTCTTCCTCTGATCTGCTTCTTCTTGCTCTGGTCTTCTCGTCCGGCATCTTCTTCCACGGCGTCGGCGTCTCTTCTTCTGTGTCGGACCGCTCTGCGCAATGGGAGGCTCCCGCTGTGTGAGGCTTTGCATCTTCTGACAGGTCTTTTATAATGGATGGTGGGGCCACCTGGTGACCCCGCCCCCCTCTGACGCACGGGGACCTAATGGGGACTTCCCTATGGCTTTACCCATGACATCAGAGGGCGGCGGGGGACGGCCCCCGCCCCCCTCTGACGTCATGGGGAAAGCCATTTTTTTAAAAAATTTGACACAGAGTTCCCCTTAATATCCATAGCAGACCTGAAGGGCCTGGTAATTGAATTTGGGGGAACCTCCACGCTTTTTTTTTTTTTATCAATGACTTTCAATGAATGACTGTTCTCTGTATTACGGGAGCCGACAATTCATTATAGCTGCGAGTGATTTTAAATAGATTTTTTTTCCTGCAAAAATTACACTTTGTGCAGGGACAGTTCTAAGTACAGGAAACAGGCATACTATACACACCCCCAGGTACGAAATTTAAAGGAATATTACACTTTTATTGTTTCACTTTAAGCATTATTAAAATCACTGCTCCTGAAAAAACGTCTGTTTTAAAAAAAAATATTTGCATTGATACATGTCCCCTGGGGCAGAACCCGGGTCCCCAAACACTTTTTATGACAATAACTTGCATATAGGCTTTTAAAATTAGCACTTGAGATTTCTCCCATAGACTTTTACAGGCTTTTCGAATTTGCCGCAAACACCCCAAATTGTTCGCTGTTCGCTGAACAGGCGAACAGGCAATGTTCGAGTCGAACATGAGTTCGACTTGAACTCGAAGCTCATCCCTAGTGACACATAATTCTGAAGTGGAAGGAAAATGATAAATGGTTTTCAATTTTTTTTACAAATAAATATGTGAAAAATGCGGCGTGCATTTATATTCAACCCCCTTTACTCTGATACCCCTAACTAAAGTTTAGTGGAACCAATTGCCTTCAGCAGTCACCTAATTAGTAAATAGAGTCTACCTGTGTGTAATTTAATCTCAGTATAAATACAGCTGTTCTGTGAAGCCCTCAGAGGTTTGTTAGAGAACCTTAGTGAACAAACAGAATCATGAATGCCAAGGAACACACCAGACAGGTGAAGGATAAAGTTGAGGAGAAGTTTAAAACAGGGTTAGGTTATAAAAAAATATCCCAAGCTTTGAACATCTCACAGAGCACTGTTCAATCCATCATCGGAAAATGGAAAATGTTTGGCACAACTGCAAACCTACCAAGACATGGCCGTCCACCTAAACTGACAGGCCGGGCAAGGAGAGCATTAATCAGAGAAGCAGCCAAGAGGCCTATGGTAATTCTGGAGGAGCTGCAGCGATCCACAGCTCAGGTGGGAGAATCTGTCCACAGGACAACTATTAGTTGTGCACTCCACAAATCTGGCCTTTATGGAAGAGTGGTAAAGAAAAAAAAGCCATAAGAAGTCCTGTTTGCAGATAAGCCATGTGGGAGACACAACAAACATGTGGAAGAAGGTGCTATGGTCAGAAGAGACCAAAATTTAACTTTTTGGCCTAAAAGCAAAACGATATGTGTGACGAAAAACTAACACTGCACATCACTCTGAACACACCATCCCCACCGTGAAACATGGTGGTGGCAGCATCAGTCTTGTAAAACTAGCGTTCATAATGGAGCTACGTTTGTAATTGTTGGCCAAAATTTGTGTGACCGTGTGTATGCAAGACACGCTGGAGCCAACAACATTCGAGCAAAAATCCATGGTTTTATTATCGGAAAGTCTGATCGTGTGTACAGGGCATTAGAGTCTGCAAAAGACTTGGGACTGGGGCGGAGGTTCACCTTCCAGTAGGACAACGGCCCTAAACATATAGCCAGAGCTACAATGGATTGGTTTAGATCAAAGCATATTCATGTGTTAGAATGACCCAGTCAAGTCCAGACCTAAATCCAATTGAGAATCTGTGGCAAGACTTGAAAATTGCTCTCCATCCAATCTGACAAAGCTTGAGCTATTTTTCAAAGGAGAATAGGCAAAAATGTCACTCTTTAGATGTGCAAAGCTGGTAGAGACATACCCAAAAAGACTTGCAGCTGTAATTGCAGCGAAAGGTGTTTCTACAAAGTATTGACTCTGGGGGGGGGGGGCTAAATACAAATGCATACCACACTTGTCACATATTTATTTGTAAAAAAATTTGAAAACCATTTATCATTTTCCTTCCACTTCACAATTATTTGCCAATTTGTGTTGGTCTGTCACATAAAGTTCCAATAAAATACATTTACGTTTTTGGTTGTAACATGGAAAAATGTGGAAAATTTCAAGGGATATGAATACTTTTTAAAGGCACTGTATAACATATTGGATTAAATCTCAATTAACGTGTGTGTCTGTGTGATGTAATGGATGTGTATGAACTGTCTATATGTGTGAATAAATATCTTTTTTTCAGAGTGTGAACACACCATTGTTTGATGGCCATTGATAAGAAATGTGATCACATTAACGAGCATGTATTTATTTATTTATTTATTTTCCATTTGTAATGAGCTCAGTACTGGTACCAAAAAAGTTTTAACATTTTCTATCTGATAATGAACCTGTGCACAGATATGAGATCTTGATCATCATAACTCTCAGAGACTGTAGGAAATGTTTTTCCTGGGGCTCGGAGTGAAGTTTTCATTCACGCTGACACTGGGAAAGTAAATGATAATACATTATTTTGCACCTTATTACATCTTGTGGATTCAGTATGTTTTGTGTTTGTTTTTCCTTCCAAATGGATTCATGTCCTGTTAGTGTGTGTGTGTTCAAGTACTTAGAAACCCACCAAGTTTGTTCTATAACCTTTTTGTCAGAATATAGGTATGTGGGTGTGCTAAGCAATTTTTTTTAATGTACTTACTGTTGACTGACTCCTTAACTCTGCTGAAAGTCTGTTCTACTACTAGTTTAATCCATTAGGAACCACTCGAAGAGGTAGAGTGAGGTGTTATTAATGGTTTCTGTGGTTTTCTTTTTTGTATTATAGGAAAAATACACAAACATCAGTGGATAATGCACATACTGTATGAACCAGACTTGTAAAAATACTTTAGAGAAAAAAAAAAAAAACACAGAGGACCTTAAAGCATAATTGTTTTATGTTTTTTTATTTTAAGGAGAATCCTCTGAATTGGAATAATTGCAGTCAGGACTAACTAAATTTTAAAATATCATTTTATTTTCTCTCTCATTAACAGTAGTTTTTCCTCTCTCTCCTTTTATATATTTTTTTGTGTGTGCCTGACTGTCTTAAGGCTGGTGCAATTAATATATTAATCACTACAGGAGAGGGAATGCCTTTTGCATGTCTGCAATGTTTTTAAGCAGTTTACATTTTATTTTGGAAACTATGTACAGATTCAATTTTTTTAATGACTTAAATAGAAAGGTGTAGGATAAATGTCACGTTGAGGCAGCATTAAACCAGTATGTTTTTTTCATCATTGTTTTTTTTTTCCTTTCTTTTTTTCTTTCCTCTATATCGATTGTTTCTGAGAACTTCATAAGTTGTTTGGGTGAAATAAATAAAAAAAGAGGGGAGTTTGGGGAACAATATATGGAGAACATTTCAAAATTTTGATATAGGATATTAGAGCTCCCCTATAGCCTTTTGTGTTTGGGCAAATTTCCAACAGTTTTTTTTCCCCCTTCCAACATTGAATAATTGTTTTTATATAAAGGTATTCATGTCATTTAGCTATTACCAACTATGACATCAGTAACAGTAACACCAGGTTTAACCACTTCAATACCAGGCACTTTCACCCCATTCCTGCCCAGGCCAATTTTTAGCTTTTAGCACTGTCGCAATTTGAATGACAATTGCGCGGTCATGCAACACTGTACCTAAATTCATTTTTATCTTTATTTTCCCCACAAATAGAGCTTTCTTTTGGTGATATTTGATCACCGCTTTTTTATTTTTTGCTAAACTAATAAAAAAATGCAGTAAATTTTGAAAAAAAACTTTTCTTTGTTTCTGTTATAAAATTGTGTAAATAAGTAAGTTTTCTCCTTCACTGACAGGCACAGATGAGGCTGCACTGACGGGCACTGGTGAGGTGGCACTAATGAGGTGGCACTGATGGGCACTGATAGGCGGCAGTGATGGGCACTGATAGGTGGCACTGATGGCACTGATAGGCAGCAATAATGAGGAGGCACTGACAGGACCCCCTGATGGGTACAGATTGGCATAGGTTCAGTGGATTAGTTCTGATTAATTATCACAGCCTTGTTGGTCCATCAACTGCTGATCTGGAGTAAGGTCAGTTTTTGGTTACACAGCCTGTCATCATTATCTACAGCCTAGTGGACTCTGTACATCTGTAGCCATAGACGGCTCCCTGTTCATTTTGCCCTTTGCTCCAATCTCTTGGATTAACTTTGTTCTTTTGCTCTGCAAATTTCACCAAGGACTGCTACATTTAATGCAACATTGTTTATATCATAAACTTTTATTCTGCAGCGGCCGTTTTTTCTGTGTACAATTTACAATCGATCAGGCTTGGTGGTAAATGCCCTCTGACTGCTTAATGCATTTATAGTGTTATTTTGATGAATTCTTTTGGTGGTGTTCTGTCGTTGTTTCATGTGTGTCTTTTTTGTGTGTTTGTCTTTGTCTCCAGACCTTTAGTTTGTTAGTGTTAGGTGTGGAACTGCTGTAATTTTATTATTGATCTTTTTTCCATAAATTAAATTAAATTGTTTATTAATTTACCTTGTTTATCAATTTATTTTCAGCCCGGTAATTGATTCCCAGGACTTTTTTATGTGACACTTTGCACTTTGCACTGGGTCATCTTTCTGACACAGGGCACAATTTTCTCTATATGCTCTTTTTTGTCACTAAGTCCCGCTTAATATAAAATTGTGGAACAATACCGGTGGGTATTTGCTGGTACTACAATTTCTTTGGGTCCCTTCCCTCCCATTTTGTAAAGGTACTGATTGGCATTGCTGATGGGCACTGATTGGCATCACAGGTAAGCATTGATTGACATCACAAGTGTGAAGTGGTGGGTATCAGAGGTGGGCACCGCTGATGGGGATGCACTAATAATCACAGCACTGATTATCAGTGCAGATCCCCCCTGTCAGGAGAGCCACTTATCGGACCTGTCAGCGGGAATAGAGGAATGATGATAACCCACACTTCCTAGTAATGCTGTGATAAGCTGTGATTGGACACAGCTGGTCACATGGTAAAGAGTCTACGTCATAGGCTCTTTACCGAGATCACAGATACGGTGTGTCAGAGCGAGACACCATACTACCAATCGCAATTAATGAGCAGCTTGTTCTGCTGGACGTCAAATAATGGATAATGGAACCTCCACCCAGCCGTCATTCTGCTATATGTGGTTAAGCAACAGTCAGGCAACTATTTCCTTTGTATGTGTCATACAGAGTCCTCTCTACAGTCCTAATGTGTGGCAGTCATCATATGTAGTCATTGCTATTTTGTTTTTGGCATAACTAACTAGGGCAAGGCCATTGTTTAAATATCATGTGATATACTGGGACTTATGAGACTCAAAGCGATCAGCAAATAACAGGTATAGAATAGTACAAATGTACTTAAGAGTAATTTAGTTTGATTATTCCTAAAGCCACAAGTAACTGGTGACATGACACTTATCCATATTCTGAAATCAAGGTATTTTGTCTGCTTAATTGACACTGCCTAATCTGCACTGAGACCTCTACTTTGACAAGTATCCTGTTCCCACTTCCGGGAGTCCGCCCCGGGCCCAAGACATCAACGCGGGGCTCCCTCCTCCTCCCCCCTCCTCCCCTTGTCACCAGGCCAGTAGGAGAGAAGAGCAGGGCCTCGTGCATGCGTAGTAGGGTTCCCGGTGTGAAGCGGTTTGGCTACACTGCCGGGTTCCCTTACCCGCAATGATGGCGGTAGCACCAGACAGCTGATGTAAACATCAACTGCGGTGCCGACATCGCTGGACTCCAGGACCAGTAAGTGTCCTATTATTAAAAGAAAGCAGCTGCAGTATGTGTAGCTGCTGGCTTTTCATTTTTTTTTTTTTTTTTTTTGGGCAGACCTCCGATTTAATCATGTTCTGGCAACAATCTTATTTTGTTAGGGTAATCAACATTAACACAGGTTCACCTTATTTTCTAACATTTACTTTACAAAGGGAAGGTTTACTTTATTAGGTGAACAGTCTCTACTTCTTTAGTAAATCGACCCCCACTAAGGCTCCATGTACACTTGCCCGATTTTGTGGTTTCTCGTGGCTGGCGGTCAAAACGTTCCTATCCTGAACGCGATTCTTCTGCATTCAGAAGAGGGAGGTTAAACCTCACCTAACCGCAGCAGCTCCTAAACTCTACTAAAAGCCTACGTGTACATTGACATTGGCTTTTATAGAGTTGAGTTTAGGAAAGTTGGCAAAAAAATGGGAAATACTGGGATGGGAAAAATGGGAAAATCCCAAGTTTAGGAGCTGCTAGTGTAGAGGCTGGGCATACAGTCAAAGGGAAAAAAATTGCTTAATTCCCCCCCATCAACACAGTCAGTGTTGATAGGAAAATCCCTCACACTATGCTATTGTATTCAGAAAGTGTGAGGTTTGCCTGCCGCCAGAATACAATGATCACTGCTGCCTGCTATAGCCAGCGGCACTGATTGTACGAAAAAAATGGACAGGTTGGTTGCGCTGAAGTCAATCGATAGATCGACTTCAGCACAATCAGCTTGCCCATAGATGGATCAAAATGTGTTTGGTTCATCCATCTTTGGCTGGTTTACGTGTGAAGCATGGGTAAATATGAAAGTAGTGGAGCATGAACCTTCAAGAAAAAGACAATAACAGTTTCCATGAGTCTGTTCTGACTATATTTGGGGGTAAATATTATAAGCTACTCTGTGCAATTAGGAGTCAATGGGAACCTGGTGGAATAATGCTCTAATACAAATTATTTGTGAGACAGACTTTAGCAATCATAGACATATATGGGTATAACTATTTCCCTTAAAAACTGAGTTGTGTTTTAACAATTCATCATCTAAAACTCTTCAAATGTTGCTCTTAAGTTTTAGTTTCAATCCAAATATTATTTTGGAAACTAAATCCAAGATGTTATTCATGTCACACATGGATTTTAGGTCTTTGACCTCTTCTGACCATAATCACAGTTTTTCCTTTTTATACACAAACAGTAGAAACACAATAAAATAAAAATGAAAACAGCCTATTCTTATACAAGCCTCAATGATCATTTCTTTCCTTGTGGGTGGTTTGTTTGTTCTTGCGGCTGTGAAAGACATGTTTTTCTTTCATGTATTTTGCTTTATGAAATAATTACATTTCTTGAATTAAATATATTCCGCAACAGTGGTGGTACTTGATGTAATACTTCCTATAGAAAATAGTATTCATTGTTGGAATACATTTAAACTTTCTAAAGTAAAAATAAAGTTTGAATGTATTTAGCAGCAATTGAGGAGAATCAAATTATCAGTACTTGAGCTCATTATTGCTTACATCTAATGCCTTCACTGGTCAATGTATTATTTTATATTCCTGACTTATGGTCAGGAATACAAAATAAGATTTCACCAGATTTCTTTTACTCTAACACCCTATGTTTTTCACTGCACACCCTGGGACGTAACCGTGTGTCTTCTGTGACTTATGCCATAGCAAATCATATAGTTCCTACTTTTCTCTCTGGCAATGGGGACCTATATTTTTCAAATACAGTCCCAGCAGGGAGATCTACCTGCATGAGTTTAGGTGCTATTTCAGGTATGTCCAACTTACAAGAAACCTAGAACTCAGGCAGTAGATCATAGTTTTACTCTTGGCCTGGGATTAAGTTAAAATAGTTTATAGTGTCTAAGAAACCCATAGGGTTTTCTATTGTTTGTTTTTTGTTCTTTTGCTTAGTCTATGAAGGTTGCTTGGGTTTCTGATTGTGTTGTATTGTTATGGCGACTTTATAAATGAATATTTCCAAGGTCTAGGTGACACTTTAACTACAGTATTTAGTAGGAAAATGGCGATGACTGTTACCAAAATGTAATGCAGCTGTGCATGGTAGCCAATCAGCTTCTAACTTTAGCTTGTTTGATTAAGCTTTTAGAAAAAAAAAAAAATGAAAGCTGATTGGTTTCTAAGCAGAGCTACGCCAGATTTTGCACTCTCTCGTTTTAGGAAATCAACCCTCTAGTCTCCAAAAAAAAATGACCTATCAGTGTCTATCTAAAAACTGAAATGTTTTGCTGTAAGATTATAAATAAGGGTATATGGTGATACAAAAGGAAGCAAATATGTGAACATACCCAAATATATTATACAAATTTGCTTAACACATATAATTAAAACAAATAACAATCATTCAGTATATTTTTTGATAATCTTTATGATCACCTTTTTTGGCTTAATATTTTAGTTTTGCTTACTATTTATATACTAGGGCACTTAGTAGTGAAAAATATGAAGTAATTCCCTTTTCAGGTTTGAACAACTGATGGGGATTATTGAGTGACAAGTTGATTAACACTGCAGAAGGCACTGCTAGGAGCATTTAATTAGCTTAGAATGGAATACTATACCATAGGTTAACATATTGATTGAGACATGAGTGTGTACTACATATTAAAGTAAACAGACATTACATTGCAGGGACATTTAAATTGGTTGGGGAAAAATATGTTGACAGATTTGATTAAAAATGCATCCACTCTGTGCCAGAAATGACTGCATTATATTAAGGATAAAGAATAAAAAAGTACAGAGTTTCACAGCAGTAATTATTTAAAAAAATAACATTTTAATTATTATTTTTCTCAGCTGATTTGTGATAAGTTATATTTTGGGCATTAAATGCCATATTGTTAAATAGAGTAACAGCTGACTGCAAATAATTATCATTATAATCATCCAAGCTGTATGTCAGGGGCCAGGCCCAGCCACTAATCATATGCCACCAGAAAAAAATGTAAGGTACACGCATCCTTGCATTTTGTTTGTACTATGCACCTGTCTGTAAAACTATGATGGTTTGGTGTACATTTGATTTATGTTTATTTTTTTTTTAAGCTTATACTGTTGTTTTTAAATTATTTGTTTAAAACTTTAATGAGCACACTTTCCTTCTAATTAATGTGTGAAAGAGAAGGGGAATAATGAGCATGCGTAGCTGCATCGACTAATTTATGTTTGGCTGTAAACTTCAACTTGATGTCAGGAGCGTGTAGTGCTTCTGATCCTTGATAGCTGCTGGTCTCATTCGAGCATCCTGGTTTTGGCTGTGATACATTCTGCCTGTCTGTTTGTGCACATGCAAGGTGATTATTGTGGTAAGTCTCTGGGTGGAGACCAAACCTTATTTAAGCCAGCCAAGTCTACAGTCTCATGCTTGTGATAGCATGTGTAATATGTGCTCAAGCTCTCTGTCTGTCTGTCCTGCTCTGCTGTTTGGATGAGGATGGACAAGTAAGCATGTGAAAGGAAGACTACTGTATAGCACCACCTGCTGGCTGGATATGAAAATATTAAATAATAATATGCATATATTATATGAAAAGCCACTATACATTCCTTTTAACCACTTCATTTCCAGAAGATTTTACCCCCTTTCTGACCAGGCCATTTTTGTGAAACGGCACTGCGTTTCTTTAACTGACAATTGCACGGTCGTGCATCACTGTACCCAAATAAAATTGTCCTTTTTTTTTTTTTTTACACAAATAGAGCCTTCTTTTGGTGGTATTTGCTCACTTCTGCAGTTTTTATTTTTTTGCGCTATAAGCAAAAAAAGACAGACAATTTTGAAAATAAAACAATATTTTTCACTTTCTGCTATAAAACATACCCAATAAAAACAATGTAAAAAAAAAAAAAATCAAATTTCTTCATCCATTTAGGCCAATATGTATTCTGCTACATATTTTTGGTTAAAAAAATCCCAATAAGTGAATATTGATTGGTTTGCGCAAAAGTTATAGTGCCTAAAAACTATGGGCTAGATTTAGGGACTTTTTATTTTTTTAAATATGTTTTACTAGTGATGGCAGCTATTAGCAGGAATGTGACACTGGGCCGGACAAATCTGACACTAAGTGACACTTTTTGGGGACCAGTGACACCAATACAGTGATCGGTGCTAAAAAAAAAATGCATTCACCCTGTATAAATGACACTGGCATGGTAGGGGTTAACACCAGGGGCGATCGAAGGGGTTAAGTGTGCTCCTAGGGAATGCTTTCTAACTGTGGGGTGGGGAGTGGATGCACTGGAGGAAAAGAGAGATCCTTGTTTCAGGTTAGCTGAAACACAAGATCTCTCTTTTACTTTCTGACAGAACAGCGGTCTGCCTTGTTTACATTCTGCCTTTCCTCCGAAGGATCAGTGGGTCCCGCTGATTGACTCCCGCTGTTTCCAAACACAGCGGGAGCGGTGCTCCGGTGGCACACACGCACCCCCTAGATAAGGGCACACAATCACATACAGTATATATGCGGTGGGCGGTCCAGAAGCCGTTAAAGTGTACTTAGACTCAGAAAACCTTATCCTTCATACCATTCAAAATGTATTAGTAACAAATGGTAAAGCACATACAGTAGATGTAACAGCAGTTTATTTGTTAGCTACAAGAAGATTAAAAAAGAAGCAAGCTATCTTTGGCAGCTACATATGATTCTAGACCCAACCTTCCGATTATGCTATCAGAGCACTCCAGTGGTAAGGGGAGTGAATGGGATATGGCTCTGATGATATAAAACTTTTAGATAGCAGCTTTGAAGCTAGAAGAGGGGGTCTAGGCACTGTCATGTGTTTGGAAGTATTCTGCTGCTTCTAATAAGGAGTTATGTTATATTATTTTGCTAATTACTTTGCCATATGAAATTGTACCAATTAATCCCCATTATACAGCCAAACTTCAAATTGTAAATGTAGCTCCATTTTAATGTCAGACATTATGTTCTGTGTACTGTCTACTGCATGAAAAGGTCTGTATTGTCACTATGGCCATACATGTCCTTTTTAAATGCTTCACCTTTTACATTTACAAGATTACATTAACTGATAATTATTATTATCGTTTCTATTCTAGAAGAATATATATTTCACTTATTTGTTACCTTTTATTTGAAATCGCTAGGTATCCACTGTCTGTAGATTAACATTTTCAGGCACGGGTCCTAAAGTGAATTTACGTTCCTATTTGATAGCTGTTAGTAGTCACAGGAGCATGCTTCTAGCTGTCAGACCACACTGTTTTTGACAGCATCGGTCTAAACTAAAGATCAGGAGCCAATCAGCATCATTTTTAATAATATAGTCACCATGGTAGCCAGTCATTGTGATCACATGCAAGATGCCACTGCAGACTGAAGATGGCCTGTTTATTTTTGCAATTGTCGTATACCACATTAAAAAATAAATATTTCAATTTTTATGTGTATCAATTTGTCGGCGTATAGTAATAATCATAACAATAACTAGCAGAGAATTTATTAAACCAGCATATCAAAATGTTTATATGTCCTTAAAAATAAATGCATGTGTTATTTAGGTGGATAAATAAGTCATATAATTATTGTCATGTTGACAAACTCATACTGATACTGCTAAATTTGATCGGGGCATCTATGCATCAATAATGTATGGGCATGAAGAGAGTAAAAATTAAACTTAAACAAAATAACATTTATAACCAACAGAGACTGTAGTGCTGACGTCAATACACTGCATGTTATAGGTCAGCAGCGGCTTTCTATGAGAAGTACAGCAGTTTTGCTTTCATATATCGTTGTGTTTGTTTGGTGTGCTATGTATGTGATTCTCATTGTGCAATAAATACTACACTATTACCATCTTTGCTGGCTCTGGTGTGGGCTTTATTTGCTGCAACTTGTATCAGTGCTGGCAACTGGAGAGGAGAGCACTGTGCATGGATGCATAGGTTACCCTGGATGACACTTATCTTTAATGACATGCTAAGCTTGCTACACATTTTGTAGCACATTTTCTGGTGAGTGCTCATTTCATGAGGTGGTGGCTGGTGCTTCTTCACACTGGGAAGAGTGTGACAACAATCTGAGTTGTTGGTGGAGGAATTATAATACATATCTTACAGTTTTCTTATGAAATTGTGGATCATTTGTTGCCCCCCTGCATAAAATACAAAAATGTAAGGCACCACTGTTTCTTTGAATTGTCACAACCCAGTACTCAGACTTAATATCTATAGTCTGAGATTTATTTGATAAACCACTGAGAGACTACAAAAATGCAACTTCCCATCCCTAACATCAAGACTATTTAAAACATCAACAGCCTATGAAGAGTGAATGCTACTTTATGGACTCCTATGGACAACCATTTTACATGTCAACAATGCTAATCATAATGCTTGTCATGTCACTAATGCCTATTTTGATTTAGAAATTTGGTACTTTAAGGTGTTTATATCACAAACCATGGCAATTGAAATTAAGCATATGATTGCAAAATGCTAAAAACAAAGGTTACATTACATGTAAATTCCATATCAAACCTAGCAGTAGATCCAGAATTGTTGGCAGTAGAAATTATGTTAAAATCTTGACATTTTGATCCTTTAATGTGATGCTTACTAAAAAATAAGGAATGCTGGGTGGGTGGGAAATGGTAAGACCAAGGTTGGATGTTTACAGAAAAAGTAATGATCTGCATATATTTTCCGATACCTATATCCCTGAATTTATTGCTTGTTTTGATTTGTGGTTTTAATTGAAGGTAACATTTGACTGTTTTACTATATGCTCAGTTTGAATTGCTAAGGATTGTGACAGTACTTTTGTTGATCTCCAAATCTATTCACTGAAGGTAACATGCAGAATGTCAACACCCTCTAATAGACAGATCAAATAAAATATACTTCTATATAGTTTTTATGCTGTATGTGACAATTCACTGTTTATACATATTATATTCTTCAGCTTGTGTCTGTGAAGTGGCATTTTTCTTCAATTGCACTAGCTGAGAGATATTGACCATTTTGTGGATGTCATTGGGTTAAGTTGGCTGGCTGGGGGTAAATGTGGTTGGACTGCATATGTATGGTCTAATAGGTTTCTGTCACCTGTGTGGGTGGGTGAAGGCAGGAAATAGGCACTATGTGATTGACTAAACAGTCAACTGAGAAAATATGACAGGTAATAAAGCACTGTAAGAGAAGTTGCTGTTCATCCATAATACAGCTGTGAGACTCATATTAGGTACATAGCCAATCAACTGAGTCATCTGAGATAAAGTAAAGAGAGAGAGAGAGAGAGAGAGAGAGCAGCTTGGGTATAGCTATGAGACAGCTGACTAGACAGTTGTGAGAGCACCTGAATAACTTTGGGTTGCAATTAAAATATAGTAACAGAACTGAGAAAGAGGTATAGCAGATTGAAAAAAAAGGTGATGGAGAGACAATAATTAGAAATGATGCCTCACATAGAAAAAGGGAACGAAAAATTTAAAACGCTGAGTGAAACATAGCTAAATCAGAGCTCTGGGCATAGAATAGTGTTTTTCCACAGAATTAATTACTGACAATGAACAATAGTAACATACTGCTATTAAGTGAAGAAGTGAAGGATTATCGGCTTAATATTCCCATATTGTTTTTGAGAAAGTGTTTTTGAGAACAAAGATTTGTAGTAATGTTGTGTAGAACAATAAGGAAAATGCTGTTTTGAGTAAAAAAAACAAAACTCAAGTGTGTGTACGTGTATGTGCAAATGTATCCCCTTTGCAAGTTGATTAAGTGAACAGTTTAAGAACAGGTAAGGGGACTTCTGAAAAAAAAATGTTGCATATAGCTGTCAACTCACAAATTAAGGTACTCTGGATCATAGACATCTCAAAAGACATATTGAACAAATGTGGGAGAGAGCTTACTAATAATTCAGCCATTAATGCTGTAATCTTTTATGGCCAACAGACAAAATGTACAAATCCAATGATCAACACTCTAGAGTAAACTAAAACACTTAATGGGAGCATATTGACATTGTTTTACAAATTACATCATTAAATTGGTTAAACTCTTGGGATAAAAAGCAATATACCAGCTCTGAGTGGTGTGCGCCAGTACTGTGATTAAGGGCCATCCAAACCTCAAGCACATGTATCCATCATGGTTTATCTATTGTCTAGTATAGCATCAGTTTAACCCAATATAGTAGCAATTTAATGGATAGCTTTTTTGACAGCCACAACCTAATAGTAAGCAATAATAAAATGTAAAAATGCACTAAATAGTAGTATGGAACCATTCAAATGTCAGTGATGTTGCAGAGAAAAAGGTGTTGCTAGGGAACCAACTTTATGATCAAACATTGACATTCCACTGGGATATAAGTGTAGAAACACTGTAAGTTAAATAATGCTAAGTATGTTCTGTTTGAATAAATTAAAGCTCACCCAGCCATTAGCCATTTATCAGAGTTTTAGATAAATTAGGAAAGGTTTTACTGAGGGAAAATCTTCTAGCTTTCTGTCTGCCTGCATTGGGAAGTTAGGAGGGGTGTCCAGACAAACAGCAATAAAAAAATAAAGGTTAAAGTTTTTCCAAATTTTGTGTTTTTATTGTTTTTTTTATTATGAAGATACCTCTCGTTTTCTATCCCAGTGGCACCCTGAATGTCAGGACAGAAGTAATAGTAACTCTGACTGCAATAAACATCAGACAAAGGTTCTAACCATTGAAAAAAATGGGAAGTGCTCCCCCATAAATTGGATTTTTAGGCAGCAGAATTATAAATTGAGTCAACAATGTATAATTGATCCAAAATGTATTTATTAATAAAAAAAGACATGGTGGTTAAAAAATGAGCTCCAGCAGGACAATGATACTGTGAATAATATGGTTATACAACACAGACTGAAATTTCATACAAACAAGTACATAAAAGTTGTCTGAGGTATGAAAAATAGCACTGACGCGTTTCAACCCACACTATTGGGGTCTTCTTCAGAGGGGCAGTCTGCTAAGGAAAACACATCATAAGTATATGTATCAGCTATTATTTGCACACAATAAATGCAATCAGTAATATCTTATAGCACAAATACTTGACATAGTTACCCAATGATGTAGATGTAACTATGTCAAGTATTTGTGCTATAAGATATTACTGATTGCATTTATTGTGTGCAAATAATAGCTGATACATATACTTACAATGTGTTTTCCTTAGCAGACTGCCCCTCTGAAGAAGACCCCAATAGTGTGGGTTGAAACGCGTTGGTGCTATTTTTCATACCTCGGACAACTTTTGTGTACTTGTTTGTATGAAATTTCAGTCTGTGTTGTATATCCATATTATTCACAGTATCATTGTCCTGCTGGAGCTAATTTTTTAACCACCATGTCAATTTTTTTTTTTTTATTAATAAATACATTTTGGATTACTTATACATTGTTGACTCAATCTATAATTCTGCTGCCTAAAAATCCCATTTCTGGGGGAGCACTTCCCATTTTTTCATACTTTGGGGGTGAGCAGCACTCTCTAGCCTGTATTGGCATGTGTCTTCCCTTTGTTGTAAGGTTATAACCATTTTCCAGAAGATAAGGTTTCCAGAAATATAAGGTTTTAATCAGCAGCACGAACAGTGGAAGTGATACCTTCACTTATAAAGACCTATCACCAACCTAACTCTTGTCATTATAGACTCATGGAGGTGATGTTGTATTCATAGGTTTAGACTGCAGGCATAGTAGGGCAAGAATAAGTTCAAGAGAAGGGAAAGAAAAGACTTGCATAAATTGATTTACTAATGTAGAGACTGCTCATTGAGAAAAGTGAACATCCACATAGATTAGTATATGAAGTGAAGCAGTGCTCACTTCAATTAGCCAACTATGTGCAATCAAACTTCCCTTTCTTCATGCACTTTGCATATGATGGTATTACAAGTGAACATAAGCTTCACCTTATTTACTGAGCTAATTGAACACATATTTTTCAAAAAAAAAGTCTCTACATCTTTTTTTAAAACAACCCATTAGCACCTAGAGGTCAAAATCATCCCAAAGTCAGGGAAGAGTAGAATGTACGAGTGTGATAACTCAAGGTGACTTGCTTTACATGATATATGAGGTGTCCTCTAAATATAAGTAAATTGTAAAAGGAGATACTGTATAGGATATTATTTTTCTCCTATGGCTGTCACATGTGCATTGGTTTGCACTACACGGGCTACCATGAACTGGCTTATATCAAGAAACATTTCTGAAAGTCTGAAACATCCTGAAACATTTATTTTGGAAACAGTTTGACATTGGTAAACTACTTTAGCATAAGTATAAGTACTAATTTAAAGCAAGTTCTTTTATACATATTCAGCAAGCTTTCAAATTAGTTCTGCTTAGTAAGTCCAAGTAAAATTTAGATCACATAATTTTCTCAAGGCACTGATTATTACACCTTTAAAAATAAATGTGCATGTCAATGTGGAGCTGTTTAATAAAGAAAAGGATAATAACTATATGCTGCCCACTAGGAACTTCAAATATGATATAGATATGTCTCTGATGAGACCTATAAAATATTTATGCAGAAATCAACAGTACAGCGAAGATGCACACTGGGACTTTGACAATGATTAAATGTACAGCATATAGACTGCGAGATTCTAATGTTGGGAGATTAATAACGCTACGGACCCAAATAGTTTGTCTCCTATGTGGAAGCAGCAGCTCCCATCAGGGGAAGAATAAAAAACATGCACATAACATTTCCATAAGGCTAAAGTGAATGTGAGAAGGTTACCAGCTTGAATAACTGAAAACTCCATGATGGAGCTTCATAAAAAATAATTATCTACAGGTTTCTTCTATGCCATATTTACAGTTAAAACTTTAATGCTGGGATTTTGACTGATAATCTGGATAAATTATTTAAGAGCATATTAAACAGTTCTGCCAGTTCAGTTTTGGAACATCAAGTTTTATCTTGTACAGCACTGGCAGCAATACTAACTACAAAAAAATATATATATTTGCTTCAAATCATTTTGGCTATCTAAAGAATAACACTATCAATATAAGGTATCTTTCAACAAAAAATATATATTTATTTGTATGGCTCTATTCCCCTCATTGTTGTGGGTCAAAAGATATGGGCATAACATACTTTATGAAAATAGGTGAAATAGGTCACCTGATTTAACAGCTGTTTCTTACATTAAGAAGATAATGACTGACTCCCCTTAACTTCTTTTCTGAACTTCTTTTCTCATTACTACAGCAAGCAATGGTAGGATATGTAAAAAATATATACTGATACTAGTATGAAACATGGTCCACATCTACCTTAGTATGTACCATGGAACGACAGCTTTCCTAGCTGAAGAAGCACGGCTTAAAATGTGTACAGGCAATGACCATACACTTATTTACATATTCTAACCAAGCTGTTTCACATGCTTTAAAACAATCTCTCACTGAACCTTGTTGCTGCAGGCATCATAGATTAATTATTTCTCAACATTCTGAGAAAATTACTTTAACTTCTCTCTTTAGATCTTTTTGTTCTTTTTCTGAGCATAAATTTACCAGTCTGCCAGCCTTGCGTGAAACGCGTTGGGACATGGTTGGAGTCCAGGCTGAGGTTGCTACTCCATTCACCTCTCTAGGGCATCTTAGATGTGTGACTTCCAGGGGCTAACCCTTTTTTTCTTGAACCCTTGCAGGAGCCAGGGTGGGCTCCATCCCCTGTCAGCCCTCTAACAGCAGATGTGGATGCACCATTCACATACCCCCTCTCTACCAAGCTTGAGTGGCACACATACACTTTCGAGGTCACAGCCTTACCAGCCTGCCAGCTCCACAAAGCAGGTACACAGAAAGAGGGGAGAGAAAAAAGAGACCCGACTTGAGCACCTTCACTGGCCCTCTTTAGAATTTTAAGGGTGTAGAGTGCCACAGTGTCTGCAGCTACACAGGTTAGAGATGGCTTGTTTAAACATATATTTACTTTTTTTTTTGTTTTTGTTTTTTATATATAGGTCCTTAGCTTGCCCATGGTTTTATTTTAAGCAATGAAAAATAAACCATTTTTAAGCATCAAAGACTTTATTAAAATCAAAAAGCATGCATCAGCAATTATCACAGAGCACCTTAATAAATTTCACACATAATTTACTTACTTATAAGGGAAATTATGGTTTAGATCTCATGATAAATGTGTTGCTAAACCCTGTCCTGGGAGTGTGTGTATTTCCTGTATTTTTAACTGGATTTGCAAAAAAGATATTTCTACTTTCATCTATCCTTGAGTGCCACCACTTCCATTCTTTATCTACATTGAACACTGCTGTGGACCGGGCTGGCACCCAGGTGTACTGGATTTGCATGCAGCCACAGGTTGTTTGGAGCGGTGTCCACCATGCCTGTCTTACTTCATGCACTGTAAAGCCCCATACACACGGTCGGATTTTCCGATGGATTCTGTCCTATCAGACAATGTTGTCGGAAATTCCGACCGTGTGTAGGCACCATCGGACATTTTCCATCGGATTGTCCGACGGACAGAGTTGTATCTCCTGCTCTAAAGATTTTCCGACAACAAAGTCCGATCACACCAATTCCGATCGTGTGTAGTGAATTCCGACGGACAAAGTGCCACGCATGCTCAGATCACATTACAAGACCAAAGCTATTGGCTACTAGCCTCTACGTAGTCCCGTCGTAGGCAACAAACGTCACCACGTTCAGAATGATCGGATTTTCCGACAACTTTGTCCGACCGTGTGTATGCAACACCAGTGCCGGACTAAATCCGTCGGACCAAATCCGATGGATTTGGTGGTCGGATTTTCCGACCGTGTGTATGGGGCTTAATACCTTAAAGTGTAAACTTTTTTTTTTTTTTAATTTTTCATAGAGTTGGAAAGGTTTAGTCTAGTAGCCTGGAGTAGACTACTAAGTCTGATTTTACATTTTATTTTTTTCTCATGAGCAGATTTCCAAAAGCTATAATCTTTTTTTGTACATGTGTAGAACAATCATGTAGCTCTCGGGGAGCAATATTTTGTGATCTTTCAACACATGAAAGCCCCAATTAAATAATGCTTTTTGCTGCTCAAACAGGCTCATTGTATCTTTTATAATCATAGTGTTTCTGTGATAATGTTGGCTGATGTGCTCTGATCTCACAGAGGAATTTATTGAATACTTATTTCTGAATTGTACAGATTCAGCGCCTTTGTCTGAACTAAATAGCCAGATTACCAGTTACAAATTGCATTCCTCTAGCTGCTCCATGCGCACACAAATTATTAGAAGATTGAGTGAGGTTAATGTGGCATGCTCCAACATTGTCATTATTTAAACAAGGTCCAGACATAGCAACAATAAAGATAAAGGATTTTTTAAACTCATCAAATGGTATTTGTCATTTGCTGTCACGGTGATCTGGGAACATGCTGTTCTGTAAAGGAAGTTATTCTGTTCTCATAATAATTGCTACAGTATGTCCAACCCATTACCAGCAGAAGTGGTTGCTAAGCTAAAACCATGTAAGGTACAGTTTTCCAGTATTGAATGTTAGTGTGAAGTGAGCTAAAGTGATGCAAACCTGTATTCACTTCAAACAGCCAATAATGTGAAGCTCTGTTTCCCCGCATGCAAGTAGATGATTTGCATACAGGTGTACTTTGCTTCTATTCACTTTATTTACAACTTAGTAATGTAGCGCTGGCTCCTGACGAGCACACGCTATGTGTTTTCAAAGTTAATGTTTATAAAACCACAGTTGAGTTTTAGGGCTGATTATACCAAATTATGGTCTCAGTATCAGTTTAGATGGAAATGCACTGAGTTCTCCTTGGCAAGTATGAGAATGCAGTTTGGCTAGCTGTATTGGATACCTTTCTTTCTCTCGGAACCAGCCAAGTGGGAGTGTCATCCTGCTATGAATTCTGTGAATTTAAGGTACTGAGATCACGTGTTACGTTTTTTACGCCCAGTTTAGAAAGTATTTTTTGTCTGTTTGGTCCTGGTCCTCCTGACCAGCCCCCATGGCCCTCCTGGCCTGGGGTGCAGATCAATGCAATTCTGAGTCTGGGGCTGGATAGCCCGAGGCAAAGCAATTGCAGGGACAGGCCTGAATGGATATCAGGGCCTAATCATCCAAAAGTGGTCCGGTACCGTCTCGTCTAAGGAGAGGCCCAGCAACTGGAGAAGCATCCAGGGGAGAACTCCTCAGGAGAGGGCCATGCACAAGGATGGTTGCTCAGAAGGAGCTTGGAGGCTCAGTTGAAGGACACTAATTGGATCTACACTCATACGGTATCGCCGGACCGGCTGCAAGATACTGGTACCTTATGATAGCTCCCTAAATTTGTCTAAGTCCCTCAGTTCTACATTCAAGTCTGTGGCAGAGACTTTTCTCAAGTGTTCTACAACCAAGTCTGTGGCAGAGACTTTGCTTTATCTAACACTTCCCCGGCTGCTAGGCCTAGTGAGAGGAGGTCTATCCGGTGGTTGTGGGAATCCAGCTGTGAAACTGTAATTCTCTGGATTACTATAGTGAGAGACTTTCTATCTTTTCAGTTCCAAAGTACCTGAACTTTCACCCTAACCCTCTACCCTACTTATAAGAGACTGTTTTATCTTTTTGAATAAATAACCCAAAAAAACTAAATAAAGTGTCAGTTTCTGCATTTCTTTGGGCCCTCTACCACGGGAATCCTTCGGGGGTTAGTGCTACAGTAAATTAGGCCCGTTGTCGCTTAGCTTCAAAAAATAAGCAAACATTTGCTAAAAAAGAGAATTTCATAAGAATTCTAAAATACATTTTACATTGTAGAGGCAGTTTGCAGATAATTAGCAAGATGTAAGATAAAACACATTTAACAGATCAGCTTGCAAAGTAGAAGACATAGATCTATCATCATAGCATATTTATCTGAAAGCTATTGTTCAGTAAATTTTGTGTTCCTAAAAGTGTGGAGTGCTTTATGTTTTGTGATATTTTGATAGTTTTTTGGATTTTAGCATAGGTATATTTTCTTTCTATTGCATAGTGCAGGTCAGTGACCAGACTGTCTGTATGTCTGGTTGCCTCATATTGGCACTATATCCACTGGAGCATTTTCATTTTGCAGAGCAGAGTAGGGACTGGCCAAAGAGGGATTCTTTTAACGCAGTTGGCCGGTTTAAAGGCCAAGTTTACCTTTTTTTCTAAATTCCAGCTCCCCTATGTACCAATATACCATTATGTACATCTTTTACAGAAAATAACAAGATTTCTATTTATCCTGCAAGGCCATTACCTCAGTGTCCAGCTTGTTGTATAAAAAAAAAATGTTTTTATTACTTCTCCATTACCTTCTGGACAGCCCTTAGGACATGAAAACTGTTAGGACAGTTAAGGATTTTACCAGCTGACCTGATTAGTACATACCCTGCATCTGCCCTCTCCATTCCAGGGAATTGCTCCCACCCACCTCTGCAGGTGCACATTTTTCTAATGCAATCAGTGATCACTGTTCTCATTAATGCACAGCCATCAATTTTTCTACCTTACTTTCATCTTGCATAGATCGTTCATTTGGCAGAGTGTGCAGAAGCTAAGCGGTCAAGATATCAGCCTATGTGGGTCAGAGCTGTAGTATTGAAAACAGGGGAAGTATGTCCGGGGGGTTCTGTAAAGCTCAACATACACTGTACAATCTGATTGTGCAATCTCCTTTAGATCTACCATCAACTATGTAGTGCAAGGGTCTGCCTGATTGGATACAGAGTGATTGAATAGATGGTGTGTCCTCCTATTATATAGTTTTGTAAAATCTAAAGGAGATTGTATAGAGATTGTACAATCCGATTAAATATTGTATGGCCACCTTTAGACACCTGAAATAAATAGTTATGCTTTCGGGATTAAAGTGATTGTAAAGTCCTGTTTTTTTTTTTTTTTTCTGTAAAAATAACAAACATATTATACTTACCTGCTCTGTTGCAGTGGTTTTGCACAAAGCAGCTCTTTTCTGGATCCCTCTTCTGTGCTCCTGACCCCTCCCTCTTGTTGAGTTCCCCCACAGAAAGCAGCTTTCTATGGGTGCACCCAAGCCGAGCTGCAGCTCTGTGGGTCCATGTAGACATGTAGCTGTGGTTCGGCCCTGCCCCCTCTCTCTCCTGATTGGCTAACTGACTTTGACAGCAGCTGGAGCCAATGGTGCCGCTGCTGTGCCTCAGCCAATCAGAAGGGAGAGTCCCAATGGCTGAGACACTCGTGGACATAACTAGACAGAGAGGGGGCTCAGGTAAGTATTGGGGAGCCAAGGGGGGCTTCTGCACACAGAAGGCTTTTTATCTTAATGCAGCCACTTTAATTGTTAATAGCACCCAATCGCAGAAGCAAACACACATTTTGCCATGTGAAAAAATTAGTGACAAATGCAGCAAAACGGTGCAAACTGCAACAAGCCAAAATGTTCCAATTAGCTACTTTTCCACATGTAGGGTACCACATTGAAATCAATGGGCTGCACAATGCGTGTCACAGGAAAAACAAGCTCAAAAGGGTCTACTACACTAGGTATGAATGGGGACTAAAAGTGAAATTGGTGTGTTTACACATGAGGCTCCATGCATTTTGCATTTCTGAATGCATGACAAGTTACACAGAAATTGCGTGCTTTGCCAGAAATGCAATGCAAATGGGCATTGTGCTTGCATTGTCATTACATGTTAAAGGCATCCCAAGTGCGGGTAACAGGCATGTGTTTGCCTTGCAACAAATGCACAGCAAATGCACCAAACAGTGTGGTGGAAAGGCACCACACTCCTCTGTCAAAAAGCTTCTTAGGGGCTTTTCTTGCACGTAGGGCAGCCCCTTCAAGTGATATGCGTGAATGCTCCAAAATGCCAACGCATATGGGAACGTGAGTTCCTGCTACGTGAAGATGTAAATTCCTTTAGATTTACCAGAACTATGGAATAGAATGACCCCCTCTAACAATCCATTTCAAGAAAAATACATTTACAGTAGGTTGCAGTGAATCTCTGTACATGGTAAAAGAAAAAAGTCCTCCAGCAATGGATTCAAGTATTACAAACATACCATCGGTAGGCATCATTTAATAGGAATCCAGAAGCCATCATATTAGGACTGCAATAATACTAGTTAACAGACTAAATAGCACAAAGTCCTTTTAAATTTTTTATAGAAATGTGGCTAATCTAAAGAATTGTTACATAGAGGTCAGGGGGTATGGTTGTAAGGGCATGGGCCATCATCCCTAATAGAAATACGCAAGAACAGTATCCCAATATAATGGGATTATAGTGGCCCAAAGAAAAAAGGTAAAGTCCTGTATGAACAGACATACCGTATATAAAAAAATATAAAAAAATATTTATTACATTTTAAAAAACTGACGTACAACAAGAAAAGACTGGTGTGCAATTAAAAAGAACCATAGGTACAAAACAATGATGATGGTGAAACCCCAACAAAATCTATAGAATTGGTGGCATATCAAATGCCAAACAAGCACAATGCAATAACTTGTAATATTATCTAACGCTTTCTAAACTTTCAATTTTGTGATACAGTATCTATTGAAAATTGAGTCCAGAAAAGCAGGCAAATGCCAGAAATTTAAATACATACTGAACCTGTTTTACTTGCCAGAAAAATTGTAATTCTGTTAAGCCACATTGGTGATCCAGGCACACCTGTAAGACAATGCAGCAGGATACTCTATTGCTGTGGCACAGCTTTGTCAAGCACACCATTATGAAAACACAACCTAGTCTTTTGATTGAACAGTAAGGCAGTTGCAACACAATGATGAGTTCATCACTTTGCTCACTCTATTCTATCCTCCTATCAGCGTGTTTACTGTGAGCACATGCGTATGCGGCAGTGTTTGAGTGGCTCCTGATGCTGTGATTATTCTCATAAAAAGAATTCTTCACTGTAAAGTCCAGGTTAGCTCTCGTAACACAGGAGAACAGCTGGAGGGATCCAAGGCCAAGGGTCAGCCCACTGTAACTGAAGTACCCTGATAGCAATCAGAGAAGGGCTCCCCACAGTGGATTTTTTACATTTCACAGGGATACATTTTATAATACAAAAGGGATAAGAAGATTCATTATCAAATATGAGAGCAGCAGGAGCGGGCAGTGGCCAGGCGCAGGTACGAGCAGAGAGGGGAGGAGGACAGAGGAGACAGACACAGGAGAGCTGCAGACAGCAGGGCTGCGGATGACGAAATCACGTAAACTGACCATGATGTCAGGGCTTAGAAGCCACGATTATTGTGGTCAGTTTTGTTGAAGAAAGTTTTCACGGAATACAAAAACAGACATATCTGACAGTGAATGAGTAATGTCTGAGATACAGCATACATAATATAATGGTAAGACATCGGGAAGGCTGAATATATAAAAAGAAAAAATAATAAATGGTGTACAAAAGAAAAAAAAAAAGGAAAACAGTTATATGCAAGAGAAAATCAAATAGAAAATAAATTAAATCAAATTAAAAAAATAAGAGCAATAGGTCAACATGTATTCCATAGGGCAGGAATTAGGGTTTGATCTCATGGTTTCAGTAACATGACTACTATATGACATAATAGAAGGACTTCATGCCCAGGCCAGGGTTTTCATGCGAGTGGGCATGCCTTAAAAGCCTGCCCGGCACTGAAGAGGGCATAAAAAAAAAAAAAAAACATCAAAGTAGGATTCATTGGGGAGCTTGGAGCACAGTAATCGCAAGGGGTAGGTTGATGCCAGGGTGGCGAGGGGCTTCTAGATTGAGGGCCCAAATCTCATCAAACCTGTCAACCCTATCCTCTACCATAGCCGTCATATGCTCCATACTACATATGTCCTTGATGCTTTGTATCAGCTGAGTTTGGGTCGGGGTTAGGGTAGACAACCAGTGAGAGGTGTAATGGAAATTTGTAAGTTCTGTATATAATTGTATTCTATTTTGTATGTATTGCACACTGCCCTTACTGTGCACACGGCACTAATAATGTTTTCAGTAAATGTTTGCATTCTTTCGAGTCCTGATTAGAATTAGCCTGCCTATGATACGCCCCTTGTTACCATAAACGTACAATTGTAATATTAATGTGACACCTACGTAATCATGTGTATAAAAACCTTCAATTGCGTCATAATAAAGCAGAACGGTTATTTGGAAAGATGCTGAGCGTATCTTTTGTGTCTGTTCCCTACTGCAGTAGGTATTAATAATTTGGAACCACTAATCAATATGAGGATAGGAGTTGCCTATCTATAAATTTCCAGGTCAGAGGGAATAGCTCTTTTGGCAGCAAGCAGAACAAATGAGGCTAGTTTGTTTGCTGCCCTTCCCAGCTTTAGGAAGGGGAGGCCTAGGAGAAAGTGGATCGGGTCCAATGGGATGGAGATGGCAAGAATCCGTTGGAGCATTTGTGATACCATGGACCAAAAAGGAATGATTAGGTCACATTGCCAGAAGATATGAAAATGTGATCCTTTAATTTTCCTGCATCTCCAGCACATGGGAGAGTGAGAGGAGTCATATCGATGAATAACCTCAGGGGTCTTGTAAAACATTAAAACCTTATATGCTGTCTCTCTCTGTGCCACGTATCTCGAAATTTTAGAGGATGAAGACCAAATTCTGGACCACTGTGAGACTGTTATTTGCCTTTGAGTGAGCTGCGACCATTTGTACATGTAGGAATGTTTATGTTCAGTAAGGGTTGTCTGCTCATGGAGTATATGGTATATACTAGAAATGAGCTGTGCTTGGTAGGCGCCCTGAGAGCAAAGGGCGTCGGTTTAGTGAGAGTGAGAGATGGAGAGAGTGTCGAGAAATAATGGGTTATCTGGAGATACGAATACCTCAAGTGTTCTGGGATTTGGCTTTTAGCCTGAAGGGCCGGGAAGGGTTTAAACCTACGTGTAACCGGGTGGACAAAGTGGTGGAGCTGGAACAGTCCCTCCCTTGCCCAGGGAAACATACGGACATGGGAGAGGCTATATGGAATCAGAGGGTTGAAGAGCACGTTAGATAGGGGGGGCAGGGGGAAGATAATGCAAACTTGGAAAGACAGGAGCGCCACAATCTGAGTGTGAATAACATGGGACCCAGGCAGAGGTCCAGTAGTTTGGGATCCACCATTGTCCCTGGAGACCACACCAGGGAGCATGGGTGGGATGGAAAGAGGGAGCCCATCTCTATTTCTGTCCAGCGGTTAGGGGGTGTAAGGCAAGACCAAGACACCACCGTTTGCAAATGAGAGGCCAAATAATATTTATAGATATCTGGAGCTCCCATGCCCCCTTGGTCCTTGGGGGAGAAAATAACCGAACTTGCCACACTGTGGGCCCTGCCATTCCAAATGAACTTAAGGAACCACTGCTTAAGAGTCTTAATCTGTGTCATTGGGATGGGGACAGGTAGAATTTCAAAAAAATATAATAATTTTGGCATAATTGACATTTTTAGCACATTAATCCTGCCTATCCATGACAGGGGGAGGGAGGTTGATTGGGATAGCATATCATTGATAGACCTAAACAGAGGGAGGTAGTTGGTGGAGTAGAGGGATGAGTAGGATGCCGTGAGCTCGACCCCAAGATATTTGAGGGATGACGTGCACCAGCGGTAGGAGAATGGATTGAGTTAAGAGACCAACATCCTGTGGGGCTTGTTTGAAAACTCATAGAACTTTTGTTTAGCCCATAGGATCGATTTATCAATGGATGACATATCTAGGGCTTTTATGCGGTGTCTTAGACCAGTAACCGCGTGCAGCTGACCCACCGTGGGAGAGTGAAGTAAAGCTCTCTCAGCGTCTTGAAGTTACGACAACAGAGAGGATTTCAAGAAAGCTGCATCTTTCTTTTTTTTTCGAACCAAGGGCAATACATTGTCCTCGAAAAAAGGCCTTGTGGGCCTCCCAGAGGGTGGAGGGGCTGGGCACGGAACCTTTGTTTAAGAGGAAATATTCCATCAGGGCCGCCTCTAGTTTAGTGTTAGTCTCAGGGTGTTTGAGCAGAGATTTGTTAAGTCTCCAATGACATTTCCTGGGGAAAGCGGCTGAAATGCTTAGATCTAGTGTCAGGGGAGCGTGATCCGAGCAAGTAATTGCACCTAGTTCGGCAGCTACTGTGTGGGAAATCAAAGGGGCAGTGATAAAGAAGTAATCCAATCTGGAGAACATCTTGCGAGGGGGAGAATAGAATAAAAATTGCCTACCTGTGGGATGTTTCATCCGCCATGCGTCAAACAGATGATGTGTTCGGATCAATTTTCGAAAGGAGGTAGCCAGGGAGTGTGAGGCAGGAGGTGAAGTGGTGTTGAATAACGATTTCCTGTCTCGGGCGGGAGAGAGCACAGCATTATAGTCACCCCCTAGTACCGTAAAAGGAGGAACTCTTCTGTAGGCGCTCTAGAGCGTCTATAAGAAACTTAACCTGACCTGAGTTGGGAGCGTAGACATTCATGATCGTTATAGGGTTAGACATATATGCACCTTGCAGTATTATATAACGACCATGAGGGTCCAAGCGGGTCGTCCTAATCTGAATAGGACATGAGCGTCTTACCAAAATTTCTACTCCCCCTTTACCAGAGGGGTCAGATGCCACATAGGACATTGGGAAATGTTTAGATGCGAATTTGAAGGAACCTCCGGCCTGGAAGTGCGTCTCCTGAACGAGAATCACATCCGCGCCGGAGGCCCTGAACTCCCGAAGAGCCAGCCATCTCTTCTTTATGGAGTTCAGGCCCTTAACATTATAAGATAAAAATAAAATAGTATAAATAAAAATAAAAATAGTACAAAATAGCAATGAAAAAGAAAATAGGAAAAAATTCAGCCCCCCCAGAAAAAAAGGGGTGTCGTGTGATGAACCAAAACATGGACCATTAGGTATAGTGTAGCATAGCAACCAAAAGGCCGACTATGCCTAGAAAAAAAAAAAAAAACAGCAACAAGAAAAAACATGAGAGGGTCATAACACTCAGGGGTCCTCGGCCGCAGCCTAAGGACTTGGTGGGGAGCATAGCAGTTTCCAACATGGGGAGAGGTCCGTGACACCCCGTCACAGCAATCCGGAGAGGTTGTTGGTGTCCAAGGCGCTCTACAGGACCTCAGTGTCAAGCAAGGCTGTTGGGGAAGGAAATCCTGTTCGTTGACGAAACCAAACCGTAAAAGTCAGTCAAACTGAGAACTCAGAGGATGTGGTGTATCCAAACAAGACAAAAAGCCACTTGAAAAAGGCGATACCAACTCCTCAGGGAAGGAGTTGGTGTGAGAGACACGGTCTCCTGCTTGGGAGAGCGAGGAAGATAAGTAAGCCTGAAGGGGCCCCATCAGGTCATCAAGTGGGTGGTCTGGAACGTTGAGAGTGTTGGAGTTTGGAGTAGACCCTGGATCCTCTTCCTCTCACTGGGGTCCAGATTCTGGAGGGCATGGCACTGTGTCTTGGGGTGGTTGGTGGAATTTGGTCAAACTCTGCAGGGAGCGGAGGTAGGCCCAGCCTTTTGAGGAACGCTTCACCTTCCGTCCCACCTTCGCAGGGTGTGCTGAACCCCCTCCACGGTGACACTCAGGCGGAAGGGAAAGCCCCAGTAGTAAGGGACCTTGTGTTCCTGAAGGTGGGACGTAACGGGTCTCAGGGAGCGGCGTTTGGCCAGTGTGATAGGAGATAGGTCACTGAAGAGTTGGATTTTATTCCCCTTGTACTCTATGTTGGACCTGTTGCGTGTAGCCTTTGTCAGGGCCTCTTTACTTTAATAGAAGTGGAAGCGTACCACTATATCACGCGGCCTGGCCCCAGCAGGGGGTCTGGGGGCCAGGGATCTATGGGCCTTATCAAGGCGCCAGTCAATGTCCACTATTTCAGGAGCCAGGGTGTTGAAGAGGCCAAGTAGGTAAGGCCTAATGTTATTGTCAGCTATCTTTTCAGAAACACCTCAGATCCTGAGGTTTTGGCACCTTTCCCTATTCTCGAGGTCCTCCTGTTGCAATTGTAGTTGAGAGACAGAGGTTTTTAGGATATCGTTTTCCTCCTCAAGAGCCTGCACATATTGTATGGTCTCATCAAATTTCGTCTCCAGGGTTGCTGTACGTTCTCCTAGAGCGTCTATTTCTCCCCTAAGATCTCTAGAGATCCTCTCCATCTCCTGGGCTATATCACTGGTGACTTGCTGGGCCAGGGCCTGGAGTTTAAGGTCCATCAGCTCTGATGTGAGGGCCTGCTGAGATAGGATAGGCATGGGTGGATGGGGAGGCCGCTGAGAGGAATCCTCCGCCATAAGGGTGCTGATGTAATCCTCCGAGTCCCCCTGTGTAATCGAGGCCGGGGATGCAGGCCTAGTTAGGAAGCGGTCCATTGTGTAGGGAGGCCGCGGAGGTTGTGGGGCATGATAAAATGACCGTTGATCCCCGATTTTTCCCATGTAGTGCCTGGGAGGGGTGAGGATGTTTACCCCTGTGTCGTTGTATGCCAGCGTTTGCTCGTTAGGGGCCGTGGATCGCGGGACGTGTCACACACAGCCATGCCCCCACAGTTAGAAACACGCCCCTAGGACACACTTCACCCCTACACTGCCACCTAGTGGTTATGGTTAACCCCTTCACTGCCAGTGTCATTTACACAGGAATCAGTGCATTTGTATAGCACTGATTGCTGTATAAATGACAATGGTCCCAAAAATGTGTCAAAAATGTCCGATGTGTCCGCCATGATGTCGCAGTCACGATAAAAATCGCAGATTGCTACCATTTTTAAAAAAAATGATTATTAATAAAAATGCCATAAAACTATCCCCTATTTTGTAAACGCTATAACTTTTGTGCCAACCAATCAATAATCGCTTATTGCACATTTTATTATGTAGAAATATGTAGAAGAATACGTATCGGCCTAAACTGAGGAAAAAAAAAAAAATAATTTTTTATGTTTTATTACGCAGGTTCTGGTGCGAACCAAACCCGGGGGTGTTCGGCTCATCCCTACTCACCATTTGTTTGCATTCAGCAGTTGGTCAATGTTTCAGCCAGCAGCTGAATGGGGCCAGGGATGAGTTATCAATTGCAAGGAAGTGGGTGGCCTCCATCAGACAAATCACAACATGAGAATTAAACAGTTGCAAGGCTTTCCTGAATTAGGCAATCCCATTTAAAGGTATCATACTGCTAAAAAAGTATTATAGATGGTTTATTTATTCTTCTGAATGTCCTAAAATGATTCTAAAGGTTGAATGTTTTTTACCTTCATGCATTTTGGGGGCGGGTCAAAACCCTGTTCTGTGTGTCTTATGGAGCTTGGGAACAAGCATGTATGAGTGAACCTATAGCAAGCAGCTTTCTCTGGCACTTGGAGAAGAAAAGGAGCCAGGAGTGCTGGCGGGGGACCCAAGAAGAAAAGGATCAGGGATGCTCTGTGCAAAACCATTGCACAGAGCAAGTAAGTATAAGATGTTTGTTATTTAAAAAAAAGTTGAGAAAAAATAAATATCACTTAAAGCTTGTCTCTTCTAAATAGTCAGGACCGTTTTTAAGGCAGGGCAAAAGGGGCAACTGCCCTGGGCCCCATCATTTTTGTGGGGCCCAAAGCAGCTGCCTCATACTTGCCAACTATCCCAGTTTAAATCCCCTTATTCCTTGAAGTTTTTAGTCCCGTTCTGTGTTCCAATATCTCAGTGTAAAGTTCTGTTGCTGCTGCCCAGCTCTGCGGCTATAACTTTTGTGCCAACCAATCAATAATCGCTTATTGCAAATTTTATTATGTAGAAATATGTAGAAGAATACGTATCGGCCTAAACTGAGGAAAAAAAAATAAATATTTTTTATATATTTTTGGGGGATATTTATTATAGCAAAAAATAAAAAATATTGCATTTTTTTCAAAATTGTCGCTCTATTTTTGTTTTTTTTAGCGCAAAAAATAAAAACCGCAGAGGTGATCAAATACCACCAAAAGAAAGCTCTATTTGTGGGAAAAAAGGACGCCAATTTTGTTTGGGAGCCACGTCGCACGACTGCGCAATTGTCAGTTAAAGTGACGCAGTGCCAAATCGCAAAAAGGGGCCTGGTCCTTTGGCCGCAAATTGGTCCGGCTTAAGTAGTCAAATGTCTTTTTTCCTTTACAAATATAATTTTGCGCAGGGACAGTTCTAAACATGGGAAACACATGCCACTTCACAGGCATACTTTAGACACCCCCCAGGTACGATATTTAAAGGAATATTTCACTTTATTTTTTCACTTTATGCATCATTAAAATTAGTGCTCCAGAAAAAACTTCTGTTTTTAAAACTTCTTTTTGCATTGATACATGTCCCCTGGGGCAGGACCCGGGTCCCCAAACCCTTATTAGGACAATAATATGCATATTGGCCGTTATAAATAGCACTTTAAATTTTGAATGTTCGTGTCCATTGTAATTAATAGGGTTCTAACGCTCGTGCGAACTTTCGGTCCGTTCGCAGGTTCTGGTGCGAACCAAACCCGGGGGTGTTCGGCTCATCCCTACTCACCATTTGTTTGCATTCAGCAGTTGGTCAATGTTTCAGCCAGCAGCTGAATGGGGCCAGGGATGAGTTATCAATTGCAAGGAAGTGGGTGGCCTCCATCAGACAAATCACAACATGAGAATTAAACAGTTGCAAGGCTTTCCTGAATTAGGCAATCCCATTTAAAGGTATCATACTGCTAAAAAAGTATTATAGATGGTTTATTTATTCTTCTGAATGTCCTAAAATGATTCTAAAGGTTGAATGTTTTTTACCTTCATGCATTTTGGGGGCGGTTTAAAACCCTGTTCTGTGTGTCTTATGGAGCTTGGGAACAAGCATGCATGAGTGAACCTATAGCAAGCAGCTTTCTCTGGCACTTGGAGAAGAAAAGGAGCCAGGAGTGCCGGCGGGGGACCCAAGAAGAAAAGGATCAGGGATGCTCTGTGCAAAACCATTGCACAGAGCAAGTAAGTATAAGATGTTTGTTATTTAAAAAAAAATTGAGAAAAAATAAATATCACTTGCCAACTATCCCAGTTTAAATCCCCTTATTCCTTGAAGTTTTTAGTCCCGTGCTGTGTTCCAATATCTCAGTGTAAAGTTCTGTTGCTGCTGCCCAGCTCTGCCCTATTGCCATGTATAGATGACTCACCTGCAGACCCTGTGTTTACATGTAAATAACCTGCATTGATATGTAAATAGTGACAGCATTAATACGTAAATAGTCGCGGACCGTGGCATTGATATGTAAATAGAGGCGGCATTCATATGTATATAATGTCCGCCTGAGGTCATAGCTACCATCACTTCTGCTGAATGCTCCCCACTGGGCATATAAAGGAGAATGCTTGAAAGTCGCCTACAACTATAGTCATTAAGCCTAACATCATCCTGTTCTGCAAAGGTAAGCAATTTGGAGGTGGAACCCTTCTTTAAAAGAACATGGTGCCACAGCACCCTGAATTTTGGTGCATGTGAATACGCACATCTCAGCTGATGCATGAGGGTGTCATTAACAATTAATGGCACTTCTGTGTATCTGCTAAAGGGCAACATGTTTCTGTGGTGTCGGGAAACAAATTTTGCACGCATTCCCGACACACACAAATGTGAACACAGGCTAAATGTCTCAGTTACATTGGTGGTCAGTTAAAATCTTCTCATTACATTGAGGCTTGGAGTACAATTCTTTCATTCACAGTATTGGCCAGTGTGAAGGTCCCCCTTACATTGGTGGTCAGTGTAAATTTCTCTTTACATTGGTGGTTACTGTGAAAGCTCATATTACATTAGTGGTCAGTGTAAATCCCTGTTACATTACTGGCCAGTGAAGAAACTCTTCTTTATATTGGTAATCATTAAAAAAATCCAAACTTGCATTTGTGGTCAGTTTCAAATCCTCCCTTAGATTGGTGGTCCATATAGAAGGCCCCTTTAAATTGATGGTGTGTGTAAATCCCCCTTACATTGGTGGCCAGTGTAGAAATCCTCCTTTATGTAAAATACCCAATTACATTGGTTGTCAGTTTAAATTCTTCATAACATTGGTGATCAGTGTACATTTCCTTTTCCATTGGTGGTAAGTGCAGAATTGCCCTTACACTGGTGGTCAGTGTAAATCCCCCTCTACATTGGTGGTCAGTGTAAATCCCCCCTAATATTGATTGGTAAACCACCTTTGCTGGCTGATGATTGGCCAAGCATGCACTGTGACCCCGCATGCTTGGCCAATCATAGAGCCAGCGGCGAGGAGAGCATTAATTGGCCACAGGCAGGATGCCTGTGGCCAATTGTAGCTCAGGGGGTTTAGTACACGCCCCACACTATATAAGGCCGCCATGCCAGCGGCCTCATGTAGTGTGGTGTCAGTGACATTATCTGCTGTGATCCATTCTGCATTGCTGACATTATCTGCTTTGATTCATTCTCTTGAGTGCTGACTGCTGACATTATCTGCTGTGATTCTGGGGATTAGTGTAGTGTGTGCGTGCTGTAAGTACAGCATTGCAGTATCACATTAAACCACCTTTACCCTTCTGGCCTGTTGTGTCATCTAAGACAGCCATCTGCGGCTAATGAATGCGCTGCGCATGCGCAGTACACAGCGGACACGTAAAAAAAAAAAAAAATTTCATGTAATTTTTACAATTTTTGTCACTTTTTTGGTGAAATGGTAGGGGTACTTTTGTACCCCTTACCATTTCACACAGGGGGTGGGATCTGTGGGTCCCCTTGTTAAAGGGGGCTTCCATATTCCGATAAGCCCCCCGCCCGCAGACCCCCACAACCAATGGCCAGGGTTGTGGGGAAGAGGCCCTTGTCCTCATCAACATGGGGACAAGGTGCTTTGAGGGGTCACAGACCCCCAAAGCACCCTCCCAATGTTGAGGGCATGTGGCCTGGTATGGTTCAGGAGGTAGGGGGGGCCGCTCTCATCCCCCCTCTTTTCCTGCGGCCTGCCAGGTTGCGTGCTCGGATAAGGTTCTGGTATGCATTTTGAGGGGGACCCCACGCCATTTTTTTTTTTTGGCCAGGGTTCCCCTCAAAATAGCTTTTTTTCCTGCAAAAATGACACTTTGTGCAGGGACTGCTCTAAGCACAGGTAACATGCGCCCCTTCACAGGCATACTATACACACCCCCCAGGTACAAAATTTAAAGGAATATTACACTTTTATTGTTTCACATTAAGCATTATTAAAATCACTGCTCCCGAAAAAACAGCAGTTTTTAAAAAAAATGTTTGCATTGATACATGTCCCCTGGGGCAGGACCCAGGTCCCCAAACACGTTTTATGACAATAACATGCATATTAGCCTTTAAAATTAGAACCTTTGATTTCGAACGTTCGCGTCCATTGTAATTAATAGGGTTCGAATGTTCGCGCAAACTTTAGGTCCGTTCGCAGGTTCTGGTGCGAACCGAACCCGGGGGTGTTCAGCTCATCCCTACTCAATATGTACTGATGGATGAAAAACATACCTAAACAATTTTTTTAAGATGCAATGCAACATATATATGTAAACCAGGCTTATTTAAAAGCATAAGATGCCAAGTAACATGCATGTCGATGCGTGGTAACAAGTGTGTTATGATGCAATGTGTGAAGAAGACCTTAGCAATTTTGGTGTTGACTGACCTCTTTTACCCCTTCATACCCCTTATTTATAAACCACAAATGTAGTTCTATGCAAAGGGCTCTAATACATACCGTATTTATCGCGTATAACACGCACTTTTTTCCCCTTAAAATCAGGGGAAAACCGTGGGTGCATGTTATACGCCGATACCTGCCGATCTCCCGCTGATTTTTTCGTCAGGGGAGCCAGCGGAGCCGATATTCCGAAAGCCGCGTGTATTTTTGGCTATTTTCGGCTATTTTCGGCTCCTCTCGCAATCAGTGGAGGTGGGCGGGACTGCGAGAGGAGCCGAAAATAGCCGAAAATAGCCAAAAATACACGCGGCTTTCGGAATATCGGCCGAGGGCCGACAACATAAAGAAATACGAGTTCGGCTACTTTCGGCTCCTCTCGCAGTCCCGCCCCTGTCAGAGCCAAGACTAGCCGAACTCGGATTTCTGTATGTTGTCAGCGCTCGGCTCCTCTCGCAATCAGTGGAGGTGGGCGGGACTGCGAGAGGAGCCGAAAATAGCCGAAAATACACGCGGCTTTCGATATGTCACGCGGCGCTCGTCCTCCCCACTCGGCGGAAATGGGCAACGCTGCAAATGTACTGGGCAACGCTGCAAATGTACTGGGCAAGCCTGCAAAGGCACTGGGCAAGGCTGCACTGGGCAAGGCTGCAAGGATGGACAGGGCTGCACTGGGCAAGGCTGCAAGGATGGACAAGGCTGCACTGGGCAAAGCTGCAAGGATAGACAAGGCTGCAGATGGACACTGGACAAGGCTGCAATGATGGGCATTTAAATGTAAGTTTTTTTTCCTTAAACTTCCCTCCTAAACTTGGGGTGCGTGTTATACGCCGGCGCGTGTTATACGCCGATAAATACGGTACTTCATTTTTAGTGATAGAGTTGCTTTAAAGCAACTGATAATTTGTAAATACATAGCAGCTAACAGATAAACATTGTATTAAATGAGTCATTTAATTCCATGTAAAAGCTAACTAAGCCTTTACCTCACAATAACATTTAAAGATTCCTATTTTACAATATACAGTAAGATCAGTGGTTGATATTTTATTTCTTCGTATTATTTATACCATTATCTTAGAAAAAAATGGCTTCCTAGGTAATTGCTTTATTGGATAATTAAAGTGGTATAAAGCCTTAAGGTTTTTTACCTTAATGCATTCTATGCATTAAGGTGAAAAACCTTCTGTGCTGCAGCACCCCCCCCCAAACTCTACCCTTTTCTTACATGAGCCCAATCCAATCCAGAGATGTGGCTCAAGTCATTGTCTTTCTACTCAGTGGACACATTGATAGCAGCAGGAGCCATTGGCTCCCACTGCTGTCAATCCAAAGCTGTGACACGGCAGTACCTGGACTCGGGAGCGAGCCGTCACAGGTACCCCCAGGGAAAGTGACTTTCCATAGAGGCACACGATGGAAAGTAGGAGACAGGAGCACTGGTGGGGGACCCCAGAATAGGAGGATCAGGCTGCTCTTTGCAAAACCATTGCACAGAGCAGGTAAGTAGAGACATGTTTGTTATTTTGTATTTCAATAAAAATCAAAGGTTTACAATCACTTTAATGTCTTCAGTTTACCACATTAAATTTACATATCATACATCATGTATTTTGCATTGATTAATATTTGCTTAGTTCATTATATACTATAAAAGCAACTTCTAGAACAAGTAAAGTCTACCAGTGTTCTGTCTGTGCAATACAACTAAAAGACAATCATATATATAAAAATAACACCCAATGAATATTAAAGCCCTTCTGCAGGTGGGTAAACTGTGCCCTTTTAATTCATTTCAATTTACAATATTTTTTTTTAGACTGATGCGTACCTTTAATAGAAGACAAAGAGAGAATTTTGGGTGTAATTTTTGCCAGAACGCTATACCTTTGTTTTTCTTATAGTAGTTTTCTTTTTTTATCTTTACAAACAACAAGAATAACAGTTGAAAGACAGCCAGTGCACCTGCTGCAAAGATAGATACAGGAAGGCAACCTTTGGACATGCATTTGCTCACATAAAGTTACAAGGCCCTGAACATTTGATAGATGGGATAACTAACAAACTGGATGAATAGTCCTGTTAGTGTCAAGGTCATGGGTGAAGTGGTTATAAATGTGCATAAATTACAAACTAGGTAAATGAAAAGACAAGAGGCAGTGAACTGTAACTTCAGTTTTAAAACAGCCGTTTAAAGTTCCTCCATTTAATTATACAACTGTGCCTGGCATTTTAAACTAAGTGAATCTTGGCTGTCAACAGATATTAAAAACAGCTTCAGAGTCAGCAAATCTCCAAAGTATTTACTAGAGAATTTTAAATGCACAATTAATCTTAAATTGTAATCTTATTTTGTTGCTGTTATTAAGAAATATATATAATAAAAAAAAAAATGTGAGCAGTGAAATCATTTAACTTATGGTGTTATGCAGCTGGTAACAATATGTACATATAACAGTAGAAACACATGAGATTAAACTTAGAATACAGATATCTCTCCTAAAGTGAAAAGCTACAGTACTCTATATGGGCATATTTATATAATAAAACTGCAGTAGAAACCTGCCTCCAATATTTTAAAGCAGAACTCCAGCCTAAGCATAAGATACAAATGAATGAACCATTAAAAGATCAATTCTAACAAAACAAGCTTTGTTACAATATTTTACTTCATTCCAGACATTTCTATCACAGTACTCTTTTTTTCTGTCACTAAATAAAATGGTTAGCTTACAGTCCGGTTTACACCTTGCTTTTGCTTGGTACTTCAAAGAGGCTTTGGTGGGACTTTGATGAGGCGTCGTGGGGCTGCGGTGGGGCTTCGGTGAGGCTTCGGTGAGGCTTCGGTGAGGCTTCATGGGGCTTCAATGAGGCTTTGGTGGGGCTTTGATGAGGCTTTGGTGGGGCTTTGATGAGGCTTTGGTGGGGCTGCGGTGGGCCTTCGATGAGGCTTTGGTGGGATTTCAATGAGGCTTCGGTGCGGCTGTGGTGGGGCTTCAGTGAGGCTTCGGTGAGGCTTCATGGGGCTTCAATGAGGCTTCAGAGTGGCTTCAGTGAGGCTTCAAGTGAGCTTTGCCATAGACTTCTATGGAGGCTTTGAAGACACTTTGAAGCACCACTAAAGCTACATGGGGTATCATTTTTGAAGCCAAAGCAAAGCAGGAGTAAACAGAACTGTAAGCTAACCATTTTATTTCGTGACAGGGGCTTTGACTAGCGTTTAGAGAGCTTTAACAAAGCCTGTCCGAAGCCTTGCTTTAAAGCAAGTGTAAACTAGCCGTTAATGTGTGTTGAAGCCGAAGCAAGTGTAAATGAGCCCTTAATGTTTGCAGAGCTGCATTGTTTTGTGTCTTTACTATTTACCTAAAGTTCATCTTTAAATCCCACCAAATCTCTAGTCTTTACACAATGGTTAATTTAAATTAATGAAAATATATTTCCCACCTAAATGCCGTTTGGGTGCCAATTACAAAAAACAAAAAAAAAAAACTTTGAAGCAGAACTTCAAGCAGATATAAAAACACTTGTCTTTAAATACAATTCAATGTTATTTTAAATAGAAGTAGTGTAAGTATTTGAACTTAACTTGCTATCACCCAGTAGTGATCCCCAGCACAACAGCGCCCAGAATGGAAGAAGTGTGGCCAGCAATAGGAGCCTGTCAGATGTGCTGCATGCACATGGGCTAAGAAGGAATAGTGATGAGTATGGGCTCGGTCTGAACCCAAGCTTGGCCGAACCAGAAAGTTGACATTGCCAAGCCAATCAGCCAATCAGCGGTGGCCAGGACATGCAGCTGCATGTACACAAAGGGGCAGGAATTATTGAAACATCATTAACCATATTAGGTCAATGATGTCATGGCCATCCCCTTTGTGTTTGTTCAACTGCAAGACAGAAAGTGTACTGACCACAACTGATTGGTCTGTCAATGACAGCTTACTTTTGTGTTTCTCAGAACAGAGGGTCAAACTGAACCCAAACTCATTACTAGCAGGTAGGGATGAGCCCGATGTTCGAGTCAAACATCGGGTGTTCGCCCGTTTGGCGAATCCTGAACATTATGGGGCATTCGCAGCAAATTCGAGTGCCGCAGAATGCCCCATAATGCACTGTGAGATCGCAGTGTGTTGATATCCGATGATTGGCCAAAGCATGCACCTGGCCTGCATGCTTTGGCCAATCACAGCGTGCTCTGCTGTGAGAGCCATGATTGGCCAAAGGCAGGGTGCTTTTAGCCAATCATGGCTAAGTCCATGCCCCACACTATATAAGGACCCTTACACGGCGGCCGTATATAGTATTTATGAATGAGAGAAGTTAGCTAGAGGCAGTTTAGTTAGTGGAGTGGAGGCAGTTTAGTATATATATATGCATACAGTATATAGAGTGTAGTCAGTGTAGCGTAGACTATATATACAGTGCAGGCAGGGTATTAATACATATATACAGTGTAATATATATATATATACATATATATACTGTGCATTCAGTGTAGACTAAATATACAGTGCAGGCAGTCTAATATGTATATATATATATATATATATATATATATATATATATGAAGTGCAGTCAGTGTACAGTATATAATACAGTGTATTGAAGTGATTAAGGGGAACCCTATGACAGAATGAAGAAAAAAAATGGCATGGGTTCCCCCCTCCCCCATCTATACCAGTCCCTTTGGGTCTGTTATTTATATTTATGTGCAGGTTTTTTATATCTATTTTACATTGGTGTGCCTTGTTGCCATCTAGATGTTGAGCAGTAATTGTTGGTAGCCTTTTGTCCACTCGTACGAACGCGTGGGGTGTCCCCCTTCACGAGCAGGCTTTTGTTGTTCTACGTTCAGCCCTTCCCACCCAAGGTGGGCATCATTTTACCACTTGTCCTCCCTCTTCCTTCCCCCCACCCCCTCCACCACCGCTATGGCAGGGAGAATTTCCCATTCATCCTCCCCTGTCCTACATCCCTTGGTGGCCCAGGCTCCCCTTTGGGTCCCCGTCATGTGTGACTATTCGCTCCTTGCACGATTGAGGCTGCCTTGGTTCAACCCAAATCTTTTGATCAGAAGGACCTGGTGCATTACTCTCTCAAGCATATCCACCTAATATGGCAATTAAGGAACAGTCCCTATTCTTGGATGCCTGTCTATCTCTTAGACAGACTTTCCAAGATGGTGGCATGGGACTCGGCACACATGCGTCTGATGTTCGGGCATGCGCAGAGGTGCTACTAGCATCCAAGATCCGCCGGCGGATTGGGGTGAGCACGTTTAAACAGGCGTAAAACACCACAGCGCCTGTTTGGAGCAGAAGTACACTGTGGAGTCATCCTTGTTGGGCCATTTGGCAAGCAATATTGGAGACCCCCTTGATATGGAGCCTTTCTCCAGTTTTCTTGCCTTATTTAGTTTTTGCAATGCACTTTCTATTCCCTGCCTGACTTAGATATCCCTTGCTTTCCAGATGGGGCTTGATTTTCTTGTCAGCCTGAATTTCTCTCTGGCCATTTTGTTTGGAGCTTTATGTCCTTTCTCTATCTGGAGGCTTAATATAAAACCTGCTTCAACACCTACATCGGGAAGATGATGCTATAATCCCCCTTCTGGGCACTGTTTTGATATTGATTTAAGGTAACTAAGACCTTCACATTTTGCTCCCTTTGTTTTTTGTTTTTTCTTGTTTTAAGGTATTTCAGCAAATTTTCTGTATTATATTTTTCTATTAATAAAACATTGTTATTTTTATTTAATGTGTTGCACCATAAAATTCCCCCATTTCCAAATTCTTTCTACACATTCCAATTAGGGACGAGGGTGTCTTTGATCTCTTGAATTAATGTGACTATTGCAATACAAGACATTCAGTAGTTTATTTTATACAGGGTAATTGTAAAATACAATGCAAAATAGTGGACAGCAAATGTGGAATCATCACGGTATATAAATATTAATACACTGCCTGCACTGTATATGTTGTTGTAAATTGACATTCCTTAGGCGTTCATTGTCTAGGGGTTCCCAGGGTTAGCACCCAGTAATTGCTGAAACTGACACTTAAAGTCCTTTGAGGATTTTTATTTGCAAAAAAACTTTTAAACATAACACAGTCTCTCAGTTGGGAATAAAGAGTATGGGTGATAAAGCTCAGGCACTTCAGAACTGCTGACATCAAATAAATGTCTCTTTAGGTGATCCAGAGAGTAGCCACTCGCAACTGGACTCTTCATTGTTGGATAAACCCTTGTTTGTAGATCTAGCAGCCAACAAGTGATTCGGAATTTACAAAGTCTCTGCCACAGACTAGGTTGTGAAACTTCCAGTGAACAATGTAAAAGTCTCTGCCACAGACTATGTTGTAACCGAAGGATGGGTTAAGCCTCATACACACGATCGGACCGTGGACCAACTTTTCCGTGGATTTTTGTCCAAAGGGCCTTGGCCCCAAGTTGGTATTGCATACACACGGCAGGACTTTTTCAGCCAACTTTCACCAAATCACTTGTTTTTTCTGCTCTTTACCGCCACCTTTGGTCAGCTTCTGTATTGTTGTCTGATCTTTTGCATTGGTTCTGCATTGGTTTGTACAAAAGTCCGTTGGTTTTGTGTACACACGGTCGGACTTTGGTCCATCGGACTTTTGTTAGCAGAAAGTTGGTCCGCACAGCCAACAAAAGTCTGATGAAACCTGGAAAAAGTTGGTCCGATGGAGCATACACATGGTCGGATGTTGGTCCAAAACAGCTAATTTGCATGTTGGTTGTCAAAAAGTCTGATCGTGTGTATGGGCCTTAAGGAACTTTTCCTATGGTACCTGAATCTCTCAGCCGTTTCGGTGATACCGTAGGAAATGCGGATTTAACTAGTGTCCATACAATCTTAGCTCCCAGGCTCTTACCGAGCAGCCAGCTTCATGGTCCTTCTCCAAAGAGTCTTCCCCTGGTCGCTTGTACGAGTTGCTGTGCCCTTTCAATCCTGAGAGGACACCGGGACACTTCAGAATCCTCCTTCAGTTGCTGCGCCTCGAACTAGCCAATTCCGAGGCTCGGAAACTGATGTATCCCCACCCCAGACCATGAGGGCCTCTGGGGATGGTCAGGGTGACCAGGCTTACGGGGGCAGCATACACTCTTGGGCCCAGGACCCCAGGGTTGGTCCGGACCGGAACCAGGAATCAAAGAGCAAGCCGAAAAAAGAACATGTGACTTCAGCATCTTAAATACCCCTTCCCGGAATACACAGCGGGGCCAGCCGCGCCCACTGATTGGCTCGGAGAAAGATTGGTACCTAATGCATACAACCAGGCTGCGTTCTCAGCCTGTCACAGGTGCTCACTTCACCTATGACCAGGCAGAACTCTAGTACAGCCCAGCCAAACTGATGCCAAAGTAAAAGACCTAAAAAATTATCCCCCGGGACTCAGTTACAGTTCTGGAAAAACTAAATTTCCACAATAGTGCACACTTAGAAAAAGTGTCGGTGCTACACAGGGTATAAACCAAGTTACTCTCAAACCAAGGTTTTACTGTAAGTCCAAAATCAGTGCCATTGTTTTTCAAAGAGGCATGTTGAAATCAAACCTATGGCTCAGGCTAGGCAATGTTATTAATATTAAAAATACTTTATACAGAACCAGGCCATACATTATACATTTTTTTTGTACGGTTTTACCTTAGATTTACCAAAACCATATAATATGAGGTCAAACCTAAACACTTTCAACTTGCATGCAGTCAGGTGGGCCCTTGCACTTCATAGTTAAAGGTACATCTAAAGGAAATAGAATAAAACAATTGTATAATGTATGGCCACCCTAACTGAACCAAGAGTGTGAAGACTCAGACAAGTAACAGAGACTCACATCAACAGACATGTGGCATGCTAATTTAAATTAGTATTAAACTCTAAGGTCTTTTTTTAAATAATGGATTGCAATTATTAACTGTAGTAATTGCAGGTAAATGTGTCCCATCACACAATTCACTGTATAAAATGACACAGAAACATACTTTATTTGTCACCTCGGGTCCTTAAGCACAGCTTCCCCCAACTTTCTAGTGGGGAGCACGCCTACTTAAAATTAGGTCATTGAGGGACAATGCAGGCAGCAGCTGTCCTGCAGTTTTCCTGATGGAATGAGCAGATAGGAAGAAAGACAGTGGCTTGATGTAGAGCTTCATGTTTGCATTCATGAACACAGCATTGATCCCTATGATTAAGCCCTGAGGTGAGTGAAACATGTTAGAGCTGTGGCTTCTGGGGGGAATGTCTGTGTGTGCTGTCAGTGTAATAAACATTTGGAGCAAGATGTAACTGATGTGTCACTCCCTTCAATTTATTTCAGTGCAAAGTGCATAGAAGCACACAATAAGCAAGGATTATGTATGAATCAGTGGCTCCACAGGTTCCTGCAAAGGAAAGGAGCCAAACAAAATCCAGATATTGTGGCAAGTATTAGGGGGGCATCTAAATTGATTGGAAATAAAAACTTTACAATTTCAATCAGCAATGTACTCTTCAAGGTATTTCAGCAGTGTAAATAGATAAAAAGTATATACCTTAAAGCGGAGTTCCACCCACTTTTGAGAGGTGGTCTTAAACAAAAGACCACCTCTCCACCCCTTGTTTTTGGATATTAACATTTAGGGGGGCATCTAAATTGATTGGAAATAAAAACTTTACAATTTCAATCAGCAATGTACTCTTCAAGGTATTTCAGCAGTGTAAATAGATAAAAAGTATATACCTTAAAGCGGAGTTCCACCCACTTTTGAGAGGTGGTCTTAAACAAAAGACCACCTCTCCACCCCTTGTTTTTGGATATTAACATTTTTTTGTCTTCTAATGTACCTTTTTTAGGAAGTACATAGTGTACTTCCGATTCATCCGGTCCGCAGCGCAGCACGTCATATCCTTTTGTGTTGCGAGCCCCCCCCCCGCTGTCTTCTGGGACCTGTGTGTGTCCCAGAAGACAGCTGGCCATTCACAAAGTGCCGCCCGACCCGCGCATGCGCAGTAGGAAACGGGCAGTGAAGCCGCAAGGCTCCACTGCCGGTTTCCCATAGTTAGAATGGCTGTGCCTGCACCCGATCCGATGGACGGATCGGCTTCGGGGGGCCGACATCGTGGGCTCCCTGGACAGGTAAGTGTACTTATTAAGTCAGCAGCTACAGTGTCTGTAACTACTGACTTTAAAAAAATAAAAATTGCGGGTGGAACACCGCTTTAATATCACTTTAATAACCAGGAAAACGTATCACAAAGGAAAATGTGATATAACGAAAATTGTATTATGTTCAGCAACTTTACTGCTACAAAATTCTAAACTCTAGCCATTAGACTGTATTGTGTAGCTATGGAAATGTCTGCCTTATAATCAGCAAATGTTGCATTTTTTCTTTTTATAAAAAGTGGTAATGTAGACTAGATCATTTTGACCCAGTTCTGCAGCCATCTAATTTTGGCATATAATGCCATTTCATTTTACGCATTGAGGAACAGTGTTGAACAAACATAAAGTTTTATTAAAAAAGATGTGGATGGATGAGCCTACGGAAATTTTATTTTGTTACTGTAGGGACGTCATTCTAAATAACTATCCTGACAAAGTAAACCTGGAACTTCTTTGCATATTATATTAAAACAAATCTGTAGTCTATGCCGTAACAGGGAGTAACTAGGAATGCTGTTAGCATATTATATGTCTGGAAGAAAACAAACAAGAGGTCCATAGTAGGAAGAAAAAAAAACATTTGTATTTCATTCTCGTTATAAATGAAATGCACTCATTCAAGCATTAAGCTTAGCCTAAGGAAAAATAACATATAAAAAAAAAAAATAAAAGAATAAAACTGCAAGCTTCAGTTTAAATAATACACTATACAACAACATGTCCATGAGCTGTATTTCTGAAATAACAAAAGAAAATAGTATTATTGCAATATATGAAACTGAGAAAACCATAAAGGTAAACTGGTAATTCCTAGTTTTAGTCAATATTGCTTTTCACACATTCACTTTTCGTCCCGCATTTATTGTGGTGAATGCTTTCTTATACTAAGGCCATGACAGATTTCCAATGAGAAAGAACAGCTGCAGCACAAATAGCCCATAATTAATGGTGACAGGTTATTGTCACTGGCAATACTTTCATGGTATAGTCAAATGAAAACTTTATGTCTCATGAATTTTTCATCAGTTCAGCACTGTAAGATAGTGTAAGTGATGCTTTTGAGCTTAATGAGTTCCTTTAGCACATGCTGTAAGATACTTTGAAAACACAGCTTTCTCAATTTAAGCAATAGAAAGAGTGCGATGACTCAAGTTTGTGACACAGGCATGCGTTTCATAACTCTCCAACTGTGTGTGTGGAGATATATATATATATATATATATATATATATATATATATATATATATATATATATATATATCCACACACACAGTATAGTCTCACACCAATGAAGGCAGCACCCACCTTTTAAATTCTTTGCAGTGCCAGCGTGTACATAGTATACCCAGACCCCAATAAATAGAAGATCCACAGAAGCGTTAACCTGCAGCACCTCAAATACAACCTGCAGCACACGTACAGCATAATGGGGGTTATTTACGAATGGCAAATCCACTTTGCACTGCAAGTGCAAACTACAAGTGCAAAGTGCACTTGAAATTGCACTGAAAGTGCTTTTGTAAGTGCAGTCGCTGTAGAGGAACAGATCTGACATGAGGGGAAGCACTGCTGATTTTATCATCCAATCATGTGCAAGCTAAAATGCTGTTTTTTATTTTCCTTGCATGTACCTCTCAGATCTCAGTACACTTTCAGTACAATTCCAAGTGCACTTGTAGTGCAAAGTTGATTTGCCTTTCGTAAATAACCCCCAATGCATCAACATGCAAGATAAATACTACCAGTAACAAAACCTGTGTCACCTACTGTATACCAATTAACTATCATAGTAACCAACTTAGCTAAATGATAAATAAATGGAATCATAATCATAAATCATAATCCTGGTTAATCCTCTATGAATGCACTTAAAGAAAAGAAAGAAACAACATTTTGGGGTCTATTTACTAAAACTTGAGAGTGCAAAATCTTGTGCAGCTCTGCATATAAACCAATTAGCGTCACTTTACTAATGGCACTGGCAGGAAAGGGTTAAATGTGTTCCTAGGGAGTGCTTGCTAAATGTGTGGGGGTGCTTGTACTGTGGGAAGGCAGAGATCCGTGTTTCTGCTTAGCAGAAACACAGGATGGCAGCCTTCCCTTGTCACAGAACCACTATCTGCCTTGTTTACATAGACAGATCGCCATTCTGCCTGTGTCCCTAACGATCGCTGGGTCCCTGCAGACATTGCATCTGCTGGACACGCTGATTGACTCCCGCTGTGTTCAATCAAAGTGGGAGCGGGTCGCCAGTGGTGTGTGTGCGTGCCCCAGACCCAGTTACAGGTATGTGATTCTGCCCAGAGCGGCCACCCTGCTGCAGTAAATGTACGTGGGACGGTTGGCATCTGGGTAAGCTTGGAAAGCAAGTGAGAAACAGTGTTTTGTGTCTCCTCTTTGATACAGATACTGCAGGCTACATCTTTGTCATACCTTGCACTCAGATCACCGATAATCTCGTAACACTCACATAAGTACAAGTTAAACTATATAACGTCACAAACGATTGGGGTATTCTTGGACATAACTACCTCACTCTGGAAGAGTTTCAGAGACCTCCACTGCAATGTTTTAGGAAATCAATCTCTTATAAGGCAGACTTTGTGGGCAACATGCAACACTTACCTTTCTGGGTCCTAAATAAAATAATACATTTCCATCTTTGTCATGCATGTACTGTTCAAGCATTATCTTTTTCACACATTCACAAACAGGTCATGGTTTGGTATTTACCATTTGTAATACCCCTTCATTACTAGGCCATTTTTCAGTGTTCAGCACTGTAATAGTTTGACTGACAATTACTTGCTTATGCAACACTATACCCAAATCCATGTTATCATTTTTTTGGACAGATAGAACTTTCTTATTGTGGTATTTAATAACTACTGCCTTGTTTTTTACTATAAAATCAAAACTTTTGAAAAAAAACATTTCAAATAAAAATTCCAGGCCAGTATTACCCCTTTTTTTCAGAATAGACTGACCAAGGTGATCTCAATTTTTGTTACAATCCTTGAAAATAAAGAAACATGCTGGTATCGAAGTGGTTAAATCATGGAAATTGGTACTGCTGCACTGGTTACATTTATGTATAGATCATACACATAGGGAGAAGAAAGTGAAAGGGTTAATGTATAAGTTACATACGGTGGGAGGATGGAGATGAAGGAGGTTAATGTGCAGATATGCAGGTGCAGCACTAACCCTCGAAGGACTCGCTGGTTTTAGTTGGACTTACCGTTACCTTCTTCACCTCATCTCCGTCTAGGGGTTCCCGTGGTAGATGGCCCAAAGGAATGTAGAAACTGACACTTTATCTTCCTTTTTTGTGTTATTTATTGAAAAAAAGGTAAAACAGTCTCTTAAATGTAAGGTAGAGGGTTAGGGTGGAAGTTCAGGTACTTTGGAACTGCTAAGATATAAAGTCTCTCAATGCAGAAATCCAGAGAGCAACTGCCTCACAACTGGATTATTACAACCCGGATAGACCTTCTCTCACTTGGCCTAGCAGCCCGTGAAATGTTAGGTGAAGCAAGGTCTCTGCCACAGACTTGGTTGTATAACACTTGAGAAAAGTCTCTGCCACAGACTTGGTTGTAGAACACTTGAGAAAAGTCTCTGCCACAGACTTGGTTGTAACTGAGGGACTTAGACAAATTTAGAGAGCTATCATACGGTACCAGTATCTTGCAGCCGGTTCGCCGATACCGTATGAGTGTAGATCCATTTAGTGTCCTTCAACTGAGCTTCCAGGCTCCTTCTGAGAAGCCAGCCTTAGCGCATGGCTTTCTCCCGAAGAGTCCTCCCCTGGATGCTTCTCCAGTTGCCGGGCCTCTCCTAGCCGAGACGGCACCGGACCACCTTTGAATCTTTAGTACCCGACATCCATTCAGGCCTGTCCCTGCAGAGACTCGGAATTGCATGTATCCGCACCCCAGGCCAGGAGGGCCAGGGGGCTGGTCAGGAGGACCAGGACCAAACAGACAGAAGATGACTTCTGGACCGGAACCCAGAAACACCTGATCACAGTACCTTAAATACCTTCTCCCAGATTGCACAGCGGGACAAATACTCCCACTGGGCTGGTTCCGAGAGAAAGGAGATCCAATACACCCAGCTAAACTGCATTCTCATACTTGCCGGCGGTGACAGCAACACCTGCGGCCAAGGAGAACCCACTGCAACTCCAGCAGGACTGATACTGAGACCATAATTTGGTCTAATTAGACCCAAAACCCAACTGTGGTTTTGGGAACATTAACTTTGAAAAACCATAGCGCGGGCTCGTCAGGAGCCCGGCGCTACACAGGTTATGGGAGGTGAATGGTTAAAATAAACATAATTTGCACAGATAAGGTATAGATCAGCTGTTTAGGAGAGGATGGGAGGGTGAAAGGGTTAAAACCCATCCCACAGTCAGTGAACATTCCCTACCATGAATCATCTGCTGCTGATGCAGACCCATTCCTAAATAATAAATTACTACTATTCCCTCTCCTTTCTTTATTGTAGGAGGAAGCAGATGGATCAACAATGTAAACAATAGTGTGTTGTTTTATGATTTTTACTTGCTGTACAAAGCCCTCCTACATTGAACTGTTTTTATTTACTGTGTGACACTTGTTAATAGCATCACAAACTCTCCTAGTAATTCCAGCAAATTGGTCACATGGCCTAAATATCTTGGTTAACTCAGCGTAGTAGGATTGATTTAGCACAGTCTCTATGCGGTAGAAGACACAAGAGGACACAAGAGGACAACATCTAATGAAGGAGGTGGCTGATTGACAGTGTGACAGCAAGCACACCCAGAAAGCAGAAGGTAATTTTGATACCCAACCCCACGAAGTATATTGGTTGGCAGAATTGGGTATGAGGTCCCTGCTCTGTCCTTCCCCCACCAGAACATTTCCCTGCTCTAGACACACTGTCCCTTTGCCAGCAGGCTCCTGTTCCTAACCTAGCCACTTGACAAATGCATGCCAACGGTAGTGGGACAGTTCTATTTATTAGCACTGCTCTCACTAAAGATAGCCATGGAGATCATTCAGGACAGCAGCATCCAATCAGACAGCTCCTCTCTAGGGATGAGCTTCCAGTTCGAGTTGAACTTATGTCCGACTCAAACATTGCCTGTTCGCCTGTTCACCGAACAGCGAACAATTTGGGGTGTTCGCGGCAAATTCAAAGAAGCAACGGAACACCCTGTAAAAGTCTATGGGAGAAATCTAAAGTGCTAATTTTAAAGGCTAATATGCAAGTTATTGTCATAAAAAGTGTTTGGGGACCTGGGTCCTGCCCCAGGGGACATGTATCAAGGCAAAAAAAAGTTTTAAAAACTGCAGTTTTTTCGGGAGCAGTGATTTTATTAATGCTTAAAGTGAAACAATAAAAGTGTAATATTCCTTTAAATTTCATACCTGGGGGGTGTGTACAGTATGCCTGTAAAGGGGCGCATGTTTCCCGTGTTTATAACTGTCCCTGCACAAAGTGTCATTTCTGCAGGAAAAAAAGTAATTTAAAAGCACTCGCGGCTATAATGATATGTCGGCTCCCCGTAATACAGAGAACAGTCATTGAAAGTCATTGATAAAAAAAAATGCATGGGGTTCCCCCCAAATTCAATTACCAGGCCCTTCAGGTCTGGTGTGGATTTTAAGGGGAACTACACACCAAATAAAAAAAAAAATGGCGTGGAGTTCCCCCCAAAATTCCATACCAGACCCTTTATCCGAGCACGCAACCTAGGAGGCCTCAGGAAAAGAGGGGGGATGAGAGAGCACAACAAGGGGACCCCCAGATCCCGCCCCCCCTGTTTGAAATAGTAAGGGGGTACTTTTGTACCCCTACCATTTCACAAAGAAATAGTAATAGTAATGGGTGATCTCTCCCGATGGTCCAGCGCAGTGCATCCTGTCTCCATGGAGACACCGCGGGAATCCCGGTGATGGCCTGACAGGTCTTAGCTGAGGAGGATGGGTCCACCCATCACCTGACCCCGCCCCCCTCTGACGCAAGGGGAAACCCGGGCTTCCCCAGTGACGTGCGGGTGACCCCGCCCCCCTCTGATGTAACGGAAACCTGCGGGGCTGGGATCTGGGGGTCCCCTTGTTAAAGGGGGCTTCCAGATTCTGATAAGCCCCCCACCCGCAGACCCCCACAACCACCAGCCAGGGTTGTGGGGGTGAGGCCCTTGTCCCCATCAACATGGGGACATGGTGCTTTGAGGGGTCACAGACCCCCAAAGCATCCTCCCAATGTTGAGGGCATGTGGCCTGGTACGGTTCAGGAGAGGGGGCGCTCTCTCATCCCCCCCTCTTTTCATGTGGCCTGACAGGTTGCGTGCTCAGATAAAGGGTCTGATATGGATTTTTTGGGGGAACTCCACGCCATTTTTTTATTCATTTGGCGTGGAGTTCCCCTTAAAATCCATACCAGACCTGAAGGGTCTGGTATGGATATTTGGGGGAAACCCCACGTCATTTTATTTTTTTAAATTTGACCCGGGGTTCCCCTTAATATACATACCAGAACTGAATGGCCTGGTAATTGAATTTGGGGGGAATCCCATGCTTTTTTTTTTTTTTTTTTTATCAATGACTTTCAATGACTGTTCTCTGTATTACGGGAGCCGACAATTCATTATAGCCGCGAGTGCTTTTAAATGACTTTTTTTCCTGCAGAAATAACACTTTGTGCAGGGACAGTTCTAAGCACGGGAAACATGCACCCCTTTACAGGAATACTATAGACACCCCCCAGGTACGAAATTTAAAGGAATATTACACTTTTATTGTTTCACTTTAAAGGGGTGTTTCGGCTGTAAATTTTTTTCAGTAGCTGCTTACTTTTAATAAGTACACTTACCCTCCCTGGGCGCCGTGATGTCTGCCGCCAAGGCCGACATGTCCCTCGGTGCTCCGGTCCCAGCGCCGCCATCCTTACTAAGGGAAACAGGCAGTGGAGCCTTACGGCTTCACTGCCCGTTTCCTACTGCACATGCGCGAGTCGCGCAGTGCTTTGTGAATGGGACGCGCTGTGTTAGGGAACACACAGTTCCCAGAACACAGCGCGCCCCATTACCCAGAAGACAATGCGGAGGAGGACAGAAGACCGAAGATCACCGAAGATCACCGCGGAGCAGGAAGGAGGCAGATTAGGAAGACTGCCTAGCAACAGGGATTTCGGATAAGTAAAAAATGTTTTTTTTTTTCAAATGTTTTTATTTTTTATTTTTTAAAGAATATTAACCACTTTCAGACCGGACCAATTTGCAGCCAAAGGACTTTTGCGATTCGGCACTGCGTCGCTTTAACTGACAATTGCGCGGTCATGCAACGTGGCTCCCAAACAAAATTAGCGTCCTTTTTTTCCCACAAATAGAGCTTTCTTTTGGTGGTATTTGATCACCCATACGGTTTTTATTTTTGCGCTATAAACAAAAAAGAGCGACAATTTTGAAAAAAAACGCACTCTTTTTTATTTTTTGCTATAATAAATATCCCCCAAAAATATATAAAAAAACATTTTTTTCCCTCAGTTTAGGCCGATACGTATTCTTCTACATATTTTTGGTAAAATTTATTGGTTTGCGCAGAAGTTATAGTGTTTACAAGATAGGGAATAGTTTTATAGCATTTTTATTAATAATTTTTTTTTTTTATTAGTAATGGCGGCGATCAGCGATTTTTATTGTGACTGTGACATTATGGGGGACACATCGGACATTTTTGACACATTTTTGGGACCATTGTCATTTATACAGCAATCAATGCTATTTAAATGCATTGATTCCTGTATAAATGACACTGGCAGTGAAGGGGTTAACCACTAGGTGGCAGTGTAGGGGTTAAGTATGCCTAGGGGTGTGTTTCTTACTGTGGGGGGGGGGTGTGGCTGTCAGCTAGTGAATGCTGATCTCTGCTCCAATCACAGGGAGCAGAGATCAGCGTCACTAGTTGCTAGGCAGAACGGGGAGATGCTGTTTATTTTCGCATCTCACCGTTCAGCATTCCCGTGAGACGATCGCGGGTGTCCCCGCAGCGATCGAGTCCGCGGGACCTGCGACCGGCCTCGCGGGGGTCCCGACCGGCGCGGCAGCACTCCGCTCCCGCGCGCTCCCGATGGCACGGCGGCATTTAAAAAGGGACTTATATATACGCCCTTATGCCTGTCCGTGCCATTCTGCCGACGTACATCGGCGTGCGCCGGTCGGGAAGTAGTTAATGCTCTTTTTTTTTTTAGGGTGGCCCTCCACTTTAAGCATTACTAAAATCAGTGCTCCTAAAAAAACGTCAGTTTTTAAACGTTTTTTTTTGCCTTGATACATGTCCCCTGGAGCAGGACCCAGGTCCCCAAACACTTTTTAGGACAATAACTTGCATATTAGCCTTTAAAATTATCATAGACTTTAATAGGGTTCTAAAGTTCACGCGAAATTTAGGTCTGTTCGCAGGTTCTGGTGTGAACCGAACCGGGGGGTGTTCGGCTCATCCCTACTCCTCTTCTGATGACACCTACAGAGGCCTCAAAGGAATAAGAGCTTCCCTTGGTCTCTCTTCCATCTGCATAGTGGCTGCCAAAACAGTGCCACCTGCGCAGGGAAGCTAAACTACACTTGCCTACACCCCCCCCCCCCTTTGGCCAATGTTGTCCTCTGCATCAAAGTAAATATAAACAAAGACAACAGAATGCAACTTTTCCTAAGGCACAGAATGGAAGCAATAACAAGCAATTTTATACAACATAATCAGAATACTTGGCAGGCAAGCGCCCTAGTTTGGACCAGGTAGGATGATGGCCCTCCCTCTCATTTTTGTGTACGAATGGGTGATTTTTGTTCTCTAACAATTCCCATAGCCCTGTATATTCTTCTTCCTGAAGAAGACATCCCAAAGTTTTTTGAAGTTGTTGATACTCTCAGCCAGTACCAATTCCTGTGGGAGGGAGTTTCACATTTTACGGCTCTAACAGAAGTACCCTTTCCTCAATCTAAGGTTTAACCTCCTTTCTTCAAACCTCAAATCATGACCACGTGTCCTCTTCAGGAACCTTAGAGTAAACAGTTTTTCACAGTTACTGAAGTCACCTTTGATATACAGTATGTACAATGTAATCATAGCCCCCCTTAAGCACCTCTTCTACAGAGTCAATAACTGTAATCTATGTAATCAATCCTCAGAGCCGAGGTCCTCCATCTCCCTTATTCATTTTATTGCCCTTTTCTGAAAGTGATTATAAAGGAAAAACAAAACAAAACATGTCTATACTTACCTGTTCTGTGCAATGAAATTGCAAAGACCGGCCCCAAACCTCCTCTTTTAAAAAAAACAAACAAACAAACATATCTATACTTACCTGCTCTGTGCAATGGAATTGCACAAGTCAACAACATCTTTCCTGAGGACTGGTGACCAAAACTGAACTGCATATTCAGGATGAGGCCAGACCAGTGTATTCTAAATGGGTATAATTATTGATTTATCTTTGGAATATACACCGTTTTTAACGCATGAGAGTATTTTGCTAGGTTTTCTAAGCTGCTGGGTTGGCATTGCATAATTTTGCTAAGTCTGTGATCTACAAGCACCTCCAGATCCTTTCCCATTACTGATTCTCCCAGGGCTCTAATATGTTTATAGTCTCTAACAGTCTTCTGTAGCTTTATATACTGTATACTTATAATGATGGTCATCTTTTATATGTAATATGTTGACAACCACTGATCTAACCCTTCCCCATTATATCCAAAACATTTTTGCTTTTACATGGACTTTAACCACTTGCCTACCAGGCACACACACCCCCTTCCTGCCCAGTCCATTTTTCAGCTTTTAGCGCTATCACACTTTGAATGACAATTGCGCAGTCGTGCTACACTGTACCCAAACAAATTTTTTATAATTTTCTTCACACAAATAGAGATTTATTTTGGTGGTATTTAATCACTGCTGGGTTTTTTATTTTTTACAAATAAAAAAAAAGTCCAAAAATTAAAAAAAAAAAAAATGTTTTTTCCTTTTTTTCTGTCAGTAAATTTTGTAACTACCGTATTTTCCCGCATATAAGACGAACATTTATACTTAAAAAAATCCCCCAAATATCGGGGGTCGTCTTATATGCCGGTATATGGATGTCAGCATTAATGTCCGTGCTGAGCCAATCACGGCGAGCGATGTATTCTATTAATGACTACAAAGCCTGCACAGATTGACTTTGAGAGTCAGAGAGGCGCGGGCTGATGATGTTCCAACCTCTGCCAATCACGGCGAGCGATGTATTCTATTAATGAATACAAAGCCTGCTCGGATTGGCAGAGGTTGTAATATCATCAGCCCGCGCCTTTCTGAATCTCAAAGCCAATCCGAGAAGGCCTTGTATTCATTAATAGAATTCATCGCTTGCCGTGATTTGCTCAGCACGGTACACTGTAATACTGTATACAGTATGATACTGAATGCAGCTACCCCTCGGCTCCTCTTCCTTCTATGGCCACCTCGCCATCCACCACCGGAGCTTGTGATTAAGTTGCATAGACTTATTGCTGTTTTAGTATGTTACACAAGCTACTAGACTAGTCGGAAGGGAGTCGTCTTATACGGCGAGTATGTATCAATATGTTTTAGCTGGACAATTAAGGGGTTGTCTTATATGTCCAATCGCCTTATACGCTGGCAAATACGGTAAGTAATTTTCCACCCATCCCTGGCTCATTCATGCTCCATCCATCTCTGGCTCATCCATGCTCCATATATCTGTGCTCATCCATGCTCCATCCATCCCTGGCTCATCCATGCTCCATCCATCCCTGGCTCATCCGTGCTCCATCCATGCTCATCCATGCTCAATCTGTGCTCCATCCATGCTTATCCATGCTCCATCCATCCCTGGCTCATCCATGCTCCAACCATCCCTGGCTCATCCATGCTCCATCCATCTCTGGCTCATCCATGCTCCATATATCTGTGCTCATCCATGCTCCATCCATCCCTGGCTCATCCGTGCTCCATCCATCCATGCTCATCCATGCTCAATCTGTGCTCCATCCATGCTCATCCATGCTCCATACATCCCTGGCTCATCTATGCTCATCTAGGGGACATTTGGGGGGTATTTGCACTTTCCTGGCTTGTTATTGTCTCAAGAAATGTCAGTACAACGTCAGTACATCAGGTGTGATCAGGTGAGATCAATTTTCAGCTATTGGCACCATAGCTTGTAGACTCTATAACTTTCACACAGACCAAATAATATACAATGATTTGGGTTATCTTTACCAAAGATATGTAGCAGTATAACTTTTGCCCAAAATTTATGAAGAAAAATAACTAATTTGCAACATTTTATTACCGAAACAATCCTTTATTTTTACCAAACGTTCAGTGTTTTTTTTATTTATAGCGCAAAAAATAAAAAACCCAGTGATGATCAAATACCACCAAAATAAATCTCTATTTGTGTGAAAAAAGGACAAATAATTCATATGGGTAGCATGTTGCTTGACTGAGTAATTGTCATTCAAAATGTGAGAGCACTAAAAGCTGAAAATTGGTCTGGTTAGGATGGGGGTTTACGTGCCCAGTGGTCAAGTAGTTAAGAGAAGCGTACAGAGGAGGGTTTTATGCTGGCAACAGTAATGGAAACCAGCCCATGTTGTGTGCTCTTAGGCAGGACAGAAAGAGTTTTCAGCTGTTATGTGTTCTAAACCACACTTGTACAAGCTGTTTATATTTTCACATATTTTTATTTTCAGTGAGAGATTACATTCTTCCCCTCTAAATTATACAGGAAAGCCTTCTTCTTTGCATGTAAGATAATATAACGCTTGCTAATATGAAAACTTGCCTCAGCAGATACAATTGAAGATTCTGCAAATTGGTCATCAAAGCAAATTTCACACAATTTTCTCATTTCTAATTAGCAGCTTTTCTTAAAATATCTTCACGTGGTTTTATTTCCTTCAGCTATGCTGCATATTCACATTTTTTTTACAATTGTACAGTGTTTCGTATTTATGTTACATCTTAATTGCACTTAAAAAGAAACTTTGCAGACTTTATTCAACACCAGAATGTGAACGTTATACTGTAGTTCCTATATTCATCTCTGGCATTATTTATGAAATGAGACATAAAATGATGTTTTAACAAAGAGAAAGAAAGTTATAACAGGCATTAGCTTTTTCAGATTACACAAAAGCGTGGCTGAAATTTTTTTAGGTTAAAAATCGAATCTGTGTATTTTATTCTCAAGTGCCTTTACAGTATATCAGGATTGCAGTACATGCTTGTCAGCCTAAGATTGTTATTTGTTATTTTATTTTTTTCATATAGTTAGTTTCGGCATTGTTTTACAGAAAAAAACAGTTAGGTTATGTTCACACTTGTGGATTAAAGCCTGGTACACATTAATAGTTCCGTCCTGTCGCAGCTGCTGTACTAATGATTAGTACAGCGCCCCCCGCCAGGACACTCTGATCAGTGCTCTCAGCCATTGGCTAAGAGAGCTGATCTGGAACTGGTCGGCTGCTGGTTTTTGACAGAACCCGGCCAAGTCGGACCAGCTGACATACACATGGGTCGAATGTCGGCTGTTTTTTATCGAACCGGCCAATGTCGTCCGGCATTTGGCCCGCGTGTACGGGGCTTAAGGGAATGCATGTAAAATTGCTCACTTTCCCACAATGGACAAAAATGTGCAGCCCTAATTCTTAATGGCAGCCCCACACATCTTGCCAAAACATGTGCCAAAATACGCGATAAGAAAAATATCATGTGTTTTGGTGCAGCGTAATTTTTAAAAAGGAAGCAGACTTTTTTTGCCCATTTCTTGCATGCAGGGCAGTCCATTAATTTAAATTCATTATACGCAATGGGGGTGATTTACTAAGAAGTTCATAAATCAATTGCTACGCCGGAAAAGTAATTAATCAAACGTACGAACAGGCACACATTGAAGTGCAAATAGTCATAATAAATAGCCGCATATGTAAACTGCAACTGTCACTAGGGTAACTGCGGTTTTCTCATTGATAATAGCGCACGCCCAATACAATTGATTAATTTCATCTAATTGGATGTGTCTTGTTAGGCAATTAGTAGGTGTTCTCAGTTAATTAAACATTTTGATGCTAATCTCATTCATATTACTTCTAATATGTCTTACCTTGGGGACACAGAGGTCAATCTAACTAGTGTTAGGTAAATTGCACTCTAGCATTTTGCTGTGTACACCCCAAATTATTAGGTATCTTGGACTTTGGGGTTTACATACTAAAGGCAAATCCACTTTGCACTACAAGTGCACTTGGAAGTGCATTTGCTGGAGATCCGAGGGAGACAAGCAAGGAAAATAAAAAAAAAGCATTTGGGGTGTACACAACAAAGTGCTAGAGTGCAATTTGCCTAATGGGGACACTAGTTAGATTGACCAGTGTGTCCCCAAGGAAAGACATTGGTAGGGTTTTACCCTCATTTTCTGTTTGGCTAAGTGACAGGAATTGAGTAAAAGGGACACAAAGCCTAACCTAAAAAAATACAAGCAGGGGTTCTAACACTCACTTGGTTTCCCTCAAATGCCCACATTGGAATAGCATTCCAATGCCCACATTGGAATAGCATTCTCTTGAGCTAGATTTTAGCTCAGTGCTCTAAATCAGTGGTTCTCAACCCTGTCCTCAAGTACCCCCAACAGTACCCCACAACAGGCCATGTTTGCAGGTTTTCTTTCATCTTGCACAGGTGCTTTAAATCACAGTCAATGGCTTGGTATTTTGGACAGCTATTTTAGCTAAGATAAATTCCCAAAACATGTCCTGTCGGGGGTACTTGAGGGCTGAGGCTGAGAACCACTGCGCTAAAATGGAAAACTGAATTCTTCCCTGTAATTTTCCTTTCCTGGTGCCTATCTGTGAAAGATCTAGCCAGGACAGAGGATTTTGGAGGGGACTGAATGCTAGCCTCTTGCCTACCGATCATAGGCCCTGGCATTTGGGGGAACTGTACTCTTTGTGAGAAGGTTTTCTTGGATTTGCTCAAAGAATATTCTTGGTTGTTAATTCTGAACAATACCTGATCATTGAAAGAGCTGATCACATTGACCTCCGGAGACGGACTGTCTGGTCACCTAGGCTGCCTTAAGTGCTGTGTTAATTAACATGTTAATTATATAATTGTCTTTTAAGTTGTTGCTAGAAGGGAGGGGGAGTATGCATGAGCCAGCCCTACCTCATTATCTAACCCCTTGTGTTAAACGTGTATAAAAAGGCTGTATTCTGTCCAATAAATCATTCAAGATTCTACAAGCTATTTTCGGCTAGACTTGTATTCAATGCGGCTATAATAATATATCTCTCTGATGGTCAGACTGGAGGAAGCGGGATATACTGACGATAGCATTCAGCGGAGTGTGGGATAGGATCCGTTATCCATGGCAGCATACGCACAATCCATGCGTATGCTGCCATGAAGGCACCAGGAAAGTAGCTTTTAGACAAATCATACCTTTTTTTGTTTTGCCATGCCAATCAGCCTAGTTAAAGGGGAGGGCCAGCCAGGATTTTGTTTTTAAAGTCAGCAGCTACAGTGTTTGTAGCTGCTGACTTTTAAAAAAAAATTTCCCGGGAGGCCCTCCCCTTTAACTAGGCTGATTGGCATGGCAAAACAAAAAAAAGGTGTGATTTTCCCAGCTGGCCCTCCCCTTTAACTTGTAATAAGCAGACTTATCTGTCCTGGGGGCCCGCGATGTCGGCCCCCCTGAGACCGACCGTCCCTCAGCTCTCGGTTCCCGGCGCCGCCATTCCAACTAAGGGAAACAGGCAGCGGAGCCTTGCGGCTTCACTGCCCGTTTCCTACTGCGCATGCGTGAGTCGCAGCGCTTTGTGAATGGGGCGCGCTGTGTTGTGGGACACACACAGTTTCCATAACACACCACGCCCCATTCACTAGAAGATGACGCAAGTATCAGAAGACTGAAGAACACCACGGAATAGGAAGAGGCAGATTAGGACGATCTGCCTAGCAACAGCCATTTCTGGTAAGTAAAAAAAAATTTATTTTTTTTCCTTCTAAATTTTTATTAACATGTTTATGCAGTTTTTTTTTAAGGAGGCCCTCCACTTTAAACTGGGAAATCTGTTGCATGAAAATTGTTTAGAGGGGGAGGGGGGGGGGTGTAAAATGCATTACTTTGATTGAGCATGCATCTGCTAAACAAATTATTAAACAAAACACATAAAATATAAAAATTTGCTACAAAATTTATTGTTCAACAAAAACAGAACTTGGAAAAGAGCAAAGAAAGCAAAAAACACATGTATGTTAATTTGAGACACTAACAGAACATGGTTTTGAGGTTTGACCATTTAGCAGAGGGAATTAACAGGAGTTAAAAGGACTGCGCCCACAAACGGACAGTCTCTTAAGGATTTAAACATTTATTAGTCACAACATCTTGAGGAAGATTTAGCAAAATAATGCAGCACAGACAATTAAATCAAAGTGAAACTTACAACCTAAAAACAACACACATTGACAACATCAAAAAATATTTCAGGGAAAAATATTTCAGGGAAAAATATCCCCCCTTCAAAAAAAAAGAAACAAAAGTAAACAATACTTGCTCTAAAACACATCTGTTTTGCAAAGACATAACAAACAAAATACAAAGAGAAAATACATGTGTTACAAACTCTATAAGGACACCCAAATATACTCTATTGCCATGCACACACATCATCAAGCAATCTGGCCTCTTTTCAGGGCAAGGTAAAGAATGCTATCTGCAAGTTCTATATGACATAGGTTTGTGTGCTAATGAGGCAATTGAAAACACATGCACAGTCCATGAAACACACAAAATGCAAGTTTACCCAGTGTAGAGACATTACTTCAAACACACTCTCTGAGCATGTCCAGAAAAGTGCTTTTCACACACAAAAAGCACACAAAAAAAACAAAGTTCCTGAGCATGCCCAGACCAACCCAAATGCAGCTAGCACAAAACAAGCCACACCCCCTGTCCAAAATTAAGCACATTGCAGATTAACGATGGGACAAACACCCCCCAGTCCAGGGGGACAAACAAAGAGCCTAACATGGGCAAAAGTTATACAAGAAATACCATTGCAGTCCATGGGAACTGATTTAATTTTGCTAGTCCCCACTTGGTAGGCTTATATTCTAGTTATTGGCCTTACAATTTGTATGGGGGCCCAGGTCCCACCCTGAGAGACATATATCAATGTCACCAATTTGGACAACCCCAAAAACAAGTGCCTTTAAAAATGCAAAATTGCTTAAACACTAGTAACTTGGGGGGGGGGTCACATGAAAAATACCACCCCAAACTAAAAAAATATTGTGCCCCTCCCACACACTAACAAACCCCTAGTCAAACACACAGCAAGCCAGCCCATGAAATGGGGGTGAGTGCTTGGGGGCAGGAGGGGATCAGGCACCCCAAAAGTCAACCATATTGTTCCCATATTCAGGGGGACAAGGGCCTCTTCCACACAACCCTAGGCTGGGGTTGTGGGGGCTGCAGACAGGGGGCTTTACGGAATGTGGAAAACCCCTTTAAAATAGTGGGTACAAGGTGCTTTGTGGTTTGTATTGGGCTGAGCCCAATATGCCCCAAAGGCAGCCAGCTATGTTGAGTGCATGTGGCCTTGTATGGTTCAGAAGGGGGTTGGACGATCGCTCTTCTCGCCCCTTTCCTAGCTGGCCCTCTTGTATGCTCTGAAAAAGGATGTGGTCTGAATTGGTGAAGGCAGCTCACAGCCTTTTGAGAATGAAGTGGAGTGTGGAGTTCCCCTTTAAAAGTAAAAACTAGCCCAACAAAATCATATGCATTAGAGGGGGAAGGTTAAATGCCCTTTTAGGAGGAGCTAGAGGAGCGAGAGTAATTTTACATAATTTTAACAAGGTGCATGTCACACGTAACATGCTAACATGACCTGTGTGCAAATCTCCTTAAAAAAATACATGAAGGTGAACCAGTGTAAAAAAAAAATTGTCAAGTTTAGAGGTGTGCCCGTTCAACCCACGCAATTGCATGTACGTTGCTTAACATTTACTAAGATTTTGGCCGTGCAGTGAACAAATTCCTCATGTGAATGAGCACAAGAGCCGCTTGGCATGCACACTGCTTACATTGATCTCACGCAGTTCTAAACGTACTTGCAGGCACAGCAGGCTTTCTCTGAAAAAAGTTGCTTTCTCATTCTAATTTGGGCATATTTATTACTTGGAGCAGTTGTTGCTAAACTTCCTCACATCACCCCATAATATTGGCACCTCCATCTTTTGTTAATATTGAATTGGAGATGCCGTGCGCCATGTCCATAATGGCGCACAGATTGCATTTTCCCTTGCGCTGAGATCGCTATAGTAAATGGGGGATTTGAGCTATGTTACCGGTGCACTGTGTTGTAAATATGGAATTGTGTGTTGCGCCTCGCCGTGCACCTCTAGTGATGGTGCACGGCTTTTGTAAATCACCCCCAATGTGTGAAAAAAGATGGAAATACGCAAAAATGGGCGCATGCTCCATCACACCTGCAGAGTGTCAACATAACCTCAGTCACATCGGTCTATACCACAACCTATAAGGCTTGTGTAAAATGTTTATGTTTTCCCATGTTTATATAAATTTCTTATGGGTATTTTTGGCTTTTTCTCATAGTCCAAAACCATGCAAGATGTGTAAATTGCCTCATGTTTACACTGATAAAGTGTAGCTCAGACTTTTTTCAGCTTTGGATGATGTAGGGAGCAGTGAAAACCCTGTTGGTCTATTTCTTTTTTTAGCTGTCTGCGTACCATCTAGGAGTTTTATCTTTACTTCCTCTCTTGAAAATTAAACAGTGAGGGAAGCTCCCCTCTTTAACAGTTGTCATTGGAACATTTGTTCCCATTGGATGATTTACCCTTACCTCTTGTTCAGGTGGCAGCTCTGAAATGTTGGGCACACAAACAAAAATACAATTTGGCTGATGGTATAACCATTTTACACTCTAAAACTAAAATAGAAAATGTGGTCAGTGTCAAAATGGGCCTAGCCATTTTTACTTCCTGGGGACATACTGGTGGGCTCTTTTGTGCTGCCCTGCAAACTAACTAATCTTCCTCTGTGTCTCTTTGATCCTTTGCATTATGAAGAGTAATTTCACAAACCCTGTTATATAACAAAATTAATCTTCCGAAGTCAAAATATATGACGTAAATCTCTTCCCAACAGAGTTGAACTGTGAGCAGTTCCACCCACTATGTCCAATAGATGGAAGGGAGGGGTTGCTGAAGCTTGAACCTCTTTGTTTATGCTTGATTATGCAATTGTTTTATTTTACATATAAAAAAATGTGGATAATAAAGACTATGTTCACCTTTTTAAGAAAAATGTCACTCTTCATAATAAAAAGAAGACTGTTCTAATGCCTTCTGCCCGAGCTATCCCAATATGTGTCACTTACAAAGTCCATTGCAGGTTTGAATCTGCATCCCTCTCTGTTCAAAATATAAAAAAATGCATTCTGAGCCCATCACTTCCTGTATCATCATGTGATCATCCAGGAAACGTCATACCACATGCACCCTGGTGATATTTGGAATACAAAGGCTTTCTTCTATCAATATGGAAGTTTGATACACTTTGGGCTTCTTATATTTATGAACATTTTTCTTTTTGATGTCACATATGGACAATTTATATGCATACAGTGCCTTAAAAAAGTATTCATGCCCCTTGCAATTTTCCACATTTTGTCATGTTAAAACCAAAAACGTAAATTTATTTTATTGGGATTTTATGTGATTGACCAACACAAAGTGGCACATAAGTGTGAAGTAGAAGGAAAATTATAAATGGTCTCCAAAATTGTTTACAAATAAATATGTGAAAAGTGTGATGTGCATTTGTATTCAGCCCCTTTACTCTGATACCCATAACTAAAATCTAGTGGAATCCTTTGCCTTTAGAAGTCACCTAATTAGTAAATAGAGTCCACCTGTGTGTAATATAATCTCAATATAAATACAGCTGTTTTGTGAAGCCCTAAGAGGTTTGTTAGAGAACCATAGTGGACAAACAGCATCATGTAGGCCAAGGAACACACCAGACAGGTCAGGGAAACGCTATGTGTGGCAGAAAAATAACATTGTACATCACCCTAAACACACCAGTCCCACCGTGAAACATGGTGGTGACAGCATTGTGTCATGGGGATGATTTTCTTCAGTAGGGACAGGGAAACTGGTCAGAGTTGATGGGAAGATGGATGGAGCCAAATACAGGGCAATCTAAGAAGAAGTCTCTGCAAAAGACTTGAGACTGGGGCAGAGGTTCACCTTCCAGCAGGACAACGACCCTAAACATACAGCCAGAGCTACAATGGAATGGTATAGATCAAAGCATATTCATGTGTTAGAATGGCCCAGTCAAAGTCCAGACCTAAATCCAATAGAGAATCTGTGCCAAGACTTGAAAATTGCTGTTCACAGATGCTCTCCATCTAATCTGACAGAGCTTGAGCTATTTTGCAAAGAATACAAAACAATAGAAAGGTGCAGCACAATAAATAAAGTTCATAAACTGGTGGAAATGCAGGATGATGTTGTAGATGAACACCCGGTGATAGATGCAATCTGGTACTAAATCATCTCAGTGACAGGTCCTCCACCATAAGAAAAGGATACTCTTACCAGGTGTGTTGAACCACTGAATGAACAAATGGTCAGAAGCGCAAGTTCCCACATATGGGGTGAAGATGGTGCTCCAATCTGGCAAAATGACAACCAGGGATCAATCATACGAATTAAAAAAGAAAAAACTATCTCAGTGCAGACTGTATGGATCGTAATTTATTCCAAAAATGAAGTGGCTAAAATGCCGGTATACAAGCAGATGTAAAACATGAATGCCTGGTAAAACACGGCAACATAGATAATAAAAAACAGTGGTATGAGAACCGCACACCGAGTTCAGATGGATCACAGGTGATGACCACAGACAGTAGCTCCTCCCGCCTATTTTGCAAAGAAGAATGGGCAAACATGTCAATCTCTAGATGTACAAAGCTGGTAGAGAAATCCCCAAAAAGACTTGCAGCTGTAATTGCAGCAATAGGTGGTTCTACAAAGTATTGACTGAATACAAATGCACACCGCACTTTTCACATATTTATTTGTAAAAAAAAAATGTTGAAAATCATTTATCATTTTTCTTCCACTTCACAATTATGTGCCACTTTGTTTTGGTCTATCACATAAAATCCCAATAAAATACATTTACGTTTTTGGTTGTAACATGACAAAATGTGGAAAATGTCAAGGGGTGTGAATACTTTTTGAAGGCACTGTAAGTGAATGGTCCAATCTGGATAGGATTGTATGATACACCATTTGTCTGATCAATATATGTAATTTTCTGAATAAGTCACTGTATATTAATCAGATTGCATAGTGTATGACCAGCTGTATACAAGCACATGGGAGGGAGACATTCAGCTTCAATATTCTTGTAATTTCACTTTAAGCCCCCATTCACGCCGCATAGTAGGAGTGCATATTTTTTGGTGCGTTTTTTCCCTAACACACCTAGGGTCGCCCATTGTTTTCAATGGGTTGCCCTATGGGTGACAAACGCAACAAAGCAGCTCATGGGGCATTTTGCATTTGGAGTGCTGTTAACAATAGTTCATTTTAGGTGGCCATGCACTATAGACTATACAATGTGTTGTACAATTTTTGTACAATTGTCTTTACATTTACCAAAACGATATAATAGGAGGACACACCTTTCTATCCATTCACTCTGTATCCAATTAGGCAGGTGTTTGCACTTCATAGTTTATGGTAGAGGAAAGGAAGTTGGAAATTGCACAATCATATTGTATAGTGTATGATGAGCTTTACAGACCCCCAAGGACTCACATCTCTTGTTTTTAATATTATAGCTGTGCTCCACATAGGCTGTTATGTGATCACTCAGCTCCTGCAAACTCTGAAAAATAAATGAACTATGCAAGACAAAGGTAAGGTAGAAAATGATTGATTAGCAGAGGAAGACACTGGCTGTGTATTCAGTGAGAATGCTGCTCACTGATAATGACTGCATATGAGTACAGAGGTGGGTGGGAGCAATCTCCTTGAGGGGGAAGGGGAAGGTGCAGGGTAGGGATGAGCCAAACACCCCCCTGTTCGGTTCGCATCCAGAACATGCAAACAGGCAAAAAATTAGTTTGAACACGCGAACACCGTTAAAGTCTATGGGACACGAACATAAATAATCAAAAGTGCTAATTTTAATAGGCTTATATGCAGAGTATTATCATAAAAAGTGTTTGAGGACCCGGGTCCTGCCCCAGGGGACATATATCAATGCAAAAAAAAGTTTTTCGGGAGCAGTGATTTTAATAATGGAGGGCGGGGGCCACCCGGTGACGCTGCCCTCCTCTGACACACGGGGACTTCCCTATGGCTTTCCCTGTGTTGTCAGAGGGAGCGGGGTCATCCGTTTACATAAACGGGGTGACCCCACCCCCCCTCTGAAGAACCGAAGCCTCACATGGTGGAAGTATGAAGACCCAGACTTGGTGTTTACAGTAGTTCCATTTACCCATACATGGTAGCGCAGGAATGATTACACAATATATTTGCTACTCACATGGTGGAAGACACCCACTGAGGCGGATCGTGTGGACGGAGCAGAAGAAGCCGGAGCAAGATGCGGGACGAGAAGAGCAGAGGAAGAAGAAGAAGATGAAGAAGAAGATGGAGAAGAAGAAGTTGGAGGAAGAAGAAGAACACAGAACCAAGACCAGAAGAAAGAAGATGAAAGAAGAAGAAATTAATAAAGGACTTGTCAAAAACCGTCTCTTTTTAAACTTTTTTAGACTTTTTTTGTGAAATGGTAGGGGTACATTTGTACCCCATTACAAATTCACACAGGGGGGGCGGGGATCTGGGGGTCCCCTTGTTAAAGGGGGCTTCCAGATTCCGATAAGCCCACCACCCGCAGACCCCCACAACCACCGGGCATGGGTTAAAGGTGCTTTGGGGCTACCCCAAAGCACCCTCCCAATGTTTAGGGCATGTGGTCTGGTACGGTTCAGGTGGGGGGGGCGCTCTCTTGTTCCCCCCTCTTTTCCTTTGGCCTGCCAGGTTGCGTGCTCAGATAAGGGTCTGGTATGGATTTTTAGGGGGGACCCCCACGCCATTTTTTTTATTTTGGCGCAGGGTTCCCCTTAAAACCCATACCAGAGCTGAAGGGCCTGGTATGGAATTTAGGGGGACCCCCCACGCATTTTTTTTTTAATTTTGGTCTGGGGTTCCCCTGTGGGGAAATCCCATGCCGTTTTTATCAATGAACTTTTATGTGTATTGTCGGACCGATAATTCATTATAGCCCTGAATAGTTTTAAATGACTTTTTTTCCTTTAGAAATTAAATTTTTCTGTCAGACTGTTCTAAACACAGGAAACATGTGCCCCTTTACAGGCATACTAAAGACACCCCCAGGTACTAAATTTAAAGGAATATTACACGTTTATTGTTTCACTTTAAGCATTATTAAAATCACTGCTCCCGAAAAAACTGCAGTTTTTAAAACTTTTTTTTGCATTAATACATGTCCCCTGGGGCAGGACCCGGGTCCCCACACACTTTTTATGCCTTTAAAATTAGCACTTTTGATTTCTCCCATAGACTTTTAAAGGGTGTTTCGTGGCTTTCGAATTTGCCGCGAACACCCAAAATTGTTCACTGTTAGGCGAACTGGCGAACAGCCAATGTTCGAGTCGAACTCAAGTTCAACTCGAACATAAAGTCCATCCCTAGTGCAGGGTGTGTGTTAATGAGTTCAGCTGCTGCAGTACTTCCTTCTAACGGTGTTTGTGTACCACAGGAACTAATAGAGTTTTCTATAGGAGACACTGGAGGCTGAAGTGAAGCCTTCCTTAGAATATAGAAAAAGCTTTTTCCTTCTGAAACAGATTAATGTTATATTGATACACAGGGAAGCTGAAATTTATGGAAAAAAAGGCGAACTTAGCCCCTAATGAACCCATCCCTTTCTATCACTGGGCACTCTTCTTATATCAGCATACTTCTTGCACTGCAACACACCTGATTTGCTCCCTGTGCTGTTTTTCCCTTCCCTTTCTGAACTCTGCTGTACAGGAACTAAAAGAGACTGATGCCAATTGCCAAGTCAAATTACTGCCTTTACCCTGCTTGCATTAAAAAAAAATACATTTAGGGATATATTGTTACAGAACTGCATTCATTTTCACTTTTTGACAGGTTTTAATTAAACCTGTATTTGATTGGCTTTAAAAATGTGACACTTGTGCTGTTTATTATTGTTTATTTTGAGCTAGAAAATGTGTTATTCTATATGTTCCTGTTGTGGGCGTGCATGTTTTAAAAACAGTACCAGTTCACAACTAAGCAACCAAAATTGAAGAGTTGGGAATGCTGTCAAGGAATGCCTGAAATTCAACAGAATTACATACAGAAGTTTTAGAATAATGCTGAGCACTGAAAATGACTGACTCGAGATGATGAAATAAAGCAGTTCAACAAGAATATGCCATATTTGTCTCCACTCTGCTCTTCATGGAAATGGTTGTGTGGGTTAACTTAAAAAAGAAATGACTAATACTGTTATGTTGTTACACGTCAAGTGACATCAGGAGGAAGCAAAGTCATCCATAACACAACAGAAATAATGAGGAAAATCATGAAGATCCATCTATAGGAACAACACTTGAATATCTCTTCTTGCTGATTTTTTTTGCTGAATAAGTCAATTAAAGATAAAAATAAGGGAAGCATAAAAAAATATTATTGACAGTGAAATATGAACTTTAGAAGTTTGACGACAATTGCAGTATGGCAGCTTAATGACATGCAAAAATAACTTGATGTTTCATGTTTTAATAGACATTGTCTTCTATATATAAAGAAAAGTGTGTATGACAGGAGACTCTTTAAATGAGTTACTACAGTTCACTTCACTTGATTACCCAAGCAGTTACACAATTTTTAATATGCAGTTTACTGGCAGAAAAAGTAACACCTAAAATAATAGACTAAGAAGACCAAGACTTACCATTTTTTTTTTTAATACAGTCTCTATTGAAAATGTATTCATACAGAAGCAGTTATAAAAATAAACTAGCTACTGTTCATTCTTTTAAGTCTGTTGATGGGTTTTGACATTACAACAAGTGACGAAAACCAGGGTAGCCAAGGAGAATTCAGTTATCATTTCTCTGATTTACTTTATATATAGTGAATTGGGATTTCTATTAGTAGGATAGGATTAAAGGACTCTTATGCCCCGTACAGGGGTCGGAAAATCCGACCACAAAATCCATCGATTTTTTTCCGACGGATGTAGTCCGACACTGGTGTTGTATACACAAGGTCGGACAAAGTTGTCGGAAAATCCGATCATTCTGAACGTGGTGACGTTTGTTGCCTACGACGGGACTACGTAGAGGCTAGTAGCCAATAGCTTTGGTCTTGTAATGTGATCTGAGCATGCGTGGCACTTTGTCCGTCGGAATTCGCTACACACGATCGGAATTGGTGTGATCGGACTTTGTTGTCGAAAAATTGTTAGAGCAGGAGATAAAACTTTGTCCGTCGGACAATGCGATGAAAAATGTCCGATGGTGCCTACACACGGTCGGAATTTCCGACAACATTGTCCGATAGGACAGAATCCATCGGAAAATCCGACCGTGTGTATGGGGCTTTAGAAGTTATTATAATATGCACATTTCTGTAAAACAATACCATTTTTAATTCTGGTCCTACAAAGGTATCAGACATGCATATATATATATATATATATATATATATATATATATATAAATAAATATATATAACCTGTAATGGCATTTCCGGTGTCTCTCCTGCCTATGCATATTTAAGGAGCGTTGTGTGTGACGTCCAGACATAGCCTCTGTTCCCAGTCGATGCCTTGTATGGAGCTATAGGTCACCACGCATCAGCTGACTGGCTTGAGCAGCGGCTGTTTTGAATATACTGAATCCGTTTGTTGGATGTCAGTGTCTACCAATTTTGAATAAAACCTTTTAAGTGGAGTACTGCACCATGAAGCCTCTTCTTTTTATTTTATAAAATATCCCATGTTTGGAGTCTACCTGGAGAAAGGTTTTCTGTCTTATCAGTGAGGAATATCGTATCAGTGGACAGTCCAGTATAGGAGGAAAGATCCCGCTATCGGATGAGCCTGTGGACATGCTTTCTTCAGCTGAGTGTGCCCATTTGATCTCTATAATTTGAGATCCATCAAATCTGTTAAGTGGCGCTGATTGCTTTGTTGATTGATGAACAGAACAATTGATAGCTCTTCTGAAAAGTCCATTATTGTCATTTGCACAGATTGAAACACTTACGGACTATAATATATAATATTGCACTTGCATTATTATAGCACATGTTTGCATTTTTATATCTGCAGAGAGTTTTATAATTTTTTTTTTGGTTGCGCACTTTATCTGTTACACAAATATATTTTCATATTTTGTTTTTTTTAACAAAAAGATATGCTGAAAATGCTATCACAAGCATAATATATCACAAACATAATATAAATCTAGTGTAAATAAATAAATTTGGGTATGAAGGAATAAACCACTTCAGGTCCTTAAAGTGATATTAAACTGTTACGTCATCGACTAATCCCAATCCAGGTGAAATGTATCAGAGAGGTGTGGCTAATGAAAGGGGACTGAGCTGAAGCCGGGAGTTTACTGTAGGATAACTGTTAACTGAGTCCAGCCTCAGTTTGTTAAACCAGTGAATTCATGGAGCAGAAGGTTTTCCATAAAAGAACCAGCACCTGCATCAGTTTTTCCAACCAAAGGGATTTACACACAGCAGGTTTGGAGTAGTGCTGTCAGCATTATACAACTAACACTTGGTGTTCTCTTACATTTTGAATATTAAGTGGCATGAGAGTTTTCTTTGGGTTACCATGGTTGTTGGATTTCTATATTCATGAATACTGTACAAGCTAGCCGTTGGCACTTAAACATCATTTTGACAGGTACAGTTTATACTCAGTAGAACTCTGTGGGTTTTTACTGTCAATAGCAAAATTTATTTTAAAATATAATTTTTTCCTATATAATGGGACATTCTTTTTGCAGAGTTGTAGGACCTCTTTTGAGTGAATGTTTTCCCTCTCCCTTGCCAGTGGTTAGTGGGAGGCTTTATTCATCTTTCCTGACCACAGCCCCTTTAAAGAACAATATTTTTGGTATAACAGATTCATTGATGATCTGCTCTTATGGAATGGTAACAGTTAGCTACTCACAGACTTTGTACTGTACCTTAATAACAACAATCTAAATTAGAATTTTACATATGAACATCAGTCCAAGGTGATTAACCTTCTAGATGTTTCACCAGATAGAACGACTGATACAGGGAAGCTTATAATTAAAACTGCAAATCAAGTGAAGGTAATTATACAATGTAAGCAGCCTGTGGGGAAATTGCAAAAAGAAATTACTCCACAGATGAGACTTTTGCTCAGGCGCATGACATCATAGAAGAAAGGCTTAGAAATAGGGGTTACTCTAACAGCAAAGAATGGGAAAAATATTGCCACAAATTAATATCAGGGATACTCCTTTGAGATTATATAAAAGAACATGCAGAAAGGGCATAGGAAAAAGGATAAAAGAGTTACTTTTGTTACGTCTTATGCCCCGTACACACGGTCGGAATTTCCAACGGAAAATGTCCTATCGGACCATGTTGTTGGAAAATCCGACTGTGTGTGGGCTCCATCGGACTTTTTCCATCGGAATTTCCGACAGAAAAAATTTGAGATCCTGCTCTCAAATTTTCCGACAACAAAGTCCGATAGGACTTTTTCCGATCGTGTGTAGCGAATTCCGATGGACAAAGTGCCACGCATGCTCAGATCACATTACAAGACCAAAGCTATTGGCTACTAGCCTCTACGTAGTTCCGTCGTACGCAACGAACGTCACTGCGTTCAGAATGATCGGATTTTCCGACAACTTTGTCCGACCGTGTGTATGCAACACCAGTGTCGGACAAAATCCGTCGGAAAAAATCCGACAGATTTTGTGGTCGGAATTTACTTGGCTATAACACGTATCATTAAGCAAAATGTACCCATTCTATTTTCTTATAGCAGCTTGCACAATATTCCAAAGGATTCCCCATTTACACATACAGTATACTCTACAGTATTTAGAATTCATCACATTTTTGTAGTGTCATGGCCATGACTAATGATGAGTGAATTAGTTTACTTGAACCCTGAGTCATAGTGAATTAGGCTGATGTGTGGTAAACCTTTTTGGCAACCCCCAACTACATAATGGGGATCCAGTGGGGATAGCCCTTTAATTTAGTTACAGAAAATATTACATATACCGGTAGAATATACAAAAATATTCCAGTATAATTAAAATTTTGTGATTCAAAGACAAGGAAAGTAATTTTCTTTATCTTGACGTTCGTGACATTTTTGAATTATCTACTTGCTTAGCAGTATGTTTGGTAGTAGCTTTATCCACTAAACCTAATTCTCCCATGTTGTTGCCTTCTGTTTTGCGAAACCACAGACGGAACAGCTTTTGTGATATTAATGAATTATCACTGTGACCCACGATAAATGCTTAAGGATCCCCACTCAGCCCCCCGCAAAGCCTGATGAGTTGGATGCAGCTGACTATGACTGAGGACACAGGCTGAGGAGAGATAGGTAGGTCATGTCCCCAACATGTTTTGCCCCCACCCCGATGATTAAGGGCAAAACATGTTGGGGATGTGGCCTGTATGAATCGAATCTGCTTTACCTGCTAACCATTCGGGCTAGGCAAGGTGTGCGGCAGCGGGCTGTCTCTTTCTATTTTTGCAGCATTATTTAATTATTAGCCATGACATGCCAGATATGTAGTGCTATAATATGGTTTATCTTGTCACCCTATTTAAAATTGATATATCAGTTTGGGGCAGAATGAAGCCCAATATGACCATTTCATATGATTTTTTAATTGTTTTCTGAAGTGTAATATTGCTCAGAATCTCACATTCTAAATAATAATTTTACCTTTTGACTGTAATGGGTGTTTTATAACAAATTATCTGTGCAGGTTAACAATTATAGTTGATATTAAATTATTACAGTACTTCCATAAGAGAAAAAAGTGTCTTAATATCCTTTTCCAAAAATTCCAATGTGATGGGTTAATGGTGTTGAAGAGAAGTCTTGTTTCCAGCGTTCCTGCCTGCAACCTTCACCCCCCCCCCCGTTCTCTCAAAAATCTGTTCAATGGAGACAGGTTTGTTATTTATCATAATGCCCAACAGGTCTGCCCTCTTCAAACGACACCATCTTTTGGTGTTTAGAAACAGTTTTTTTGTAGCAAAGATAAATACGAACAAATGGCCTAGTCATACTGCTGGAACAAGATGTACAATTGCATAATGCTTAATGAAATGCATTTATAGTTAAAGCCTATTTTTCGTTGTTTAATTTAGCATAAGAGATGGTATTTACATTAAGTGAAAAGTGTCGCTTGTACTGGCGGCTGTTGTCTTCTGAAATCTGAAGTCATTTGCTCCTCATGCTTCCGCAGCAGCAATGTTCTGGTGCTGATGACAGGTCCAGCAGCTGTATTAACCTCTGCAGCACCGGAAGATGACTGTTGTGGAAGTATAGGTGGCAGAGGAATTTAGATGTCAACTGAGACAGCAGCCACCAGCACAGGGGACACTTCTCAATAAATGTAAGTACTGTCTCTTGTGCTAATTAAAAAAAATAAACTCAGGCTTTAAAATAGAGGCTTATTGAAGAATACATTTAAAAAAAAAGCCCAGCAGTTTTACATTGCAGCTTCACGTCGACAGTGTTTAATTGCAAATAGAGTAAGTAGTGATGCGCTGTAAACCAAAGCAATAATGATGACTTAGCATATACAATGTAAATAATTCCTGTGTAATAATAATAAACACATGTGTCTCAAGGATGGACACCAATAATTGAGTGACCAAATGCCCGTAAAACAATAATATATATTCAGTGATGAGGATTACTGTGCAGTGAAATACAACCACGTGTCTCAAAGATGGACACCAATAAATCCACACACTGATGATATAATGTCCATGAAATAAACAAACTTGGATTCCTTCAGCGATGAATGTCCTTATAATAACCTTTATAACTGTGCATGACGTATCCCTTAATCATTGTAAGTGAATGTCCAGTAATACAAGGTGACTTAATCACTCTCTTCCCATGTCACCTCTGTGCTCTCTGGCTTCTCACATTAAAGCATATAGTGATCTCTCAAGGGTGTTGTAGTTTTGTCAGGTCGCCTCTAGGGGCCCTCTGTGTGTTTTCCCAGCGTTTGCTCTCTATTGTCGTGACGACAGTTCTATAATGCTCTTAGGTGGTCCTCTCCTGTGTCCTCCCAGTAGGAATGTAAAAAACACTCTCGTGGTGTAATAACATTTCAACAGGTTTATTTAAAAAAAGGGGTTTAAAAACTCACATTTAAAAGCCGTGAGAACGGCGAAACTCCACGAGTGCCAAACTTGTTTCCTTAACGGCATCACTTCCTGTATGCTCACGCCCTACATGTTAAGTCACACCCACGTGACTTCTTCAGGGTATCATGGAAAGAAAGCGATTGAGTCACCTTAAATTACTGGACATTCACTTACAATGGTAAAGGGATACATCATGCACAGTTATATAGATTATTATAAGGACATTATAAGGACATTCATCACTGAAGGAATCAAAGTTTGTTTATTTCACAGACATTATATCATCAGTGTGTGGATTTATTGGTGTCCATCTTTGAAACATGTGGTTGTATTTCACTGCACAGGAATCATCGTCACTGAATATATATTATTGTTTTATAGGTATTTTATTACTCAATTATTGGTGCCAATCCTTGAGACACATGAGTTTATTATTATTCCAAAGGAATTATTTACATTGTATATGCTAAGTCGCCATTATTGCTTTGGTTGACAGCACATCACTACTTACTCTATTTTCTTAATTAATTATTAATAATAATTATTTATCATTTTTATTAATTAGACACGCATAAGCTATATAGTGAAAGCAGCTGTCTCAAATATATTGTACCCTCTTCATAGTGGTAGCACGAGAGTAACACATTACACACAGTGTTCAGTTGCAGGCATCCCTGGCATAAGGATCAGATGAACCAAGCTGATTGGTTTCTTACCCTCAGAGGAAACCCAAGCTATCGGTAGCAGCTAGAATTGAGAGCCACTAGCTGCACCAAGGGGTCTATTTATAAAACATTCATTGCACTAATGCCAGAAACAGGCATGCAAACTAAATGAAATTTCAACTTATGTTTTCAAATTAACCACTTGCTTACTGGGCACATAAACTCCCCTCCTGCCCAGACCAATTTTCAGCTTTCAGCGCTGACGCACTTTGAATGACAATTGCGGGGTGATACAACACTGTATCCAAATAAAATTTTTATCATTTTTTCCCACAAAGAGAGCTTTCCTTTGGTGGTATTTAATCACAGCTGGGATTTTTATTTTTTGCTAAACAAACAAAAAAATGGAAAATTAAAAAAAAAATCATGTTTCATAGTTTGTTATACAATTTTGCAAACAGATACGTTTTCTCCTTCATTGATTTGCGCTATATATATATATATATATATATATATATATATATATATATTTAATTGTATAGTTCAGCTTTACATGTGTCCAGTATAAACAGAAGATCTTTTAAGCACTCTAGTTATAAAAAAATAGCCATAAGTAGGTGAGGTGTAAGATATATCTTAAGAATATTCCAGGGAAAAATTATCAAGAAAGTTACTGGAGATCTTTGTGACCTTGAACAATTCACTCTATCTTTGTGTTTCCAGAAATAAGAACACAGACTGTAAACTAAGCTTAAATTCCCAGTGACAATACTCCAGTTAAATGTGTAAAACACTGTTTGAAAAAGTATACTCTTTGCAAGTGTATTTGTAACCTAGCAGAAATAAATGTACAGCTAATAATCATAAATCTTATAATAAAGGCTACTAAAACGGGAGGTGATAAGGGTAAAAAGCAGTGCAGCAGTGGTTATAGAGCCCTAGCTAGTGTCTGTATCTTTCAATTATTTTAAAATGTGCCTTCAATTATACCATTATCCTAGGTTATTATGGGGAAACTGATATTTATTATTTTTGCTAAAACCAATATATATTATGCTTTTAACTGCCAGAGCTAATATTCATGTTATGCAGTATATAGGGAATACCTGGTACACAAAGTATAGTTTTAGTGTAGTGGTTTAACACATCATCATTTTTTGTCTCACCACACTCCTCATTATAACAGCTAACATGCTCCACTTTTTGCTCTAGATTGGCTTTTTACTCAACAGACTTTCCTGTATAGTCATTTCTTGAAAGATAGACAGTTCATGGTAAAGACGTGCAGGAACATTTTTTTTTGTAACTAAGGATTTGTCTTAAGTGGTTAACTGTCAATATGTCCAGACAATCTGAATCTCTGTCACCTTCACATATTTCTTAGGCAATCCATAGAAACATAATTAGAATTTTGTCAACTGACACATGTAGTTCCTCATATACTCTGAGTCGAAAACCCAGACTTTACTTTCTACATTTCTTGTTATTTGAAAAAAGGGAAAATACGCTGCATGTGGGGCCACTGTTGCTTATACTGGTGCTCCTGCCACCACTGCACTAGGTGGTGACTCAAGAATGCAGTTTAGAGTGAAGAGATTCTGCATCCTAAGCAGCAGCACTCATAGCCCTCATCTAAAGCCCCATACACACGGTCGGACAATCCGCGGACCAGGTCGGTCGGATCCTGTCCGTCATACTTTGTCTGATGTTGGTTTTGCGTACACACGGTCGGACAAAGTTGTCGGAAAATCCGATCATTCTGAACGTGGTGACGTTTGTTGCCTACGACGGGACTACGTAGAGGCTAGTAGCCAATAGCTTTGGTCTTGTAATGTGATGTGAGCATGCGTAGCACTTTGTCCGGTCGGACAACCGTACACACGATCGGATTTGGTGTGATCGGACCGTGTTGTCGGCAAATCTTTCCAGCAGGAGATAAGACTTTGTCCGTCGGACAATCCGACGTACACTGTCCGATGGTGCATACACACGGTCTGATTTTTCAACAACATTGTCCGATCGGACAGAATCCATGAAAAAGTCCGACCGTGTGTATGGGGCTTAAGAGTAGCTGCCATAATCTGCATTGCATGTTTAAATATGGCCAAACCACTAAAAAACATTAATGTAGGTGGTTGCACAAAATGTTTCAACATTAGTGTAGGCAAGTTTGTATTGGAAAGCATAGAGTTGATTTACTAAGCCAAAATAGGCTGTTCACGTTGCATGGACATTTTCTCCAGAGCTTAGTGAATGTAATGATATTTAATTGTGTGAAGAATACCCAATCACTTGCAAGGAAAATTTTAAAAATTGTATTTTTGCTTGCGAATCGCCCCATTGTTCACTTTTTTTTTCTAATTTCCAGCTCCGCTATGTACCAACAGAGTTCCATTTATTCTACGCATGCTTACTTCTTACTCCTGGCCATTTAAAAACACTGCTCCATTACTTCTGCCTTACTTCCTGGACAGACTTTAGGTCATGACACAGGAAGGAGTTGACCAACTGAGGGTAGATGAAGCAGGGTGTGTGCTTATGAGATCAGCTAGTCAACTGCTTTCTGTGTCATGACCTATAGTCTATCCAGGAAGTAAGGCAGAAGTAATGGAGCAGTGTTTTTAAACAGCCATGAAGACAGTGAGGTAAGCAAGTGTAGAATAAATGGAAAACTGTTTTATTTTTGCAAAAGAAGTACATTAATGCTATATTGGTACATAGGGGAGCTGGAATTTAGAAAAACAAAAAAAAGTGAACAAAGGTGAACTAAGCATTTAAAACCGATCTCCTTGCTCCTATTTACATCTAAGCCTTTAGAATATATGGTCTACAATTAACTGAGCTCCTATATCACTGACAACAAGCTTCATGACCCCTTACAGTCTGGCTTTCATTCTCAGCACTCCACAGAAGCTGCCCTACTAAAACTCAGTAATGAATTACTAACTGCTAGAATCTATGGCCACTACTCCATATTCCTACTAGACCTTTCTTCTACCTTTGATACTGTTGACCACCTTCTCCCCCTCAATAAACTTGGCCTGCAAGACTCTGCACTTTCCTGGTTCTCTTCCTACTTATCACATTGTTGTTCAGTGTTGACTACATCTCTGTATCCTCTTCTCTACTCACTGCTTCTGTAGGGGTCCTCAAGGATCTATCCTTGAACCCCTTCTCCTCTCTATCTACACCGACTCTGTCACTTGATAATCTCCCATGGCTTTCAATACCATCTCTAAGCTGATCTCTAAGCTGATCTCTGTACTCCTCATCTCACTACTTCGGTCTCCTCTGGCAATATTAACTTACTAACTGACATATCGGCATGGCCCACGGCTGGGCTCTTAAAGAGACACGCACAGGTACGTGATTGTGCCCAGCCGTGCCATTCTGCCGACGTATATCGGCGTGAGGCGGTCCTTAAGCGCTTAAATAAATCTTCAAAGGGGATCAATCGGTCCATTCTAAACAGCTTTATTTAAGTATATTTAGTAAAAATAGAACATGAAGAGTTGCAAAAAATGTTATGTCAGAGGTTTTTGCAATATTTCATGTTCTATTTTTACTAAATATACTTTTATACTTTTATAAAGCTGTTTATAATTGACCGATTGATCCTCTTTTTAAGATTTCTTTTTGAACCTTTAGTCCTCCTTAAATTTATAATTCTTGACTCTGACCTGTCCTTTCAGCCCCAAATCCAATCACTGTCCAAATTTTGTAGACTTCACCTCCATAACATCTCTAAAATATGACACTTTTTAACCAATTAAAACACCAATTTACTCATTCACTACCTTGTTATCTCTTGTCTCGACTATTGCAATTCTCTTCTCATAAGCCTACCTCTACACAGGTTATTCCCCCTTCAGTCTATTATGAATGCTGTTTCCAGACTCATCCACCTTACCAACCCCACAGTGTCTGTCACCCCAATCTGCCAATCCCTACACTGGCTTCCGATTGCCAAATTAATACAATTCTAAATACTAACAACAACATATAAAGCCATTCACAGCTCTGCCCAAAGCTACATTCTCAATCTTATGTCAATGTATCACCCAAAATGTCCTCTTCACTCATCCCAAGTCCTCGTACTCCCTAGCTACCTTGTCTCCTTCTCCAGAGCCTCTCCCACCCTCCGGAACTCTCTACCTCAATCTGTCCAGCTATTTTCTTACTCTGTCCACCTTTAGGCGATCCCTGAAAAACTCATCCCACCTACACCCAAAAACTAAAAAGGTAAGTCTTCCATCAGCTCATCCACCTAACTTCCTAACTCCCTTGTATTGTATTGTAATTGCACTGTTTTGGTGTATATAGTAAAGTGCTGTGCAAACTGTTGGCACTAGATAAATCCTGAATAATAATCATTTTGTAAATCATCCCAATGTGTTTGCTTTTTACAAAGAGAATACAATTTTTTTTTAACTGTGGTCTGAAACATTTATATTATATTAAAATACAAAACTGACAATATGTTTTGTCCAGTATCGGCAAGCTAGAAACAAAAATGTGTTCATTAAGCCACTTTACAATTAAAAAACTTATCTTAAAGTTTATTTGTACAGTTAAAAGTGACAAATCAAATAAGTAAAAAAAAAATCAGCTAATTAACTCACAAAAGTTGAGACAATGGTTGTATTTAAAGATCTATACAGCTTTTCTATAAGATAGTTTTTTTAACCACTTCAGCCCCGGACCATTTGGCAGCCAAAGGACCAGAGGTCTTTTTTCAATTTCGCACTGCACTACTTTAACTGGTAATTGCGCGGTCATGCAATTTTGTAACCAAACTAAATTTGCGTCCTTTTCTTCCCACAAATAGAGCTTTTTTTGATGGTATTTGATTGCCTCTGTGATTTTTATTTTTTTTGCGATATAAACGGAAAAAGAGCGAAAATTTTGAAAAAAAAAGAGATTTTCTACTTTTTGTTATAAAAAAAATCTAATAAACTCAATTTTAGTCAAACATTTGGGCCAAAATGTATTCAGCCACATGTCTTTAGTAAAAAAAATGCCAATAAGCGTATATTTATTGGTTTGCGCAAAAGTTATAGCGTCTACAAACTAGAGTACATTTTCTGGAATTTACACCGCTTTTAATTTATGACTGCCTATTTCATTTCTTGAGGTGCTAAAATGGCAGAGAAGTACAAAACCCCCCCAAATGACCCCATTTTGGAAAGTAGACACCCCAAGCTATTTGCTGAGAGGCATGTTGAGCCCATTGAATATTTTTTTTTTTAGTCCCAAGTGATTGAATAAAGACAAAAATAAAAAAGATTTTTTTTTTTTTTCAAAAAGTTGTCACTAAATGATATATTGCTCACACATGCCATAGTTATATGTGGAATTGCACCCCAAAATACATTTTGCTGCTTCTCCTGAGTATGGGGATACCACATGTGTGGGACTTTTTGGGAGCCTAGCCGCGTACGGGGCCCCGAAACCCAAGCACCGCCTTCAGGATTTCTAAGGGTGCAAATTTTTGATTTCACTCCTCACTACCTATCACCGTTTCGAAGGCCATAAAATGCCAAAATAGCACAAAACCCCCCCAAATGACCCCATTTTGGGAAGTAGACACCCCAAGCTATTTGTTGAGAGGCATGGTGAGTATTTTACAGCTCTCATTTGTTTTTGAAAATGAAGAAAGTAAAGAAAAAAACATTTTTTTTTTCTTTTTTTCAATTTTCAAAACTTTGTGACAAAAAGCGAGATCTGCAAAATACTCACCATACCTCTCAGCAAATAGCTTGGGGTGTCTACTTTCCAAAATGGGGTCATTTTGGGGGTTTTTATGCCATCTGGGCATTCCATGGCCTCCGAAACTGTGATTGGCAGTGAGAAGTGAAATAAAAAAATTACACCCTTAGAAAGCCTGAAGGCGGTGATTGGTTTTTGGGGTTCCGTATGCAGCTAGGCTCCCAAAAAGTCCCACACATGTGGTATCCCCGTACTCAGGAGAAGCAACAGAATGTATTTTGGGGTGTATTTCCACATATGCCCATGACATGTTTGAGCAATATATCATTTAGTGACAACTTTTTGTAAAAAAAAAATATATATATTTTTTTTTTTTCATTATTCAATCTCTTGGGACAAAAAAAAAAAATATTTAATGGGCTCAACATTGCTCTCATCAAATAGCTTGGGGTGTCTACTTTCCAAAATGGGGTCATTTGGGGGGGGTTTGAACTGTCCTGGCATTTTATGCACAACATTTAGAAGCCTATGTCACACGTCACCCACTCTTCTAACCACTTGTAGACAAAGCCCTTTCTGACACTTTTTGTTTACATGAAAACATATTTTTTTTTTTGCAAGAAAATTACGTTGAACCCCCAAACACTATATATAATGTTAAAGCAAAGGCCCTACAGATTAAAATGGTGGGTGTTGCATTTTTTTTTTCCACACAGTATTTGCGCAGCGATTTTTCAAACGCATTTTTTGTGGAAAAAATACACTTTTTTTTATTTTAATGCACTAAAACACACTATATTGCTCAAATTTTTGATGAAATAAAAAATATGATCTTAGGCCGAGTACATGGATACCAAACACGACATGCTTTAAAATTGCGCACAAACACGCAGTGGCGACAAACTACATACATTTTAAAAGCCTTTAAAAGCCTTTACATGATACCACATTAGATTCACGGAGGAGGTCTACTGCTAAAATTACTGCCCTCGATCTGACCTTCGCGGTGATACCTCACATGCATGGTGCAATTGCTGTTTACATATGACGCCAGACCAACGCTTGTGTACGCCTTTGCGCAAGAGAAGGGGGGGCAGGGGTGCTTTTTTTTTTTTTTTTTTTTTTTTTTTTTTATTTATTTTGATTTTTTATTTTATTTTTAAAATTTTCCTTCCATTTTTTTTCTTTTGTTATGATTTTTATTGTTATCTCAGGGAATGTAAATATCCCCTATGATAGCAATAGGCAGTGACAGGTACTCTTTTTTTGAAAAAATTGGGGTCTATTAGACCCTAGATCTTTCCTCTGCCCTCAAAGCATCTGACCACACCAAGATTGGTGTGATAAAATGCTTTCCCAATTTCCCAATGGCGCGGTTTATATCCGGGAGGGGGGACATTCCCTCCCACTGCTTGTAAAAGCAGTCTAGAGGCTAATTACCCGCTAGAATTGCTTTTACATGAAAGCCGATCACTGGCTGAAAAGAATGATACCAAGATGATACCTAAACCTGCAGGCATCATTCTGGTATAACCATTCAAAGTCCAGCAACATACTGGACATATATTGTAATCTTTTTTTTTTTCATGCAGCCTCTTGGCTGAACGAAAAAAAGAGATTGATTGGTGGGTATGCCCACCATTAGAATACCTCCCTTCATCCACCCACTTCTAATGATGGGCATACATGCACCATTTATATATGCCGATGCATGGGGGCATCCTCCCGCAAAAGTTATGCCGTGTACACACGGTCGGAATTTCGACCGTATGTACGTGGCATTAGGAGCCAATCGCTCCTCCCCCCCCCTGCTGCCCCCATGCTTCGGCATATATGCTCTTTTTTTTAACTGTGGTGGTGAAATCACCTCCTACAGCGTTGGAGTCGCGGCTTTATGTATCGTGGGAGCAAACGCTGTTGCTGTCAAGATAAATAAATCCGCGTTGCAACTGAATGGCGCACCTGAAAACAAAAAAATGCTTAACACTAAAACACAGTAAACAAAATTACATACCTGAAAAGCAAGCATGATAAAACATAATAAAACATTGCAGAATAGAATGGAGTAAAAAAAGAGCAACAATAGAGAGAGAATAGAGTGAGAGAGAGAACAATAAAACGACAACTATTTTTTTTTTTTTTTTTTTTTTGAGATTCACAGGTAAAAAAGCTCCTGACTGAAGCGACTGAATCAAAACGCTACCACAAAAAAAATGTTAGCGATCGCAGGGATCAGGCCTGACTCTGCGAACGCTGCAGTTATGTGTGCTTAGTGTTTTGTAAGTGACAGTGATCGATCGATACTGCACTTGGGTGGGCTGGGCTGGGCGGAGGGGGAAACGCAGGTGCTAGCAGGTATCTGGGCTGATCCCGCTAACAATGCGGTTTTTTTTGGAACCCTAAACTGCTGGGACGCTAGTATAGATCTGATCAGATCAGATATTGATCTGTTCAGATACTGTGCCACTAAGGGAGGTGTATGCTTTGCGCGTGGGTGTTTGCGGTACTGGCACTAACCTGGGGCGACGCAGACCTTATTTGACCCTAAAACCTAATTGATATCACCCGCCGGGCGATCAGGGGTTTAAACCGTTATTGGGTAATAAATGGCGGGTGCCCTGACAGTATAAAAAACAAGCTAACTAACCAGCGTCACCCGTAACAGTAATACAAAAAAAAAAACTGGTTACCTAGCGACACTAATGCAGCGATCAGAAAAACGATCGCTTAGTGACACTGGCAAAAGGGGGTGAAAGGGTTAACTAGGGGCAATCAGGGGGTTAAAACCTTTATTAGGTAATATATGGGGGTACCTGACGCTATATAAAAACCTGACGGGGAACCTAAATAACGAAATAACTAACTGGCTAACCAGCGTCACCAGTGACAGTTATACAGTGATCACTGGTGAAAGGGTTAACTCTAGGGGCAATCAGGGGGTTAAAACCTTTATTTAGGTTGTAATATGGGGGTACCTGACCTATAAACCTATTTATGAACCTATATAAACATGGCGGTTACCTAAAAAAAAAAAATGGTTACCTAGCAACACTAATGCAGCGATCAGAAAAACGATCGCTTAGTGACACTGGCAAAAGGGGGTGAAAGGGTTAACTAGGGGCAATCAGGGGGTTAAAACCTTTATTAGGTAATATATGGGGGTACCTGACGCTATATAAAAACCTGACGGGGAACCTAAATAACGAAATAACTAACTGGCTAACCAGCGTCACCAGTGACAGTTATACAGTGATCACTGGTGAAAGGGTTAACTCTAGGGGCAATCAAGGGGTTAAAACCTTTATTTAGGTTGTAATATGGGGGGTACCTGACCTATAAACCTATTTATGAACCTATATAAACATGGCGGTTACCTAAAAAAAAAAAATGGTTACCTAGCGACAGCAGTGACACTAATACAGCGATCAGAAAAACGATCGCTTAGTGACACTGGCAAAAGGGGGTGAAGGGGTTACCTGGGGGGCAATCAAGGGGTTAAACCTTTATTAGGGGGGGGTAGGGGGCTACCTTGGACCTAAAACTAACTGCACTGACAGTTATTACAGTCACACTGACACTAAATGCAGTGATCAGTAAAAAAATGATCACTGCAATTAGTGACACTGTGACTGGGGGGGAGGGGGTGATCTGGGGGGTGATCTGGGGGTGACAGGGGGGTGTTTTGTGTGCCTATGTGTACTGGTGTCAGTGTACTGTTGGTGCACTAACCTGTACATGTTGACAGCTCGGCGTTCCGGTCACATAGACCGGCGCACCGAGCGTGACATCACTTCCTCTGCCTGTGTTTTGATTGACACAGACAGAGGAAGCATCTGATTCGCCAGGAGCGATCGCGAGGGGGTGGCCAGAAACCACTGGCCGTCCCCTCATCCCGGATCGCTCCTGAAGCGATCCCGACCGTCCCCGCCGGCCGGGGGGGTCCGATCGGACCCCCCACGCGCCTGAAGAATGGCACGTACAGGTACGTGCTTCTGCCTGTACGTGCCATTCTGCCGACGTATATCTACATGGGGCGGTCGGGAAGTGGTTAAACTATTACCGTATTTATCGGCGTATAACACGCACCCCAATTTTAAGAGGGAACTTTAAGGAAAAAATGTTTTACAGCCCCCTTTACAGTACACAGTCCCCCTCCCCCTGCACAGTAAACATCCCATTTATAAGTGGGGGCACTTATAAGTTAGTGGTAGGTATCACAGATACCAGGGTGCCTTGACGAGGCTATGTGGCTTACGCATGCATTTGAAAATGTATGCAGACTAAACCCCTGCTTTTAACGCATATTCTTAGACAGGTTTAATTGGTTGTCTGCGAGCTGGTCGGTAAGTTAAGCTTGGTTTTCTCCTTGGATTTATCCTTGGCCTTGTTTGTACACATCCCCCATCCCCAGTACACAGCCTCCAATCCAGTACACGGCCCCCCATCCAGTATACAGCCCCCCATCCTGTACACAGCCCCCATCCAGTATACAGCCCCCTCCCCAGTACACAGCCCCCCATCCAGTACACAGCCCCCATCCAGTATACAGCCCCTCTCCCCAGTACACAGTCACACATGCAGTACACAGCCCCCATCCAGTATACAGCCCCCCTCCCCAGTAGACAGCCCCCCATTCAGTATACAGCCCCCCATCCAGTATACAGCCCCCCATCCAGTATACAGCCCCCTCCCAGTATACAGCCCCCTCCCTAGTATACAGCCCCCTCCTTAGTATACAGCCCCCATCCAGTATACAGCCTACAACCCCCATCCAGTACACAGCCCCCCTGCCCAGTATACAGCCCCCCTGCCCAGTATACAGCCCCCCATCCAGTACACAGCCCCCCATCCAGTATACAGCTCCCCATCCAGTACACAGCCCCCCATCCAGTATACAGCCCCCTCCCCAGTATACAGTCCCCCATCCAGTATACAGCCCCCTCCCCAGTGTACAGCCCTCCCATCCAGTATACAGCCCCCCTCCCAGTATACAGCCCAACTCCCCAGTATACATCCCCCATCCAGTATACAGCCCCCCATCCCAGTATACAACCCCCATATCCAGTACACAGCCCCCCTTCCCAGTATACACCCCCCCATTCAGTATACAGCCCCCTCCCCAGTATACAGATTCCCATCCAGTACACAGCCCCATCCAGTATACAGCCCCCCCATCCAGTACACAGCCCCCCTCCACCTGCACTCCCAGGAGACCCCCAGTCTCCTGGGACAGCGCTGCCAGCATTCTCTTCAGTTATGAAAAAAATCACTTCCAGCCCCTTCCACACTGCTCCTCCTGTGTCACTCCTATTGTAAAATGAAGCTTCCATATACCTCAATAGCTCCACACATGACTGCTCTCTCTGACGTTACATAGATGGTCATGTGACCGCTCTCCTCATTAAATCTAAAGCTAAAGCTAGGAGGAGGAGGAGCGGAAGGAGAAGTGCAGCCAGAAAACATTGAGCTATTCAGATATTTACAAGCTTTGTTTTATAATGACACTGACACAGGAGGAGCAGTGTATGAGAAAGGGCTGGCAAGTGATTTTTTTATGAAATTTAGACTATGCAGGCAGCGCTGTCCTAGAGCCAGGAGAGGCGGGGCGGCCGGCCTGACACCCCCCAATGGGTGGCTCCCGGGGCCAACTGCCCTATCCCTGCCCCCTATTGGTAAAACATAGTATCGGCATATAACACGCAGGCACTGTTTGTCCTCTGTTTTCAGGACTAAAAAGTGCATGTTATACGCCGATAAATACAGTATTTAACTTCATACATTATTTTAAAGAACAGAACATGTACCAACCTGTACCACTAGTGGGACACTTCAACTCTTCTGTGCAGAACTGCCTTGGGGCATAATATAATTTGTTTCATGTCTACTACATGTAGCATATACAATAGAGAGCATGGCTATATTATCTGTATGGACTTGCGTATGTTTTAATGGACCTTTTTGGAGTAGGGCATATCCTAATTAGATGGTGACAATTTAGGCGAATAGGGTCATTTATTAAAGCATAGGTGGTATTAAGACGCTACAAAACTTTTTTTGGTGTTTTATGATTGAGGAAAGTTTTAGAGCCTTATTAATACATTTCATGTCAATATCATTGCAAATTACATTTTTATCCATATTATTCTGAATTGCTTTGCTCAATTTGGTGATTATAGGTGATTTGCCTATATCAATAGACAGAAAAAACACACTGGTATTATCCTACTGTTAGTATTAGGCAAATAAATTCCCATTACCAGGAATATTTATCTAACTTTCACTACTCTAGACACCAACTGGCAAACTAAGTTTTGAGAATAGAAGAAGAGACCCTAATCATTATTAGCTGGAATCTTCTGATTAAAGCCACTGGGTTCCCATCTCTGACTAATAGACAGTGGGGGCCTGCTATTGCTAGGGCAAAGGTGGTATGAACCTGAAAAATCCATCTCTGCACCCAAGAAGACCCTCCTAACATTATCTCATATTCTCCTACAGCACTCATTGTGTTCTCTTCTATAGAACTGTCAATACAGGAATGGCATACCTCCCAACACCAGAAGTTGAGGAAAGAGAGGCATGCCTGAAAGGAGAAAACATGCAGGAGTTTCACAGATGTACTGTATATAAACCTAAGGCTAACCATAGACTATATGACCTGTTTGTACAATTTCCTTTTTTCTACCACCAACTATGTAGTGCAAAGCTTACAAACGAATTGTATTATCCCGCACTATCTGCACTGGTGTGTGTGGTCTAGATCATAAACTAGTGGGTGGCTGTAGAAACCCAATTGTGTTCCCACAAGGTTATTACTAAAAAAACGAATTAATGCTGCTGTGCCTATTCCCTTACTTGTGCATAATAATTAAAAAAAACGTAATACCAAATCATTTAATATGTGATGTCATAATAGGTGTACTAGTGATAAAGAATATGTGATCAAACTTCCCTTAGTGTCCCAATGGATATATACAGGTGCATCTCATAAAATTAGAATATCATCAAAAAATGTATTTCAGTAATTCAATTCAAAAAGTGAAACTCATATATTTTATATAGATGTGTTAGACACAGAGTGATATGTTTCTAGCAGTTCTTTCTTTTAACTTTGATTATTATGGATTGCAGCTAGTGAAAACCAAAAATTCAGTATCTCAGAAAACTAGAATATTACATGAGATCAATAAATAAAAAGGATTTTTAATACAGAAATGTTGGCTTACTGAAAGTATGTCCATGTACAGTACAGTATGCACTCAATCCTTGGTCGGGGCTCCTTTTGCATGAATTACTGCATCAATGCGGCATGGCATGAAGGCGATCAGCCTGTGGCACTGCTGCAGTGTTATGGAAGCCCAGGCTGCTTTGATAGTGGCCTTGAGCTCATCTGCATTGTTGGGTCTGGTGTCTCTCATCTTTCTCTTGTCAATACTCCACAGATTTATGGGGTTTAGGTCAGGCGAGTTTGCTGGCCACTCAAGCACAGTGATACCATGATCGTTAAACAAGCTATTGGTACTTTTGCCAGTGTGGGCAGGTGCCAAGTCCTGCTGCAAAATCAGCATTTCGATAAAGCTGGTCAGCAGAGGGAAGCATGAAGTGCTCCAGAATTTCCTGGTAGAGGGCTGCACTGACTGTGGACTTGATAAAACACAGTGATCCAACACCAGCAGGTGACATGGCTCCCCATATCATCACGGACTGGGGAAAATTTTATATGGAAATCAAGATCTCTGAGTCTGGAGAAAGAGTGGAGAGGCACAGAACTCAAGTCATGGGGTTAAGTGTGAAGGTTTCACAGTCAGTGATGATTTGGGGAGCCATGTCATCTGCTGGTGTAGGTCGCAATAAACGATTATTGATTGGTTTGCACAAAAGTTATAGCGTTTACCAAATATGGGATAGTTTTATGGAATTTTTATTAATATTTTTTTTTTATTAGTAATGGCGGCAATCAGCATTTTTTATCATGACTGCGACATTATGGCGGACACATCGACATTTTTGACACATTTTTGGGACCATTGTCATTTATACAGCAATTAGTACTATACAAATGCACTGATTCCTGTGTAAATGACACTGGCAGTGAAGGGGTTAACTACTAGGTGGCAGTTGAAGGATTTTAGTGTGTCCTGGGGGTGTGTTTCTAACGGTGGGGGGTGTGGCTGTGTGTGACATGTCACTGATCTCTGCTCTGATCACCTGGAGCAGAGATCAGTGACACTGTCACTAGGTAGAACAGGGAGATGCTTGTTTACATTAGCATCTCCCCGTTATTCCTCTCCGTGAGATGATCGTGGGTATCCCCGCAGCGATCGAGTCTGCGGGACTCGTGACCCGACTCACGAAGCTTGCTGCCGGCCACCTCTTAAAGGGCAACGTACAGGTACGTGATTCTGCCTGTACATGCCCTTCTGCCGCAGTATATCTAACAATGCAGACGAGCTGAAGGCCACTATCAAAGCAACTTGGTCTTCCATAACACTTCAGCAGTGCCACATGCTGATTGCATCCATGCCACACTACATTGATGCAGTAATTCATGGAAAAGGAGCCCCAACCAAGTATTGAGTGTGTACTATTCTGTACATGGGCATCATTTTCAGTAAGCCAACATTTCTGTATTAAAAATCCTTTTTTGTTTTATTGGTCTTATGTAATATTCTAATTTTATGAGATACTGACTTTTAGGTTTTCACTAGCTGTAAGCCATAATCATCAAAATCAAAAGAAAGAACTGCTTATATAAAGAACTGAAACATATCACTCTGTTTCTAACGCATCTATATATATATATATATATATATATATATATATATACATATATATACACTGTATTTTTCGGCATATAACACGCACCTTCAAGAAGAACTTTGAAGCAAAATAAATATCAATGCCATGTGCAGCCTCACAATTGCCCATGAATGCAGCTTGATCAATGTCCATATGCAGCTTGATCAATTTCCATTTGCAGCCTCACAGTTGCCCATCAATGCAGCTTGATCAATGCCCATCTGCAGCCTCACAATGCCCCATCAATGCAGCCTGATCAATGCCCATCTACAGTCTCACAATTGCCCATCAATGCAGCTTTATCAATGCCCATCTGCAGCCTGATCAATGTCCATATGCAGCCTCACCTCAGATTACTGCTGCCTCGGAGGGAGGAGGGACGAGCACCATCGGATTACATAAAGCGAGAATCTCCTATTTACTCAGCGGCCGCTTTAATACAAAGTCCCACCTCCTGGACCTGCTTCTACGATAGACAGAACACTGGTCCAATGCCGGCCCAGGAGACGGGACTTCCTATTAAAGAGGCCACTGAGTAAACAGGAGATTCTCGCTCTATATAATCTGACGGCACTCGTCCCGCCCTCCTCACCGTTCCCTCCTAGGCAGCCCAAATTGCAGTATCGGCGTACACACTCTATTTGCACCTGATTTTCAGGGTGAAAAGGTACGTGTTCTACGCCAATAAATATAATATATATATATATATATATATATATATATATATATATATATATATATATATATATATAATGATACATACATTTTGCTACAAACGATGTTTGGATATTTAGGTGGTATGTGAGCAGCTGATGGTTTTTAATCACACTGTGTACAGTATGTCTAGGTATCTTTATGTGCATGAAATGATGTGTTTTTTATAAAAAAAAGAATAAAGATATTGTTCTAAAATCCTTCTACCCTAGAAAGAGTTTCTGAGAGATGTACATTGGTTAAGTAAGGGAGGGGTAGAGCCCATATCCATATTTTGTCTTGGGTTTTATTTTTTAAAATATATGCAACTAAATGCTGATTCCAGTTTTTTACTCTGTTTGATTAGTTGATTTTGCGAGTTTACACTAGCAAGGGGGAACGGAATATAACCTATACCTGATATTGACCAAGGTATGTTAAAATATACACAACCAAAGGCTTATCCCTGTTTGTTACTCCATTTAGTTGTGGAAAAGCATTTTTTTTCTTTAATATTTTATCCTAACATTATTACTCATGCTTGTTTTCAAACACAGTGATGATAAAACTCACTGCTGTGCACTATTCATTAGTAATTTTGAAGGATTGTTACTAATTCTTTTAATGTTGATATGCTAGATATATGAGGCATAATAAAATAAATACATTCTTTGCAAATACAAACAAACACTAAGCTCCCAATAAAAAAAAAATTCTCTGTATGTCAGTCAGCTGTCTATCTATCTATCTATCTATCTATCTATCTATCTATCTATCTATCTATCTATCTATCTATCTATCTATCTATCTATCTATCTATCTATCTATCTATCTTTTGCACAGAATTTAGATTACTACTTTTATTTTTATTTCTGTTTCTTTTTCTATAGCAATCTCTTTTTTCAACTATTAGTCTTCACGTGCTATATTCCCCTTTCTACCTTTACATTTATATTTTTCGTTCTGCTCAATAAAACTTGTCAAATATATTATTACTCTTATCCTTGGAGAGTTTTCTTATCTCATAATATGGCTCTCATACATCATTGCCCTTTCAGTATTTCTGTGAAAGCTGGCAAATTTCTTCTCAATTTTTCTGAGATGGGACTTAGACCATAAGATATATGTCATGAAGTAGAGAAAATGCTTTTTTTTTTTTTCTTCACCTGCATGGAGATATTGCTTCTTATAATGCCTTTCATCTCCCCGAGTATTCTCTGGCCAAGCTTGGATTTCTCCTTAATGTTTTCCATCTAACTTCTTACTAATAAGTATATGTGTACTAGGTATCTTGTTCTCTTGCTCTTTGCTTTCAGAGTTTGTCATTTGTTCATTCTCTTTCGCAATTCCATGACTTGCTATTCACTTTCCATCTCAGCTGTGACATTTGTAGTTTTAGTTTTTTTTCATGTACATCACAAGGTTAAGTCTATTTTTAGAGGCTGTGCTGGGTATTCAAGGTTTATAGATATCACTTTATAAATATAATATATTTAATTTTCCAAACAGTAGAATTACTTTTTTTTGTCTTAGCTTAGCGTAATTAAAACAATTTATTTAATGTTCCTAAAAAAAAAAAATACATGGGTCCTGGTGCAAATTGGAGCACCTCTTCCCCAAAGTTAATCCAATTGCCTTGCTACTTAATCTCTCCACTTTGCTGCCATCCTGCACTTACCTGTCCCACAGCAGTAAAGTAGTGCAACTTACTTTAGACAGAGGATTACATGTTGTGCAATTTGGACATATATAACATCTTGGTCTAGTGATTGGTACTGTACAGCAATGTTTCTCAACTCCAGTCCTCAAGTAGCCCCAACAGGTCCTATTTTCAGGCTTTGCATTATTTTGCACAGGTGATTTGATCAGTTTCACTGCCTTACTAATTACCACAGCCGTTTCAACAGAGGGAAATCCTGAAAACATGACCTGCTGGGGGTACTTGAGGACTAGAGTTGAGAAACATTGTGGTACAGTATCCATGTTTTGTGTATTTGTGAACTATTGGAGGCGGTAACACAAACAGGCAGACGAATATATTTTAAAGACTTCTATAAAAATCAATTCATAATTTACATTACCAAATGCCCTGTGACCATGGGCGTCCGCAGGTAGGGGCAAGGGGGGTCAAGTGCCCCCCCCCCTGGAATCAGGGATCGGATCTTAAATTCTGCACAGTTGCGTCTCTAGCTATGTGCTGCACCTGGGTACCACCCGCCAGTCGGTGACACCATTAAGGTGCTGTCAAGCCCCCCATCAGTGTAGTGTGACTTTGGGCTCTTTTCCCTGCTCAGTCCAGCAGAGAACTCAGCGGTGCTGTGACGGGAGAAAGGCAAGCTGCGGGCTATCAGAGGTTTCTGCCGCTCGCCCCACCCATTCTCCTGTCAGGGAGAAGAGACGGTGGCTCTCACCAGGTTCCCTGCCCAGCTTCCTGCCCGCTCTGTTCCTTCCCTATTGGCCATAACTGATGGCCAATCAAAGGCGACTAGGAGAGGAAAGATTCATGGGACATGTAGTCTCAAAAGATTGGCGACCCCATTTTCCACAGGGAGGAGGCTACAGCTCGATCAAGAGAGAAATTGAGAGACTGCAGCCTGGAAAAAAGCTGAGGGAGAGAGTTCTACAGGACAAAGTATGAGGAGTGTGCTGGGCGGAAGCCAGTTCTAGCGAATATGCAAACTCTATTAAAGTCTATGAGACACGAACATGAAAAAATAAAGTTCTAATTTTAAAGGCTTGTATGCAAGTTATTGCCATAAAAAGTGTATAAGGACCCGGTACTGCCCTAGGGGACATCTTTCAATCCCCCAAAAAGTTTTTAAAACAATAATTTTTAAAGGAGCAGTGATTTGAATGATGCTTAAAGTGAAACAATAAAAATAAATATTCTTTTAAATACCATGCCTGGGGGGTCCCCTTAGTCTGCTTGTAAAGTGACACATCTGTGTGATGTATAGAACATGCCGCAGCAATAATGACATTTCTAAAGGAAAAAAGAGATGTAAACTTGCTAGAAGCTGTAATGTATTGCCGGCCCCCGGCAATACAGAAAGAAAAAAGAAAAACGGCGTGGATTCCCCCCCCCCCCCGACCATATCAGGCCCTTTGGGTCTGGTATGGATTTTAAGGTGAACCCCACGCCAAAATTAAAATTAACATGTGGTCCGCCCCAAAACCCATACCAGACCCTTATCCAAACATGCAGCCTGGCAGGTTAGGAAAAGGTGGTAGTGAGTGCCCCTGCCCCCTTCTGAACCATACCAGGCCACATGCTCTCAACGTGGGGGTGGTGGGTTCTTTGGGGCGGGGGGGCTACTGATTCAAGCACCACCTTTTCAGGCACTGCCAACTCACCTAGCTGCAGCTACCTCTTTTACTAGCCTCCCAGGATAACTTCTTCACCGCAGTCCTCCAGACTGACACTCACCAGCCCACCTGGCTGATCTCCCAGTATTGCCGACCTGCTTCTGCTGTCCTCTCTCCTTGCCCCTATGCCTCCAGGAAGGGCTTTCTCCCTGTGTTTTTACAGGATCCTTATAGCACCCAAGCTCCTTGGCTCAATGTCACCCCCCAGACTAAGGGGCACCCTCAAGGGCCACCAACAGCCTCGTCAGCACTCCATCTCCTCCATCCACCCGACTCCCCCTCTCGCATGTCTTATGCCTATTTATGAGGTGGCCTGCCCCCTGCAGGGCTGTCTTTAACATGGAGCAAAACGGGCAGGTGCCCTGGGCCTAGGCATTATTGTGGGGCCCAAAGCAGCTGCCCCTTGAACCCCTTTAATGGAGATTCCTGGTCTGGTGACAGTGAGGAGCAGGGCGGTGGAGCTAAATCCGCCAATCCAGTGCGTCCTCAGGGGTTTTGGTCAGGATGATATGCCCGCACCCCGAATGTCATCTCCACACAGCGAGTGGCCGACCCAGGAGGCTGTGGGGAATGCGAGCAGTGCGAGGCTGGCTAGGACTGAGAGCCCGGGAAGGAGAAAACCTCCACTGCCTCCCTAACCTGAGGAGCAGCGGGTGCAGCATCCCTGGCGCCTCCCAGTGGTAGACTCTTTCTTTGACCTGCTCTCTGCTTCCAGCTGTGACATGAACAGGAGTACAGGCTGACCGGGGCCCAGAGGACGGCCGGGAGATCACACATCACACACACCTACCCACAGACAGGGGGCACAGGAGGGACTGCAGGCATGGGGCAGGGCTAGGGAGTCTCTCTCTCACCCCCTCTCTCCTACCCCCTTTCTCACTCACCCCCCTCGCCCATCCCTCTCTCCCACAACCCTTTCTTGCCCCCTCTCTCTCACCCTCCCTCACACCCCTTTCGCTGCCAACCCCCTCTTTCTCTCAGTCCCCCTCTCTCTCTCACCCCACTTTCTCTCACCCTCTCTTACCATCCTCTCACTCACCCTCCTCTCTTTCTCACCTCCATTCTCTCAGTCCCCTCTCTCGCACCCCCTTCTTTCTCTCACCCCCCTCTCTCTCTCTCACACCCCCCTTTCTATCTCACTTTCACCCCCCTTGCTCTCTTACTCCTTCACCCTCTCTCTTTCTCACTTCCCCTCTCTCTCTCTTTCTCTCTCTCCTATCCCCCTTTCTCTCTGCCTCTTACTCCCTCTTTCTCCCCTTACCCCCTCTCTCTCTCTCACCCCTTCTCAGCCTCCTCTTCATCCATCCTCTTTCTCACCCCCTCTCTCTCCCCCTCCTATCTATCTCCCACCCCTCTCTCTCATCCCCATCTCTCTCACATCTCTCTCTGTCTCTTGCCACCTCTCTCTCCCCCCTCTCGCTCACCCCCTCTCTCTCACACACCCCTCACTCTCTCATCCCCTCACCCTCTCTCTTTCACCACCTTTTTCTCTCACCCCCTCTCTCACACCCCTCTTTCTCACCCTCTCTCTCACCCCCTCTCTACCACCCTCCTCTTTCTCACCCCCCTCTCTCTCACCCTCCCTCCCTCTCTCAACCCCCTCTTTCACCCCTCCTCCCTTTCATCTCTCTCTTTCTCACTTCCCCCTCTCTCTCACCCCACATATCTCTCTCTCCTACCCTCTTTCTCTCTCAGCCTCTCCTCTCTCTCACCTGCACCAAGTGGACACTGACTGACAGGTGACAACAACTTAGTGTTACTGATTTAACCCCCCAAGCACTGCCACTGATCCCATCCACCAGAGCTGTCATTTACCCCACCCCCACCTCCACCACTGATCGCTTCAATCCCTCAGCACTGCTACTGATCTCATCCTCCCCCCACTTCCCCAGTGCTGCCATTGATCACTCTCCCCCAGCACTGCCACTGTTTTACCCCCTGCTGCCATTTATTGTATGTCTCAGAGCAGATGGAAAGTGAAATTGCATGTGAGCAGGGGGCTGGGGGGAGGGCAAGAAAATGTTTGCCCAGGGTCCAAACAATATCAAAGATGTCCCTGGCCCCCTGTTAGTCCTTTACTGGGGATTGGCTGAGGCCCACATAAATATTCTGCCCAGCTCCTCCACCCACTATGTCTAGAACATTCTCCAATGTCCCATAAAATAGGCGGAGGCACCAGAGAGAGGCTGTTTGGATGACTCATCCAGCCCTGACTCACTGACAATGTACATACTCAACATCTAGCACACAGACTAGAGGGTGCTACATAAGTAATGCTATAAAAATAAATGTTTTTTAGTTAAACTTCAGCGTTAAAAAGCTGTTATTTGTATTATAATGTAGTTTTGTAATTTAACAGTTGTGTCTGTATTTATGCCTATATGTACTATAACACTTTTTTGTTTTCAACGTTTTTATTGATTTTCATAAAAATCCCTATCCAGGGAAACTAGAGCCAAGTGTTGGTGGGTTGGCGAGACTACCCTCCACCCCCGACACCCCTAATGGGAACAAACTGTGTCTTGGGGCAGCTTGCGATACCACTAACATTCAACACTCCTAAAAAAACATTATTCCACCTTCGACTGAGAAGTATCTCGGAGCCCTGAGGAATAGAGAGCAACTGGAATGGCTAGTCTGTTAAGGTAGCAACTAAGATATTATAAATTGAGAACCAATTGGTGCAACCAACCAACAACCAGTGGATTCCTGGTCTTGTCAAAAATTTAGGAACTCAAAACCACAAAATCAACGTCATGAATCTTTGTAATCGTATATAGTAATAGAAGTATAGGTATAGGAAATAAAGAGAGAAGCGAGAGGGTTTGGAGATGAGTAGATAGGTACTTGCTGGCCTCCAAGATGCCTCCTCCCCAACTTACTCGTTGTTGATGACAGGTAATAAGGAAATACCCATATGTTGAGCCCATGGCTCCCATATCGCTTAAAAAAATGTTGTTGCGTCTAGGATAATGCTGACTATTTTTTCCTGGGCCATTATCCATGAGATCTTAGGATGGAGACCTTGGGTTGCTTCCAGGCCTTAGCTATGGAAATTTTGGCTCCTAGCAGCATATAGAGAATTTGTTTCTGGGTATGTTTGGGGATTTTCGGGATGGTACAATTAAGCAGAGCTACAGATGGGGTCTTCAAGACTGAGTGGCCAGTGACTTTGCGAATGAGGTGAATTTTTTTTCCAAAACCCCCTAATTTCGGACACTCCCATCAAATATGAATCATCATGCCAAGTATGTGACATACCCTGAAGCATAATGGGGAAGAGGAAGGAAAGCTGGCAGCTAGTCTTGTAGGGACCAGGTACCAACTTGTGAGGACCTTGAGGTTGGCTTCTACTAGAGAGGTATTAAAAAGGATCTGGAGAAGGATTTGAGCCAGTCTTCCAAATCCCAGTCCTCTCGAATACCTCTCTCCCATGCATCTATGTATGGGAGTTTAGTGGTTTGCCTTGCAAGTGACAAAGAGATTATGGATATGCCACCTCTTTGCCTGTGACCTGGCCACACCAACACTCGTAGTCTGTGAAAAATGGAGGATTGGGTTTGTTTTTCCAAAGTGAGTATAAAAAGTGTGAAATTTGGTAAAACCTACATTTTTCAGAGTTAGGGAGTTCCAAATTGTTCATACAGTGTTTGAGAGTAAGCGGTCCCGTGCAGGAAAACAAAATGTCCAATGTGGTACATACCCTTGTCAAGCCACCATTTAAAGGATCTGATGTCCATGCCTAGTTTGTATTGGGGATTGTGGAAAATGTGAGCTAGGGGTTGGATTTCTGAGATCAAGGAAGGCAGATTTCTAAAATTATCCCTCAGGGATAGAGAGTGGGGGATAAAATAGGGGGTCAAGTTTTTGGGGGACACCAAAGGAGAAAGTCCAATGTGAATGTCAGAGTAGCTTGTCTCTCTATGATCAGCCAATCAGGCTTCTGCAGTCTAGAATAGGCAGTGGACAGTTGTGCCAGCCTTGCCGCTTGATAACACCACATGAGATTTGGAAGACAAAGCCCATCCTGGGATATGAGGCTTATAGGATGCATTCCGAGAACCGATACCCCATCTTGCCCCAAATAAATTTTATTTATTTCCCCTGAAAGGACCTGATATGATCTCTTCTAATTGGGACTGGGAGTCAGCGAAATAGGTATAGCAGTCTGGGGAGCAGAGTCATCTTGACAGAATTTGAATAACATCCAAGTCAAGGTCAGATTCAAGTTTGTGGAACATGGGAGAGGGTAGTTTGCCTGGTATAGTTGTTCTAACTTGGAGGTGGGATTTATCCCTAGGTATTGGATGGTCGAGTCACTCCATTAGAATTTGAATGAATGCTTCATCTGCGCCATTACAGTGTGCTTAAGGAAAACATTCAGTGCTTGGGATTTAGAAAGGTTAACAGTAAGTACTGAGCAAAATCATCTAGAAGCTTACATATTTTGGGAAGGTAGGTGACCGGGGAAGTGATAAATAGGAGCAGGTCATCAGCAAAGAGAGCACATTTATGAGCCTTCTGACCACACTGGACTCCCTTAATATCTGGATAGGCCCGAATAGCTATTGCTAACGTTTCTATCACTACAGCAAATATCAAGTCGTCATCCTTGGCGAGTGCCTCTGGAAATTTTAATGGGTTCCGAGTAATACCTCTGAAGATTGACCCTGGCTTCCGGGTTGGAATACTGGGCCTCTAAAAGCCCAATAAAGTTCTGACCAAACCCCCAATGTTCCAGCACTGAAAAAAGATAAGGCCAGGAGAGTCAAAGGCCTTCCTGAGATCAAGTGAAAGGAGCATTCCCTCTTGGCAAGGGCCTCCATCCCAACCTGATTGTAAAATTTAGACTATATCAATTGCTCTCCTTACCTGGTCTGAGCCCTGTCTTCCGGGGGTAAAGCCTACCTGGTCCTTGTGTATGTAAAGACTTATAAAGGAGGCAACTCGATTAGCTAGTATCTTGGTCAGGATCTTCAAGTCATTGTTGATTAACGAAATGGGTCTGTAGTTCCCCACAATCGCTGTGTCTTTGTCTGGTTTAGGAATAACTGAGATGAATGCCGAATTAAGCTGACTATCTAATGGATCACCAGAGTGAAGGATGAGTTGGCGGGAAGAATCATTCCCTCAGGTCTGGATCATGTCATCTCCCTCTGCAATCAGATCGATATTCGCTTTCAGGAGAGGACCCTAGAGAAAATGCATCAGAACTTCATGGTCCTTAGCCAGCCTGAGTTCCCCTCTCCTCGATGCGTGGAGCATCCCTCATCAGCTGTGGAATCTATGCAGCTGGACTGGACTAGGTTACCCCCTGAAGTGCGTGTTAGGCGCAGAACTCTGGGTGTTTCTACTGTGGGGGCAAAGGTAATTTTTGGGACACCTGCTCTCTCCATCCAGAAAATGCGGGTCTAGTACATCTGGAAGGTGGCTTATTGGACCCAGGAAAATCACCTTTATCATCCCATCTCCTTCTTCCTGTGCTCCTCCATGTCAATTCTTCCCCTCGTGCAGTTGTGGTCTACCTGGATTCCCGAGCCGTTGGTAATTTCATGAACTGGGGAACTGTGTCTTCCATGAAAATTCTTCTTTCACTTCTCACCACTCCACAGGTGTTCTCGTGATTGATGGCACTGTTCTTCCTGGGGGGGGGGGACCATCCGCCTCCAGACCCTCCCTGTCAAGATGTCTATAGGGATACTCCATCAGGAGTGGATTTCCTTTCTCATGCTACCTAAAGCCTCAACCCCCATTGTATTGGGCGTTCCTTGGTTACAGATCCATTCTCCACACATTGATTGGACTATTGGGCAGATCTTGGCTTGGGGTCCCTCATGTTTCTCGTCCTGCCCACTCAAGGTTACCTCAAAGGCATGTACTGTATGTGCCACCACATCAGTATCTCCTGCTCTTCCTGCTGCATACAGAGAGTATGCAAAATTCTGCAAAAAATTGTCTGAGGTACTTCCAGCGGCATACTTAGTGGGGGGCGGGCCACACTGGGTGCCACATAATGGGGGGGGTGTCAGGCCGGCGCCCCCCCTCCGCGATTGAAGCGGAGACAGCGGGCGGATTTAAGCAGCGGCATGGCGCGGTGACAGGCAGTGGCAGGTAAGAACTGTCTGTTGTGGCTGGTGCCGCTCCCCCTCCTCCTTCTACACGTGTGCTGTGCAATGCATCATCATGTCCCGCGCTGATCATCTGAGCCGACTCAGCCGAGGTACATTATGGGTCTGAGGGGGAGCTCTGTATTGTAGGGGGGTCTGCATTGTAGTTGGGGGGGTCTGCATTGTAGGGGGGGTCTGCACTAGGGAGGTCTGCACTGTAGGGGGGTTCTGCACTGGGGGGGGGGTGTAGGGGGGTCTGCACTCTAGGGGGGTCTGCATTATAGGGGGGTCTCCACTGAAGGGGGTCTGCATTGCAGGGGGGTCTGTACTGTAGGGGAGGGTCTGTACTGTAGGGGGGTCTGGATTGTAGGGAGGGGTCTGGATTGTAGGGGGGTTTGCATTGTAGGGGAGTCTGTATTGTAGGGGGGTCTGCACTGTAGGGGGGGCTGTATTGTAGGGGGGTCTGCACTGTAGGGGGGTCTGTACTGTAGGCGGGTCTGTGTAACATGCAGGGGGTCCAGAGCTGTTAGGGGGGTGTCTGTGTAACATACAGGTGTCCACAGATGTGGGGGGCTGTGTAATGTAAAGGGGTTTAGAGGTGCAGGGTGCTGTGTTATGCAAAGGGGTCTAGAGGTGCAGGGTGCTGTGTATTGTAAAGGGGTCTAGAGGTGCAGGGTGCTGTGTAATGCAAAGGGGTCTAGAGGTGCAGGTTGCTGTGTATTGTAAAGGGGTCTAGACGTGCAGGGTGCTGTGTATTGTAAAGGGGTCTAGAGGTGCAGGGTGCTGTGTAATGTAAAGGGGTCTAGAGGTGCAGGGTGCTGTGTAATGTAAAGGGGTCCAGGGGTGCAGGGTGCTGTGTAATGTAAAGGGGTCCAGGGGTGATGTGTAATGTACACATTAGTGACAAAGAGATATTTAAGGATGCAGAGGTATGCAGTGGGCACAGTGGGGTGTTTTTACATTTTAAGGTGGGGGGGTGCCAGATATAGGATCCGCCCCGGGTGCCAAATGCACTAGGTACGCCCCTGGGTTCTTCCTCCTCACAGGCCTTTTGACTGTGCCATTGACCTTGTTCCTGGAGCAACCCTGCCCAGGGGACAGACCTATCCCTTGTCCATTCCGGAGACCCAGGCCATGTCTGAGTATGTTGCGGACAATCTAAAGAGAGGGTTCATTCAGAAATCCTCATCCCCGGCCGTAGCAGGGTTATTTTTTGTAGCCAAGAAGGATGGGACCTTGAGACCCTGCATTGACTATCGAGGCTTAAATGCTCTGACGATCAAAAACTGATACCCCTTATCCTTAATACCGGAACTGTTCGACAGATTGAAAGGTGCCTCCATTTTCACTAAGTTGGATCTCAGGGGTGCATACAATCTGATCTGGATACGGAGGGGTGATGAATAGAAAATTACATTTAACACTAGAGATGGGCATTATGAATACTTGGTTATGCCCTTTGGTCTGTGTAATGCCCCAGCTGTGTTACAAAACTTTGTCAATGAGATCTTCAGGGATTTGCTTTATTATTATTATTATTATTATTATACACGATTTATATAGTGCCAACAGTTTACGCAGCGCTTTACAATGTAGAGGGGGTACAGATTTGCTTTATCAATTTGTTGTCATCTATCTGGATGACATTCTCATCTTTTCAGAAAATCTGCTTGCTCACAGAAACCATGTCCGGATTGTACTTCAGCTCCTTAGAGAAAATAATCTGTATGCCAAGCTGGAGACTGTGGGGACTTTTCTGGGTTTTGACTGGATGTTGGTGATCATAGCAGTTCAGTGTAAGAAATACACAGGAGAAAATGCATGTTGATAAGGGGAGTGTAGAGGTGGGCAGGGGGGTCTACTGACATCACGACTTCACCCACTGAGCCCTTGAAAACAGACCCACCCACAAAATCTGCAGTTTTTTGGGTCTCATAGCAGACAGAGGGGAGACATTTGACAGATAAGTATACATGCAGGAGGCATGTATATCCTTTTAAATAACCAATATTGCAGTAGTTTAGAAAGGATGAGAGTGGGTTTACATCCACTTTAAGGCTTGTCATGTCTGTGCCCAGTCTAAATCCTCCACATAAGCTCCTGCTGGTCTTCTCATGCCTTTGCCCATTCCTAAGGAGCCCTGGTCTTGCATTGCCATGGACTTAATCACCGATCTCCCACCTTCTGAGAAGAATATGGTAATGTGGGTGGTAATTGATCCATTCTCCAAGATGATCCATTTTGTTCCTCTTCCTGGTCTCTCTTCAGCTCCTGCCTTGGTTCCCATTTTTGTTCGAGAGATTTTTTGCCTCCATGGAGTTCCTTCCCATGTTGTTTCGGACAGGGGTGTACAGTTTACTTCTCGCTTTTGGAGAGCCTTTTGCAAATCCCTCAACATTACATTGGATTGTTACCATCCTCAATCCAATGGTTAGTCTGAGAGGGTTAATCAGGAGATAGAGGTCTTTCTCCATACCTTGGTCTTGGCTCATCGTGATGATTGGGCACCACTTCTCCCGTGGGCAGAGTTCTCTCAAAATAATCATGGTAACATCAGTTCTCAGAAGACACACTTTGTCACAGTTTATGAAAGACATCCTCAGCTCCCTTTGCCTATCACCTGTTCTCCCGATATCCCAGCTTTGGCTACCGTTCAGTAATCATTCAATTGCATGTGGGTTGACATTCATGATTCCCTCCAGACAGCTGCCAACAAATTCAAGAGTTTTACTGACCGTCGCAGGCATAAGCTGCCTCCTCTACAGCCAGGAGACAAAGTCTGGCTTTCCACCAGAAACGTCAGACCCTGGGTTCCTTCTGTGAAATTTGCCCCCGAGATTCATTGGTCCTTACAATATAATTTCAAAGCTGAATCCTGTTTGTTTTTAACTCCAGATCCCTAAAAGCATCAGGATCTCAAACTCCTTTCATGTATCCCTTCTGAAACCTTTAGTTTTCAATAAGTTCTCCCATCCTCTCCCTACCTTGGCTCCAGTCTCTGAGTATGATCAAGAGTACGAGATTAGTCAAATTTTGGATTCTCGGTTCTGTAAAGGTGTTCTTCAATATCTTGTGGATTGGAAAGGTTTTTGTACTGAGGAGAGGTCTTGGATTCCTGCATCTGAAATCTTCGTGCCTCATGTTTTGAGGAAGTTCCATTTGTGAAGGCAGGGGGAGGAGGATGGGTAGGCAGCAGGGAGGGAAGGTTTTAATGTAAGGAACTGCAAAACTTAATGCAAGTTAAACCAAAAAAGGGAATAGTCCCCAGCATGTGACTTAACAGCATATCCTGAGTAGGGATGAGCCGAACACCCCCGGGTTCGGTTCGCACCAGAACCTTCGAACCGACCGAAAGTTCGCACGAATTTTCGAACCCTATACGTTATAATGGACGCGAACGTTCGAAATCAAAAGTGCTAATTACAACGGCCAATATGCATGTTAATGTCATAAAACAGGTTTGGGGACCCGGGTCCTGCCCCAGGGGACATATATCAATGCAAAAAGAACTTTTAAAAACTAACGTTTTTTCGGGAGCAGTCATTTTAATGATGCATAAAGTGAAAAAAAAAAGTGAAATTTTCCTTTAAATATGGTACCTGGGGGGTGTCTAAAGTATGCCTGTGAAGTGGCATGTGTTTCCCGTGTTTAGAAACTGTCCTTGCACAAAATGACATTTTTAAAGGAAAAAAAGAAGCCATTTAAAACCACTTGCGGCTTTAGGTTTGTTCTTAAGTAGAATCTGAACAGGTACATTATGAAGTGTAGCTCCATCCCAAAAAAATCTATTTTTAAGCTTTTTGGAGAACATAGGGAGGGGTTATCACCCCTGTAACATTTGCTGTCTTTGCACATCTGTTCAGAACATGTCACCTCACTTTCCGTCCCAATGACAAATGTTTTTGGAAAAAGTGGGGTTTTAATTGAAACAAGGATTGGTGATAAAGTATCAGTAGAGAGGAGATACCTTTTTCCCAAATTAAATCTAACAGGATAGAATTTCCCTTCCTAGGGGTAGATTTCCTCTCACTTCCTGTTTTCTCTTTCCATTTGCAAGTAGGAGTCGTTTGTAAGTTGGATGTTTGAAAGTAGGGGCCTGGCGTATATACTCTGCAGAAATTTGCCCTATTAGATGTTGGTGTAGCCACAAGACTGGTGGGCACAGGAATGGGCCCTGCTGTGAGTTAATAGATCAAGATTTGTAATTGCATGCACCTGTTGAACAGGGCAGAAAAATTGGGGGTGGTGGTGGTGGTGGACGGTGTTGCCACAAGACTGTAAGCTCTCACAGTTACTCTTGGTGGGCGCAGGAATGGGCCCTACTGTGAGTTATTAGATCAAGATTTGTAATTGCAAGCACCTGATGAACAGGGCAGAAAAATTGGGCCTTTGGCGGTGGTGGTGGACGGTGTTGCCACAAGACTGTAAGCTCTCACAGTTACTCTTGGTGGGCGCAAGAATGGGCCCTGCTGTGAGTTATTAGATCAAGATTTGTAATTGCAAGCACCTGATGAACAGGGCAGAAAAATTGGGCCTTTGGCGGTGGTGGTGGACGGTGTTGCCACAAGACTGTAAGCTCTCACAGTTACTCTTGGTGGGCGCAAGAATGGGCCCTGCTGTGAGTTATTAGATCAAGATTTGTAATTGCAAGCACCTGATGAACAGGGCAGAAAAATTGGGCCTTTGGCGGTGGTGGTGGACGGTGTTGCCACAAGACTGTAAGCTCTCACAGTTACTCTTGGTGGGCGCAGGAATGGGCCCTGCTGTGTGTTATTAGATCAAGATTTGTAATTGCAAGCACCTGATGAACTGGGCAGAAAAATTGGGCCTTTGGCGGTGGTGGTGGACGGTGTTGCCACAAGACTGTAGGCCCTCATAGTTACTCTTGGTGGGCGCAGGAATGGGCCCTCCTGTGAACTATTAGATCAAGATTTGTAATTACCCGCCCCTGTTAAACAGGGGCTGAAAAATTGTGCCTTAGGCACTGGTGCTGGTGCCACAACACTGCAACCCCTCACAGATACTGTACTTGGAGCACAGCAGTCACACGTGTTGCGAAGCATTTTTTTAAAAAATTGTAATTACCCGCCCCTGTTAAACAGGGGCTGAAAAATTGTGCCTTAGGCACTGGTGCTGGTGCCACAACACTGCAACCCCTCACAGATACTGTACTTGGAGCACAGCAGTCACACGTGTTGCGAAGCATTTTTTTATAAAAATTGTATGTACACGCCCCTGTTAAACAGGGGCTGAAAAATTGTGCCTTAGGCACTGGTGTGGTGGCATGGATCATTGAGGAGGAGGAAGAGGATAGTCAGTGAACATAAGAGGACAGTCACTCAGCATCAGCATAGGCAGTCTTGAAGGGATGTGATATTAAAAATTATTCGGTTATATCCGCCTCAGGTGCCTGGTAGCTGGTGGTGATCCAAGACTGATTCATTTTGATGAAGGTCAGTCGATCAACCGAGGCGGTGGACAGGCGCACCCTATGATCGGTGACAAATCCTCCAGCAGCACTGAATGTGCGTTCGGAAAGAATGCTGGAGGCAGGACAGGCCAGTAGCTCAATTGCATACTGTGCAAGCTCTGGCCAGTGATCCATCCTCAGGACCCAGTAAGCCAGAGGATTTTCGGTGGGAAAGGTGTCCAAGTCTGACCTTGCCCCAAGGTATTCCTGCACCATGTATATCAGACGCTGGCGATGGTTGCTGGAACCGATCATACCTTGGGGCTGCGGACTAAAAAATTGTCTGAACGCATCGGTCAGACGTCCACCTTCCCCACCGCTCCTTCTGCTACTGACCGAAGCCTCAGCAACTCGTCGCCCAGGACCAGGAGTTTGTAGCCTCCCAGTTTCTGGGAACGCGTTGCACAGACCTTTCTGCAAGGCCTCCCTGAGATGTCTCATCCTCTGCTCCCTCTGCGACGGCAAGATAAGGTCCGCAACCTTACCCTTGTACCGCGGATCAAGGAGAGTGGCCAGCCAGTAATGGTCCCTCTCCTTGATCCGAAGAACACGAGGATCCTTCCGCAGGCTTTGCAGGATCAGGGAGGCCATGCAGCGTAGGTTAGCTGAGGCATTCGGTCCGGAGTCTTCTGGGTCACTGAGGATGACATGATCGCCAGCCACCTCCTCCCAGCCACGTACAAGTCCACTGGTTTGTTGGGACTGTACATCATCCCTAAAAGACTGCTGCTGCTGATGCTGAGTGCCAGGCTCCACCTCCATGCTCACACAATCCTCCTCCTCCTCCTCCTCCTCCTCATCCTCTTCCTGTGTGATGGGTGGGACAGAAGGAACACTGTCCGGATAAAGGGGGCCTTGAGAGGCAAGGAAGTCCTCCTCTTCCTGCCTCTGTTCTGCCTCAAGTGCCCTGTCCATTATCCCACGCAGCGTATGCTCCAACAGGTGGACAAGAGGGACAGTGTCACTGATGCATGCACTGTCACTGCTCACCATCCTCGTGGCCTCCTCAAATGGTGAGAGGACAGTGCATGCATCCCTGATCATGCTCCACTGACGTGGGGAAAAAAAAACAAGCTCCCCTGACCCTGTCCTGGTGCCATAGTCGCAAAGGTACTCATTGATGGCCCTCTGCTGCGTGTGCAGTCGCTGCAGCATGGCCAACGTTGAGTTCCACCTGGTGGGCATGTCACATATTAGGCGGTTCTTGGGCAGGTTCAGCTCCTTTTGCAGCTCAGTCAGCCGAGCACTGGCATTATAAGATCGGCGGAAATGCACACAGACTTTCCTGGCCTGCCTCAGGACATCCTGTAAGCCTGGGAACCTGCCCAAGAACCGCTGCACCACCAGGTTGAGGACGTGAGCCATGCAGGGCACATGGGTGAGCTGCCCCTGTCGCAGGGCGGAGAGGAGGTTGGTGCCATTGTCAGAAACGACCATTCCTGGCTTAAGCTGACGTGGCGTCAACCACCTCTCGGCCTGCCCCTGCAGAGCTGCCAGAACCTCGGGCCCAGTGTGGCTCCTGTCCCCCAAACACACCAGCGCAAGCACGGCATGGCATCTTTTTGCCTGCGTACTTGCGTAGCCCCTTGTACGCCTACGGAGCACCGCTGGTTCCAAGGACAGAGCACTGGAGGAAGAAGAAGAGGAGGGGGTGGAGGAGAGAGGTGTGTCACAACCAGTAGCAGTAGTAGCGTTTTGGAGGCGTGGTGGCGGAACAACCTCCAACACTACTGCACCTTGTCCTGCATCCCTCCCAGCTGCCAATAGAGTGACCCAATGGGCCGTGAAAGAAAGGTACCGTCCCTGTCCATGCCTGCTGGACCATGAGTCAGCGGTAATATGCACCTTACCGCTGACCGCCCTGTCCAGCGAGGCATGGACATTGCCCTCCACATGCCGGTAGAGAGACGGAATCGCCTTCCGTGAGAAAAAGTGGCGTTTGGGAACCTGCCACTGAGGAACCGCACATTGAACAAACTCACGGAAGGGGGCTGAGTCTACCAACTGAAAAGGCAGCAGTTGAAGTACTAGCAATTTAGCCAGGCTAGCATTCAACCGCTGGGCATGTGGATGGCTGGGAGTGTACTTCTTTCTACGGTCCAGCAGCTGGGGCAGGGAAATTTGCCTGCTGCAATCGGACGTCGGTGTACTGCAAGTACTTGGTTGTGACACACCTAATTCTACACCTTCAGTCCTCTCAGAGCAGCTTTCAGAGAGGACTGAAGGTGTAGTGGGGATGGAGATCCCAGCTGAGGAGGAGCAAGGAGAGGTCCGCTTAGTTCTTTGGTGTGGGTCTTTTATGTGTGCCTGCCAACGAGCTGCATGGCAGGTCGCCATATGTCTGGTCATGCTTGTGGTGCCCAAGCGGCTGATGTTTTGGCCACGCGAGATACGCTTGAGACAAATATTGCAAATAGCAGTGGTGCGATCTGATGCACTCGTCTCAAAAAAGGCCCACACCAAAGAACTTTTCTGATAACGTGCAGAGGCAGCGCCCTGCACAGGCGGAGCTCTGCGGTGTTGTACAGTTGCTGTGCTGGCCTCTACCTGGCCTCCAGGGGGCATCCTGCCTCGTTGGACATGTGACGCCGCATCCTCCTCCTCCTCGTCCTCCTCCTCATCCTCTCTCCCTTCAGGCACCCACGTGGAGTCAGTGACCTCATCATCCCCTCCCTCTTCACCACTAGAGCAAACCTGGCAGTAAGCTGCAGCTGGTGGAACAGTACTGCCAGATTCCTCAAGCTGGGTATCATCATCCGAGCCTTCGAATCGTTGGGCATCCTCCTGGAGCATGTACCCAACACTGTGCTCAAAGAGTTCGGGGGACTCCTCAGGAGGACATGGTGGGTCTAGGGAAGGGGTGGCTGATGATGCTCTGCCAGTACCCTGAGCCTGGGTGAGAGAGGATGAGGAGGATGAGGAGGGCTTGGTCATCCATTCTACCAAGCCTTCAGCATGATGCGGCTCCACATGTCCAGCTGCCGAAAACAAAGACGCGCGTGTCCCATGGCCACGTGCTGATGACGATGCACGACCACGTCCACGGCCACGGCCACGTCCACTAGAAACAGAGCCTGCCTGCCCTGTGTTCTTGGCTCTGCACGCTCTGCCTCCCCTTGGCGGTCTTCCAGCCATTGTAGTCGGTAGTCCTGTGGGTGCTGCTGAGAAGAATATATAGGAGCTCTGTGTGATGCCACTAACACACTAGAAGTCCTATGGGTGCTTCTGCAAAGAAAATAGAGGAGCTCTGTGTGATGCCACTAACACACTAGAAGTCCTATGGGTGCTGCTGAGAAGAAAATATAGGAGCTCTGTGTGATGCCACTAACACACTAGAAGTCCTATGGGTGCTTCTGCAAAGAAAATAGAGGAGCTCTGTGTGATGCCACTAACACACTAGAAGTCCTGTGGGTGCTTCTGCAAAGAAAATAGAGGAGCTCTGTGTGATGCCACTAACACACTAGAAGTCCTGTGGGTGCTGCTGAGAAGAAAATATAGGAGCTCTGTGTGATGCCACTAACACACTAGAAGTCCTATGGGTGCTTCTGCAAAGAAAATAGAGGAGCTCTGTGTGATGCCACTAACACACTAGAAGTCCTATGGGTGCTTCTGCAAAGAAAATAGAGGAGCTCTGTGTGATGCCACTAACACACTAGAAGTCCTGTGGGTGCTGCTGAGAAGAAAATATAGGAGCTCTGTGTGATGCCACTAACACACTAGAAGTCCTATGGGTGCTTCTGCAAAGAAAATAGAGGAGCTCTGTGTGATGCCACTAACACACTAGAAGTCCTGTAGGTGCTTCTGCAAAGAAAATAGAGGAGCTCTGTGTGATGCCACTAACACACTAGAAGTCCTGTGGGTGCTGCTGAGAAGAAAATATAGGAGCTCTGTGTGATGCCACTAACACACTAGAAGTCCTATGGGTGCTTCTGCAAAGAAAATAGAGGAGCTCTGTGTGATGCCACTAACACACTAGAAGTCCTGTGGGTGCTGCTGAGAAGAAAATAGAGGAGCTCTGTGTGATGCCACTAACACACTAGAAGTCCTATAGGTGCTTCTGGGAAGAAAATATAGGTCTGTGTGATGGGACTAACACACTTCAAGTCCTATAGGTGCTTCTGGGAACAAAATATATGATCTCTGTGTGATGGGACTAACACACTTCAAGTCCTATAGGTGCCTCTGGGAAGAAAATATAGGTCTGTGTGATGGGACTAACACACTTCAAGTCCTATAGGTGCTTCTGGGAACAAAATATATGATCTCTGTGTGATGGGACTAACACACTTCAAGTCCTATAGGTGCCTCTGGGAAGAAAATATAGGTCTGTGTGATGGGACTAACACACTTCAAGTCCTATAGGTGCTTCTGGGAACAAAATATAGGATCTCTGTGTGATGGGACTAACACACTTCAAGTCCTATAGGTGCTTCTGGGAACAAAATATATGATCTCTGTGTGATGGGACTAACACACTTCAAGTCCTATAGGTGCTTCTGGGAACAAAATATATGATCTCTGTGTGATGGGACTAACACACTTCAAGTCCTATAGGTGCTTCTGGGAACAAAATATATGATCTCTGTGTGATGGGACTAACACACTTCAAGTCCTATAGGTGCTTCTGGGAACAAAATATATGATCTCTGTGTGATGGGACTAACACACTTCAAGTCCTATAGGTGCTTCTGGGAACAAAATATATGATCTCTGTGTGATGGGACTAACACACTTCAAGTCCTATAGGTGCCTCTGGGAAGAAAATATAGGTCTGTGTGATGGGACTAACACACTTCAAGTCCTATAGGTGCTTCTGGGAACAAAATATAGGATCTCTGTGTGATGGGACTAACACACTTCAAGTCCTATAGGTGCTTCTGGGAACAAAATATATGATCTCTGTGTGATGGGACTAACACACTTCAAGTCCTATAGGTGCTTCTGGGAACAAAATATATGATCTCTGTGTGATGGGACTAACACACTTCAAGTCCTATAGGTGCCTCTGGGAAGAAAATATAGGTCTGTGTGATGGGACTAACACACTTCAAGTCCTATAGGTGCTTCTGGGAACAAAATATATGATCTCTGTGTGATGGGACTAACACACTTCAAGTCCTATAGGTGCCTCTGGGAAGAAAATATAGGTCTGTGTGATGGGACTAACACACTTCAAGTCCTATAGGTGCTTCTGGGAACAAAATATATGATCTCTGTGTGATGGGACTAACACACTTCAAGTCCTATAGGTGCTTCTGGGAACAAAATATATGATCTCTGTGTGATGGGACTAACACACTTCAAGTCCTATAGGTGCTTCTGGGAACAAAATATATGATCTCTGTGTGATGGGACTAACACACTTCAAGTCCTATAGGTGCTTCTGGGAACAAAATATAGGATCTCTGTGTGATGGGACTAACACACTTCAAGTCCTATGGGTGCTTCTGGGAAGAAAATATAGGTCTGTGTGATGGGACTAACACACTTCAAGTCCTATAGGTGCTTCTGGGAACAAAATATATGATCTCTGTGTGATGGGACTAACACACTTCAAGTCCTATAGGTGCTTCTGGGAACAAAATATAGGATCTCTGTGTGATGGGACTAACACACTTCAAGTCCTATGGGTGCTTCTGGGAAGAAAATATAGGTCTGTGTGATGGGACTAACACACTTCAAGTCCTATAGGTGCTTCTGGGAACAAAATATATGATCTCTGTGTGATGGGACTAACACACTTCAAGTCCTATAGGTGCTTCTGGGAACAAAATATATGATCTCTGTGTGATGGGACTAACACACTTCAAGTCCTGTAGGTGCTTCTGGGAACAAAATATATGATCTCTGTGTGATGGGACTAACACACTTCAAGTCCTATAGGTGCTTCTGGGAACAAAATATATGATCTCTGTGTGATGGGACTAACCCACTTCAAGTCCTATAGGTGCTTCTGGGAAGAAAATATAGGTCTGTGTGATGGGACTAACACACTTCAAGTCCTATAGGTGCTTCTGGGAACAAAATATATGATCTCTGTGTGATGGGACTAACACACTTCAAGTCCTATAGGTGCTTCTGGGAACAAAATATAGGATCTCTGTGTGATGGGACTAACACACTTCAAGTCCTATGGGTGCTTCTGGGAAGAAAATATAGTCTGTGTGATGGGACTAACACACTTCAAGTCCTATAGGTGCTTCTGGGAACAAAATATATGATCTCTGTGTGATGGGACTAACACACTTCAAGTCCTATAGGTGCTTCTGGGAACAAAATATAGAATCTCTGTGTGATGGGACTAACACACTTCAAGTCCTATGGGTGCTTCTGGGAAGAAAATATAGGTCTGTGTGATGGGACTAACACACTTCAAGTCCTATAGGTGCTTCTGGGAACAAAATATATGATCTCTGTGTGATGGGACTAACACACTTCAAGTCCTATAGGTGCTTCTGGGAACAAAATATATGATCTCTGTGTGATGGGACTAACACACTTCAAGTCCTATAGGTGCTTCTGGGAACAAAATATAGGATCTCTGTGTGATGGGACTAACACACTTCAAGTCCTATGGGTGCTTCTGGGAAGAAAATATAGGTCTGTGTGATGGGACTAACACACTTCAAGTCCTATAGGTGCTTCTGGGAACAAAATATATGATCTCTGTGTGATGGGACTAACACACTTCAAGTCCTATAGGTGCTTCTGGGAACAAAATATATGATCTCTGTGTGATGGGACTAACACACTTCAAGTCCTATAGGTGCTTCTGGGAACAAAATATATGATCTCTGTGTGATGGGACTAACACACTTCAAGTCCTATAGGTGCTTCTGGGAAGAAAATATAGGTCTGTGTGATGGGACTAACACACTTCAAGTCCTATAGGTGCTTCTGGGAACAAAATATATGATCTCTGTGTGATGGGACTAACACACTTCAAGTCCTATAGGTGCTTCTGGGAAGAAAATATAGGAGCTCTGCCTGCCTGCCACGAACACACTACAAGTCCTATAGGTGCTTCTGGGAACAAAATATAGGAGCTCTGCCTGCCTGCCAGGAACACACTACAAGTCCTATAGGTGCTTCTGGGAACAAAATATAGGAGCTCTGCCTGCCTGCCACGAACACACTACAAGTCCTATAGGTGCTTCTGGAAACAAAATATAGGAGCTCTGCCTGCCTGCCACGAACACACTACAAGTCCTATAGGTGCTTCTGGGAACAAAATATAGGAGCTCTGCCTGCCTGCCACGAACACACTACAAGTCCTATTGGTGCTTCTGGGAACAAAATATAGGAGCTCTGCCTGCCTGCCACGAACACACTACAAGCCCCTCTTTCTAAATCAATCTTTGTAAATGAATCTATCTAACTCAATCTCTCTAAGTAAATCTCTCTAACTAACTAAATCCAGCAGAGTGTCACAGATCTATCCTGCTCTATCTACGCCGGAACAGCATGTGACCGGCGCAGACGGCGTGGCGGCCTTTTATAGGGGGGGGGCGTGTACTAAAGCCCCTGAGCTGTAATTGGCTACAGGCGTCCTGCCTGTAGCCAATTATGGCTCTTCGAGTTTCCGGGGCTGTGATTGGCCAAGCATGCGGGGTCACAGTGCATGCTTGGCCAATCATCAGCCAGCAATGCACTGCGCCGGCCGCGCCGGCCGCAATGCATTGCGGGGCCGCTCGCATCACACGAAAGTGATGCGAGCGGCCAAAATAGTTCTGGGCTCGCCGAGCGAGCGAACGCCCGGTGCTCGATGCGAACGTGGGTTCGCATCGAGCACCGGGCCCATCCCTAATCCTGAGTAGAGGTCAAGGTGTTCCTGACAGACCCCCAACTCAAAGGGGGCCTACCTTGAACATCCCGTGCATATTAGACAACTGTCACGGAAACACTTAGGAAAACAATATTTAGTAGAAACGATAAGATACCACCAGTTCAGGTCAGTGGAGGTCCCAAAGACATCAGCGGGGGGAAAAAGATCAACCAGTTAGTAGACCAGAGGGTCAAGTTTAATAGGAAACCGCCCTCAGATCAGAGACCTGGAAAAGCCAGAAGTGAGAGAAGAGAAGCCAAATCATATGGACTAGGGGGGTTTGTTATCTTTTGCTCGCTTGTTCTTGGCTGACTTATACATTGGGTAGATGGGGCTTGTGGATGTAGGGGGCGTGGAAGCCCCTGCTTGCAAACTTGAGCTGTCCATTGCTGAGTCCTGCAAAATGAATTTTAGATTCAGTAGAACTCGTTTCCCTTCCTGGAAGCTTGAGAAGGAGTAGGTTTTACCCTTTAAGGAGAACTTCAATGCAAAAGGGAAAGCCCACAAGCATTTGATGTCTTCTTGGTTTAGGTTCACCAGAAGGGGTTTCAGAGATCTTCTCCGTTGAATTGTAGAAGGTGATATGTCAGCAAAAATCTGTATTGTGTGTCCTTGAAATACCAATTGTGATTGTTGGTGAGATTTTTTCATAATTTCCTCCTTTATTGTGTAAAAGTTGGGTTTAACAACCACATCTCTTGGTGGCCCATCCTTCCTGGGGTGACCAAAAGATCTATGGGCCCAGTCTAACTCCAGTTTGTGTGGGGGGATGGAGGGGATAAGATTTTTTATGAGATCCTGCACTGCTATATGGATATCTGTAATAGATTCTGGAAGGCCTCTGAGCCTAAAGTTATCTCTCCTGGATCAATTTTCAAGGCCATCAATCCTGAACAGGGCTATGTCAAGCTGTTCTTGGATAACCTTGATATGATCAGTGTTTTGGTTAGCCCTGGAGACTGTGATGTCTAATTTATGTTCAATTGCTTCCATTTTGGATTCCAGATTTTGGAAGTCTGCTCGGAAGTCCCCTGTGATTCTATCAGCCGTTTGTGCTAGGCCTCTGTCTAGAAGCTCTGATAGCTTAATAAACAGATCACCCACATTCAGGGGGATGTCTGGCCTATACCTCCTGGGATATATTGAGGATACAGGCGTGCAGGGGTTACTTCCAGTGGAGAGAGCATATAGTTCTCCACTGTGCGCTCAATGAGCGATACCGTAGAGGCAGGAGATGGGGTTTGGTTGTGGGGGTTGCTGGGAGTCATCAGCGGGGTGTATGACAGAGTCGCTGGGGTCAGAACTTGCCTGTGCTCAGCATGTCCCTCTATGGTCGGGTTGCATGGCTAGGCTGCGGCCACCATCTTGGATTCTGTTTGATCGTCAGCGGAGAAAATCTAGGGTCCCAGGTCATGGCAGACCGTGCCTTCAGGCATATATCTGTGCTTGGGGAACTCCCCCACTTGATGCTGCCGACGATAAGTGTCCTGTCAGTCCCGATCCAGTGCGGGGAGAGCTAGATGGCCAGGGCAGTGTGGTGCTCCTTGCTTACATGGCCATCTTGGGAGCTACTGTGCATGCGCCTCCACTATAACATTTTTCTAATCACTTAACCCTGGTAGGGGTGAGTAAACTGATCAGCTTTTATTTATTCATGTAAAACCTTTGTCCCAAAAGGAAAGAAAAACTGTTGCTGTAACTGCTTAAAAAGTGTGAGATGGAATTTGGCTTCAATGTGTTAGTGGTTCTAAATCTACTTATGCATTTAAAGTGGAGGGCCAGCCAAAAAAAAAAAAAAAGAGCATTAATAGTCTTTAAAAAATAAAAAACATTTAAAAAAAAATCCCTGTTGCTAGGCAGTCTTCCTAATCTGCCTCCTCCCTACTCCGCGGTGATCTTCGTTGATCGTTGGTCTTCTGTCCTCCTCCGCGATGTCTTCTGGGTAATGGGGCGCACTGTGTTCTGGGAACTGTGTGTTCCCTAACACAGCGCGTCCCATTCACAAAGCGTCGCGCGACTCGCGCATACGCAGTAGGAAACCGGCAGTGAAGCCGTAAGGCTCCACTGCCTGTTTCCCTTAGTGAGGATGGCGGCGCTGGGACCTCGGCGGCTGACATCGCGGGCACCCTGGGAGGGTAAGTGTACTTATTAAAAGTCATCCGCTACTTTTTTTTTTGCTGAAACACCCCTTTAATACTCCCTTCCCCCTAGACTAGCAATACTGCTGTTTGCTGTGCCTCCTCTTTTAATTCCTCCAGAGCTGTGTCCCACTAATACTAAGATCACCAGGTAAAAACAGAGGGGAAAAGACAAAGAAAAGAAAACTGATGCAGGCACCACATCTAATGATTGGTAAGCTGCATTATATTACATTTTTGGTTTTGTGTTTAATACCGCTTTAAAGAGTATTCAAAGCCAAAATTGTTTTATCTTTTTTTTTTATTGTTACATTAGTTTAAATACACTATATTAGTGGGGTTTCCACCAAAAAAAAAATGTAAATAATTGGAAATTTTTTTTTTTTTTACTCACCTCTAAATGCCTGTTGCTAGGGGGTCCCTCGTAGTCTGCCACCTTCAGTGCCCGGGCACTGACATCACTTCCCCTCGGCGCCGCACAGTCATCTGGGACCTGTCAAATGTCCCAGATGACTGCGCAGCGTATCACGGCGTATCACGGCGCGTGGCGCCGATCGCATATGTGCAGTGGGTGCCCGGCTGTGAAGCTGTGAGCAGAGCGGGGAACGAGGGGGGGGGGGGGGCTTGGTTCCCCCGCATCGCTGGACCCTGGGACAGGTAATTGTCCGATTACTAAAAGTCAGCAGCTGCAGTATTTGTAGCTGCTGACTTTTCAATTTTTTTTTTAGGGGCACCCACTTTAAAGTAGATGTAAACCCCACCACTCACCCAGTATAAACTAATGGTACAGTATTAATGTTTATATACATGCAAGCCTCCTGCATGTATCCCTACCTTGCAAAAGTCACCCCCTTCAGCAGTAGGAGCCCTGCAAAACTCTAGAATCAGTGGGTGGGTCAATTTGCTGGAGCTTGGTGTGCGGAGTCATGATGTCACAAGACTCCCTGCCCACCTCTACACTCTCCTACTCTCCTATTTTTGAGTTTTGAGTAACATCCAGTCAAGGAAGCATATGACTTTGGCATGCTGAGGTGTGGAGCAGCCAATCCTGGGAGAGCTGGAGAAGAAAGGAGGGATGTGACGCTGGAATCGTAAAACTCTCTCTCTCTCTCTCATGCCATGCATGAGATAAAGAAATCAGATGTCAGTCACAGTGTGGCGACACAAACTTATCTGTGTGTAATTGTTTATCCTACTAAAAAAAAAGAAAAAAAAGAGGATTGCTCAGAGCTGGAGTAACTCTTCGTGGCAAGACTGAGCACATATGGCTTGACATTCTCTACTGTACCAGGTAGAAGTCTTCATTAAAAAAAAAAATTCACGTTTACATCCACTTTAAGTGGTGACTGCTGGAGTATGCTTTTAATGCCTCTCAGTCTTATATACTGTAGGTTCCAAAGCCCTTGTGAAGTAGGACTTTTGCAACTCTTAAAAGGTGCTGGTTGTAACATCTTAACTAACACATTTGGACATCTGTGCTCTACCACAATTGGTGTAACACTAACTTTGTTTCTCTAAACATTTGGATTTCTCCTAGGGTGCTCACAGAGGCCTACTAGTGTACATGAGATGCCTTTGCCAGAGCATTGTGCTCTATGAATCAGTCCTTGTCCCATTATACTGAGCTAAAACAATGTCAGGGCTGGGCTCAGCCCTTCCTTCTCTGCGCTGGCCGCTCAGCTGTCGGCTACTTGCCAGCTCCTATCTCTCCACAGTTACTCACCTGTTGATTATATCCTGCTCGTCAGTCCTGCCTACTTAAGCCATCCAGCCAAGAGTATCTATGCCTTCGCCTTGGTCAACATCACAGAAACTTTATCCTGCATTCCTGTTTAAAGACTTGCTTGGCTGACATCCCTTTTGGCTCCAGATCCTGCTTGCTGTTCTACTACACTGATCCTTGACCTTCTGGTTTGGCTGACTATCTGTTCTGGTTACCGAACTTTGGCTATGTTTTGACTACGTTTGTTCTATTTACTTTTATTATTAAACAAGTGTGATTTAACTGTACTTCTGTCTCGGTCTGATTTCATGGTTTCTGACAAACAGTTTAGGGATTGGCTTCCCATATCTATACCCCCAAAGTCTTAAAATTGCTGTCTGTGTCCCAGTGAGGAAAGTTACTATATCTGTTTTTGTCTTAGTGACCCCCATTACTGGGGATGAAAGTAAGGTAAAAATCAATAATACAGCATCAAAAAAGGATTAAAAGAAAAATATTGAAATGGAACACTTTTTCTGGTACACAAAGGGATTGGACCAATTTCATGTCACTTTTTGCTTTGTCTATGAGATACAGGACAGGAAGTAAAGATATATGTACTAAATGGGACATAGTTAACCTGGAAAAAGCAAGCAATTACTGAACTCAGAACTCCTCATCAGCATACTTGTTTCAGGTCAGTGACTCAGAAACTATTGGAACCATTGAATTATCATGTCTTAGTGCCCTGAAATTATTAAGGGATTTTTAATAAATATCTATGGTTTTAGTTGACAATGTGGTTATCACCTGGTAACAATCCCAAAAATCAGATCACAATGTTTAAAGCGGTTCTGCACTGGGTTTTTTTTTTTTTTTTTTTTTGGGGAATATGCTAAGGATTAATAGCTAAATTGGGGGACTCACCTGTTCCATCTTCCATTGCGATCGCAGCCGGTTTTCCTCCGATAAAATTCTTTATTTGCTGCTTTTCTGCTGGGGGCCATCTTGCCTGTGGGCATGTGAAACCCCACAGGCACTTTAGATGGCCCAGCATGCACCGCCGTTACTGCGCGGAGCTCGCGCGTGCGCAGTAACGGCAAAGTGCAGCTCATGTTCTCCGAAATCTCGCGAGATGTCGGCACATCTGCCGACATCTCGCAAGATTTCGGAAGATGTGTCCGAAATCTCGCGAGATTTCGGAAGATGTGTCCAAAATCTCGCGAGATTTCGGAAGATGTGGCCGAAATCTCACGAGATTTCGGAAGATGCCCGCACAGACTCCTGGGATCAATGACACCAGATCCCAGGAGACAGTGCGGCGTGACGAGGATCCCCGCACAGACCCCGCCCACCCCCGCAGAGACAGAGGACCGGAAGTCACCAATTACAAGGTAAGTGAAAAAAAAAAAAAAGAACACATTTCATTTAGTACTCTTTGCCTGATTTTGAAGGCAAAGAGATTTACTAAATGAAATGTGTGCAGAACCGCTTTAAGATCGTTTCTAGCACAGTCATGGTTGATGTCCACCTCAACCAATACTTCTTTGACTGTTGCTTCTCAGGTCATTCTTTCAGCATTTTCTTTCTGTATTATAATTCATTTCTGTTTATGCATTGCTATTTCCCTAATGCAATCTTTTAGTAATTTTCCAGCTGTTCCTTCTATACTCAAATCCACTTATGTAAGATGTTGGTTACTATGGTTAAAATAAAACACACACAGTTCCCTTAATATGAAATACCTATGAAAAATTGATACTTGTATAATTAAATATGTAGCTGTGCAAAATGTTTTAATTATACAATTCATGAATACATGGCCAAAACGGACAGTTTTACTTTTTTGGTTTATTGCATGCTAAACTATGGCACAGCTATGAATAAGTTTTAAGTGTTCAAAAATGTAATAACATAGTGTAAGATAAATTTATTAGAAAACTACAACTGCTTTACTACTAATCAAGTTCGGTGCTGATATATATATAGATAGATAGATCTATCTATCTATCTATCTATCTATCTATCTATCTATCTATCTATCTATCTATCTATCTATCTATCTATCTATCTATATATATATAGATATATCTATCTATCTATCTATCTATATATATATATATATATATATATATATATATATATATATATATATATATATATATATATATATATGTAGCGGTCACACTTTATCAAGTGTGCGCTATAAGTAGAAATTTATTTTTTTCCCTCAGAACAGTAATGGGGTTCTGAGGGTTAATTGTACAGGTATATTTTGGCATCAGTTTGGCTGGGCTGTACTAGGGTTCTGCCTGGTCATAGGTGCTGTGAGGTACCCATGACAGGTTGAGAACCAGGCCGGGTTGGACGTGTTAGGTACCAATCTTTCCCGGAGCCAATCAGTGGGCGCGTCTGGCCCCACTGTGTAGTCTGGGGAAGGGTACTTAAGGTGCTGAAGTCACGCGTTTGGCCGTAGCTGTCTGTTCCTGGTTCTGGACCGGGGTAGCCCTGCGAGGGGTCCCGGGCCTAGGAGCGTTTGCCGTCCCGCAAACATGGTCGGTCTGACTAGCCCCATAGACCCACATGGTCTGGGGTGGGGATCCGTCTGTTCCCGAGTCTCGGAGTCGGTTAGCCTGGGGCCCAGTAACTGAAGGAGGATTCAAGGCATCCCGGTGTGCTCTCAGTATTGGAGGGACACGGCAACTTGTACAAGTGACCAGGGGAGGACTCTTCGGAGGAGGGTCAACAAGCTGGCATCTCAGTAAGAGCCTGGAAGCAGAGTTGTATGGACACTAAAGAATCCACACTACCCCAGTACTGCCAAGAGGACGGAGAAAGTTCCAGGTACTGTGAGAAAGGTTCCTATTCATCTTCAGTTACATGTTTGTTCTGTGTCAGAGACTTTTGCAAGTTTCCGGATATCATTGTTGGCTGCTAGACCTTTGGCTAGAGGTCTATCCGGCATTGAAGTGCCCAGCTGCGAGTGGCTACTCTCTGGGTTGATTAGAGACATTCAGCGGATGTCAACAGTTCAAGGTGCCTGAGTTTCTTCACCCTTGCCCTCTATTCCTATCTGAGACTGTGTTATGTTGAATGTTATCACTGCAGAATAAAAACCTTTACAAGGACTTTTATGTGTCAGCATCCAAAGTTTTTGGGTACTAACTCTGGGAACCCCTGGACATTCACCGACAAGCCACGAGGAGGTAACTGGTAAGCCCAAAAGTCAAGGCTGCCCCTCAAGGGGTTATGGTCACTACATGTTTAAACAGTATAAACAATATATACATGTTAACAACACAATGGTAATCTGCCAAACTTTGCAGCTGAAATTAGAAACAGAGTGAAAAAACTTGAGGGATGACCAGGATAATGAAAGGGCTGGGGCACCTGGAAAAACAAGTTCTGTGGCATAGAACCTATATCTGTTTGATGTATACACTACACTGATATGCCATATTATTATTATACAGGATTTATATAGCGCCAATTTACGCAGCGCTTTACAATATAAAAAGGGAGACAATACAGTTATAACACAATAAAATACAAGAGGATTAAGAGGGCCCTGCTCAGAAGAGCTTACAATCTAAATAGGGTGGGGCGGGTGGTACAAAAGGTTGTAGCTGTGGGGAATGAGCTGATGAAAGTGGTAAAAGATTAGTTGGAGACGTGATAGGCTTTCCCGAAGAAATTAGTTTTCAGGGATCGCCTGAAGGTAGCAAGAGTAGGGGATAGCCGGACCGCTTGAGGTAGCGAATTCCAGAGGACGGGAGAGGCTCTGGAGAAATCCTGGAGACGAGCATGGGAGGAGGAGACGAGAGAGCCTGAGAGTAGGAGGTCTTGAGAAGAGCGGAGAGGACGGTTTGGGATATGTTTGTAGACAAGATTGGGGATATAGCTCAGGGCAGAGTTGAGAATGGCTTTGTATGTTGTGGTTAGTATTTTGAATTTAATTTGCTGGGTGATTGGGAGCCAGTGTAGGGACTGGAGGAGAGGGTTGGCAGACACTGAGCGGTTGGTAAGGTGGATAAGTCTGGCAGCAGCATTCATGATAGACTGAAGAGGGGATAGCCTATGAAGAGGCAGGCCAATGAGAAGGGAGTTGCAATAGTCAAGGCGAGAGATAACAAGGGAATTAATGAGGAGCTTGGTGGTTTCATTTGTTAAAAAGGGGCAAATTTTAGAGATGTTACAGAGGTGCATTCTACAAACTTTTGACAACGATTGGATTTGAGGCTGAAATGACAAGTCAGAGTCATGGATTACACCTAGTACCTTGGTGTGAGGGGAGGGACTGATGGTTGCATTGTTGATTTTAATGGAAAAGTCATGGAGGGGGGCAAGGGCGGGGGGAATATTAATAGTTCAGTTTTAGAGAGATTACATTTAAGGAAGTGCTGCGACATCCATGCTGATATGTCCGTTAGTAAGTTAGTAATGCGAGAGGCGACTGAAGGAGTGAGGTATGAAGTAGACAGATAGATTTGTGTGTCATCAGCGTATAAATGATATTGGAAGCCGTGGGTGGTTATCAAGTGACCAAGGGAGTAGGTGTAGATAGAGAAGAGAAGGGGTCCAAGAACACAGCCTTGGGGGACCCCCACAGAAAGGGGCAATGGAGAGGAGGAGACAGAGTTGTAGGTGACACTGAAGGAGCGCTGTGATAGATAGGCAGAGAACCAGGATAGAGCAGAGTCTCGGAGGCCAAGGTCCTTCTATGCAAAAACGACTGCTAATTACTGTACTACAGGTTACAGTCTCGTAGACACACATAAACCTTGGAACAAATGATACGTTTTGAAAATTAAACATTCCCATTGGACCTCATGGGCAACCAAGGGCTGTAAAAATATCTGGTTTTAATGCCATGCAAATCTGGTGTGGAGGTGAGCAGCACAGTGTCTTATGGTGACGGTGATACTTTTTGGCACGGAATTTCAAATCTTCATGAATGCACATTGTCACTTTATTGGGAAATGGATTTGCATATTCTCATGACTGCTTATGAACTTTTTAATGAACTTTTTCAATGAATTTTAGTTATTTGATGATGTTATTTTAGTGCTGCACTATATTATTTTAAATTTGTTATCTGGGATTTTTTTGTAAATTTGCCTGGAGTGTTCAGCAGCTGTTTTGATCTGTTTTACATTATCTTTTTGTGCTGGTATATTTTACTTTTTATTATAGTGCAACAATTACTCTTCACTAGGGATGGGCCCCGTGCTCGATGCGAACCCATGTTCGCATCGAGCACCGGGTGTTCGCTCGCTCGGCGAGCCCAGAACTATTTTGGCCGCTCGCATCACGTTCGTGTGATGCGAGCGGCCCCGCAATGCATTGCGGCCGGCGCGGCCGGCGCAGTACATTGCTGGCTGATGAGTGGCCAAGCATGCACTGTGACCCCGCATGCTTGGCCAATCACAGCGCCGGAAACTCGAAGAGCCATAATTGGCTACAGGCAGGACGCCTGTAGCCAATTACAGCTCAGGGGCTTTAGTACACGCCCCCTCTTATAAAAGGCCGCCACGCCGTCGGCGCCGGTCACATGCGTTCCGGCGTTAGAGAGAGCAGGATCATTCTGTGTCACTCTGCTAGATTCAGTTAGAAAGATTTAGTTAGAGAGATTTAGTTAGAAAGATTCATTTAGAAAGATTCATTTAGAAAGAGGGGCTTGTAGTGTGTTCGTGGCAGGCAGGCACTGGCAGGCAGTGGCAGCAAACAGAGCTCCTATATTTTGTTCCCAGAAGCACCTATAGGACTTGTAGTGTGTTCGTGGCAGGCAGGCAGTGGCAGCAAACAGAGCTCCTATATTTTGTTCCCAGAAGCACCTATAGGACTTGTAGTGTGTTCGTGGCAGGCAGGCAGTGGCAGCAAACAGAGCTCCTATATTTTGTTCCCAGAAGCACCTATAGGACTTGTAGTGTGTTCGTGGCAGGCAGGCACTGGCAGCAAACAGAGCTCCTATATTTTGTTCCCAGAAGCACCTATAGGACTTGAAGTGTGTTAGTCCCATCACACAGAAATCATATATTTTGTTCCCAGAAGCACCTATAGGACTTGTAGTGTGTTAGTCCCATCACACAGAGCTATATTTTGTTCCCAGAAGCACCTATAGGACTTGAAGTGTGTTAGTCCCATCACACAGAGCTATATTTTCTTCCCAGAAGCACCTATAGGACTTGTAGTGTGTTAGTCCCATCACACAGAGATCATATATTTTGTTCCCAGAAGCACCTATAGGACTTGAAGTGTGTTAGTCCCATCACACAGAGATCCTATATTTTGTTCCCAGAAGCACCTATAGGACTTGAAGTGTGTTAGTCCCATCACACAGACCTATATTTTCTTCCCAGAAGCACCCATAGGACTTGAAGTGTGTTAGTCCCATCACACAGAGATCCTATATTTTGTTCCCAGAAGCACCTATAGGACTTGAAGTGTGTTAGTCCCATCACACAGACCTATATTTTCTTCCCAAAAGCACCCATAGGACTTGTAGTGTGTTAGTCCCATCACACAGAGCTATATTTTGTTCCCAGAAGCACCTATAGGACTTGAAGTGTGTTAGTCCCATCACACAGAGCTATATTTTCTTCCCAGAAGCACCTATAGGACTTGTAGTGTGTTAGTCCCATCACACAGAGATCATATATTTTGTTCCCAGAATTACCTATAGGACTTGAAGTGTGTTAGTCCCATCACACAGAGCTATATTTTCTTCCCAGAAGCACCTATAGGACTTGTGGTGTGTTAGTCCCATCACACAGAGATCATATATTTTGTTCCCAGAAGCACCTATAGGACTTGAAGTGTGTTAGTCCCATCACACAGAGCTATATTTTCTTCCCAGAAGCACCTATAGGACTTGAAGTGTGTTAGTCCCATCACACAGAGCTATATTTTCTTCCCAGAAGCACCCATAGGACTTGTAGTGTGTTAGTCCCATCACACAGAGATCCTATATTTTGTTCTCAGAAGCACCTATAGGACTTGAAGTGTGTTAGTCCCATCACACAGAGATCCTATATTTTGTTCCCAGAAGCACCTATAGGACTTGAAGTGTGTTAGTCCCATCACACAGACCTATATTTTCTTCCCAGAAGCACCCATAGGACTTGTAGTGTGTTAGTCCCATCACACAGAGATCCTATATTTTGTTCCCATAAGCACCTATAGGACTTGAAGTGTGTTAGTCCCATCACACAGACCTATATTTTCTTCCCAGAAGCACCCATAGGACTTGAAGTGTGTTAGTCCCATCACACAGAGATCCTATATTTTGTTCCCAGAAGCACCTATAGGACTTGAAGTGTGTTAGTCCCATCACACAGACCTATATTTTGTTCCCAGAAGCACCTATAGGACTTGAAGTGTGTTAGTCCCATCACACAGAGATCCTATATTTTGTTCCCAGAAGCACCTATAGGACTTGAAGTGTGTTAGTCCCATCACACAGACCTATATTTTCTTCCCAGAAGCACCCATAGGACTTGTAGTGTGTTAGTCCCATCACACAGAGATCCTATATTTTGTTCCCAGAAGCACCTATAGGACTTGAAGTGTGTTAGTCCCATCACACAGACCTATATTTTCTTCCCAGAAGCACCCATAGGACTTGTAGTGTGTTAGTCCCATCACACAGAGATCCTATATTTTGTTCCCAGAAGCACCTATAGGACTTGAAGTGTGTTAGTCCCATCACACAGAGATCCTATATTTTGTTCCCAGAAGCACCTATAGGACTTGAAGTGTGTTAGTCCCATCACACAGACCTATATTTTCTTCCCAGAAGCACCCATAGGACTTGAAGTGTGTTAGTCCCATCACACAGAGATCCTATATTTTGTTCCCAGAAGCACCCATAGGACTTGAAGTGTGTTAGTCCCATCACACAGACCTATATTTTGTTCCCAGAAGCACCTATAGGACTTGAAGTGTGTTAGTCCCATCACACAGACCTATATTTTCTTCCCAGAAGCACCCATAGGACTTGTAGTATGTTAGTCCCATCACACAGAGATCCTATATTTTGTTCCCAGAAGCACCTATAGGACTTGAAGTGTGTTAGTCCCATCACACAGAGATCCTATATTTTGTTCCCAGAAGCACCTATAGGACTTGAAGTGTGTTAGTCCCATCACACAGACCTATATTTTCTTCCCAGAAGCACCCATAGGACTTGAAGTGTGTTAGTCCCATCACACAGAGATCCTATATTTTGTTCCCAGAAGCACCTATAGGACTTGAAGTGTGTTAGTCCCATCACACAGACCTATATTTTGTTCCCAGAAGCACCTATAGGACTTGAAGTGTGTTAGTCCCATCACACAGAGATCCTATATTTTGTTCCCAGAAGCACCTATAGGACTTGAAGTGTGTTAGTCCCATCACACAGAGATCCTATATTTTGTTCCCAGAAGCACCTATAGGACTTGAAGTGTGTTAGTCCCATCACACAGAGATCCTCTATTTTCTTTGCAGAAGCACCCATAGGACTTCTAGTGTGTTAGTGGCATCACACAGAGCTCCTATATTTTCTTCTCAGCAGCACCCACAGGACTTCTAGTGTGTTAGTGGCATCACACAGAGCTCCTATATTTTCTTTGCAGAAGCACCCTTAGGACTTCTAGTGTGTTAGTGGCATCACACAGAGCTCCTATATTTTCTTCTCAGCAGCACCCACAGGACTACCGACTACAATGGCTGGAAGACCGCCAAGGGGAGGCAGAGCGTGCAGAGCCAAGAACACAGGGCAGGCAGGCTCTGTTTCTAGTGGACGTGGCCGTGGCCGTGGACGTGGTCGTGCATCGTCATCAGCACGTGGCCATGGGACACGCGCGTCTTTGTTTTCGGCAGCTGGACATGTGGAGCCGCATCATGCTGAAGGCTTGGTAGAATGGATGACCAAGCCCTCCTCATCCTCCTCATCCTCTCTCACCCAGGCTCAGGGTACTGGCAGAGCAGCTGCCAACGCGTACTCAATGGCATCATCAGCCACCCCTTCCCTAGACCCACCATGTCCTCCTGAGGAGTCCCCCGAACTCTTTGAGCACAGTGTTGGGTACATGCTCCAGGAGGATGCCCAACGATTCGAAGGCTCGGATGATGATACCCAGCTTGAGGAATCTGGCAGTACTGTTCCACCAGCTGCAGCTTACTGCCAGGTTTGCTCTAGTGGTGAAGAGGGAGGGGATGATGAGGTCACTGACTCCACGTGGGTGTCTGAAGGGAGAGAGGATGAGGAGGAGGACGACGAGGAGGAGGATGCGGCGTCACATGTCCAACGAGGCAGGATTCCCCCTGGAGGCCAGGTAGAGGCCAGCACAGCAACTGTACAACACCGCAGAGCTCCGCCTGTGCAGGGCGCTGCCTCTTCACGTTATCAGAAAAGTTCTTTGGTGTGGGCCTTTTTTGAGACGAGTGCATCAGATTGCACCACTGCTATTTGCAATATTTGTCTCAAGCGTATCTCGCGTGGCCAAAACATCAGCCGCTTGGGCACCACAAGCATGACCAGACATATGTCGACCTGCCATGCAGCTCGTTGGCAGGCACACATAAAAGACCCACACCAAAGAACTAAGCGGACCTCTCCTTGCTCCTCATCAGCTGGGATCTCCATCCCCACTACACCTTCAGTCCTCTCTGAAAGCTGCTCTGAGAGGACTGAAGGTGTAGAATTAGGTGTGTCACAACCAAGTACTTGCAGTACACCGACGTCCGATTGCAGCAGGCAAATTTCCCTGCCCCAGCTGCTGGACCGTAGAAAGAAGTACACTCCCAGCCATCCACATGCCCAGCAGTTGAATGCTAGCTTGGCTAAATTGCTAGCACTTCAACTGCTGCCTTTTCAGTTGGTAGACTCGGCCCCCTTCCGTGAGTTTGTTCAATGTGCGGTTCCTCAGTGGCAGGTTCCCAAACGCCACTTTTTCTCACGGAAGGCGATTCCGTCTCTCTACCGGCATGTGGAAGGCAATGTCCATGCCTCGCTGGACAGGGCGGTCAGCGGTAAGGTGCATATTACCGCTGACTCATGGTCCAGCAGGCATGGACAGGGACGGTACCTTTCTTTCACGGCCCATTGGGTCACTCTATTGGCAGCTGGGAGGGATGCGGGACAAGGTGCAGTAGTGTTGGAGGTTGTTCCGCCACCACGCCTCCAAAACGCTACTACTGCTACTGGTTGTGACACACCTCTCTCCTCCACCCCCTCCTCTTCTTCTTCCTCCAGTGCTCTGTCCTTGGAACCAGCGGTGCTCCGTAGGCGTACAAGGGGCTACGCAAGTACGCAGGCAAAAAGATGGGCTTGCGCTGGTGTGTTTGGGGGACAGGAGCCACACTGGGCCAGAGGTTCTGGCAGCTCTGCAGGGGCAGGCCGAGAGGTGGTTGACGCCACGTCAGCTTAAGCCAGGAATGGTCGTTTCTGACAATGGCACCAACCTTCTCTCCGCCCTGCGACAGGGGCAGCTCACCCATGTGCCCTGCATGGCTCACGTCCTCAACCTGGTGGTGCAGCGGTTCTTGGGCAGGTTCCCAGGCTTACAGGATGTCCTGAGGCAGGCCAGGAAAGTCTGTGTGCATTTCCGCCGATCTTATAATGCCAGTGCTCGGCTGACTGAGCTGCAAAAGGAGCTGAACCTGCCCAAGAACCGCCTAATATGTGACATGCCCACCAGGTGGAACTCAACGTTGGCCATGCTGCAGCGACTGCACACGCAGCAGAGGGCCATCAATGAGTAACTTTGCAACTACGGCACCAGGACAGGGTCAGGGGAGCTTGGTTTTTTTTCCCCACGTCAGTGGAGCATGATCAGGGATGCATGCACTGTCCTCTCACCATTTGAGGAGGCCACGAGGATGGTGAGCAGTGACAGTGCATGCATCAGTGACACTGTACCTCTTGTCCACCTGTTGGAGCATACGCTGCGTGGGATAATGGACAGGGCACTTGAGGCAGAACAGAGGCAGGAAGAGGAGGACTTCCTTGCCTCTCAAGGCCCCCTTTATCCGGACAGTGTTCCTTCTGTCCCACCCATCACACAGGAAGAGGAGAGGAGGAGGAGGAGGAGGAGGATTGTGTGAGCATGGAAGTGGAGCCTGGCACTCAGCATCAGCAGCAGCAGTCTTTTAGGGATGATGTACAGTCCCAACAAACCAGTGGACTTGTACGTGGCTGGGAGGAGGTGGCTGGCGATCATGTCATCCTCAGTGACCCAGAAGACTCCGGACCGAATGCCTCAGCTAACCTACGCTGCATGGCCTCCCTGATCCTGCAAAGCCTGCGGAAGGATCCTCGTGTTCTTCGGATCAAGGAGAGGGACCATTACTGGCTGGCCACTCTCCTTGATCCACGGTACAAGGGTAAGGTTGCGGACCTTATCTTGCCGTCGCAGAGGGAGCAGAGGATGAGACATCTCAGGGAGGCCTTGCAGAAAGGTCTGTGCAACGCGTTCCCAGAAACTGGGAGGTTACAAACTCCTGGTCCTGCGCGACGAGTTGCTGAGGCTTCGGTCAGTAGCAGAAGGAGCGGTGGGGAAGGTGGACGTCTGACCGATGCGTTCAGACAATTTTTTAGTCCGCAGCCCCAAGGTATGATCGGTTCCAGCAACCATTGCCAGCGTCTGATATACATGGTGCAGGAATACCTTGAGGCAAGGTCAGACTTGGACACCTTTCCCACCGAAAATCCTCTGGCTTACTGGGTCCTGAGGATGGATCACTGGCCAGAGCTTGCACAGTATGCAATTGAGCTACTGGCCTGTCCTGCCTCCAGCGTTCTTTCTGAATGCACATTCAGTGCTGCTGGAGGATTTGTCACCGCACCGCAGGTGCGCCTGTCCACCGCCTCGGTTGATCGACTGACCTTCATCAAAATGAATCAGTCTTGGATCACCACCAGCTACCAGGCACCTGAAGCGGATATAACGGAATAATTTATAATGTCACATCCCTTCAAGACTGCCTATGCTGATGCTGAGTGACTGTCCTCTTATGTTCACTGACTATCCTCTTCCTCCTCCTCAATGATCCATGCCACCACACCAGTGCCTAAGGCACAATTTTTCAGCCCCTGTTTAACAGGGGCGTGTACATACAATTTTTATAAAAAAATGCTTTGCAACACGTGTGACTGCTGTGCTCCAAGTACAGTATCTGTGAGGGGTTGCAGTGTTGTGGCACCAGCACCAGTGCCTAAGGCACAATTTTTCAGCCCCTGTTTAACAGGGGCGTGTACATACAATTTTTATAAAAAAAAGCTTCGCAACACGTGTGACTGCTGTGCTCCAAGTACAGTATCTGTGAGGGGTTGCAGTGTTGTGGCACCAGCACCAGTGCCTAAGGCACAATTTTTCAGCCCCTGTTTAACAGGGGCGTGTACTTACAATTTTTTAAAAAAATGCTTCGCAACACGTGTGACTGCTGTGCTCCAAGTACAGTATCTGTGAGGGGTTGCAGTGTTGTGGCACCAGCACCAGTGCCTAAGGCACAATTTTTCAGCCCCTGTTTAACAGGGGCGTGTACTTACAATTTTTTAAAAAAAATGCTTTGCAACACGTGTGACTGCTGTGCTCCAAGTACAGTATCTGTAAGGGGTTGCAGTGTTGTGGCACCAGCACCAGTGCCTAAGGCACAATTTTTCAGCCCCTGTTTAACAGGGGCGTGTACATACAATTTTTATAAAAAAAAGCTTCGCAACACGTGTGACTGCTGTGCTCCAAGTACAGTATCTGTGAGGGGTTGCAGTGTTGTGGCACCAGCACCAGTGCCTAAGGCACAATTTTTCAGCCCCTGTTTAACAGGGGCGTGTACTTACAATTTTAAAAAAAAATGATTCGCAACACGTGTGACTGCTGTGCTCCAAGTACAGTATCTGTGAGGGGTTGCAGTGTTGTGGCACCAGCACCAGTGCCTAAGGCACAATTTTTCAGCCCCTGTTTAACAGGGGCGGGTAATTACAAATCTTGATCTAATAGTTCACAGCAGGGCCCATTCCTGCGCCCACCAAGAGTAACTATGAAGGCCTACAGTCTTGTGGCAACACCGTCCACCACCACCGCCAAAGGCCCAATTTTTCTGCCCTGTTCATCAGGTGCTTGCAATTACAAATCTTGATCTAATAACTCACAGCAGGGCCCATTCCTGCGCCCACCAAGAGTAACTGTGAGAGCTTACAGTCTTGTGGCAACACCGTCCACCACCACCACCACCCCCAATTTTTCTGCCCTGTTCAACAGGTGCATGCAATTACAAATCTTGATCTATTAACTCACAGCAGGGCCCATTCCTGTGCCCACCAGTCTTGTGGCTACACCAACATCTAATAGGGCAAATTTCTGCAGAGTATATACGCCAGGCCCCTACTTTCAAACATCCAACTTACAAACGACTCCTACTTGCAAATGGAAAGAGAAAACAGGAAGTGAGAGGAAATCTACCCCTAGGAAGGGAAATTCTATCCTGTTAGATTTAATTTGGGAAAAAGGTATCTCCTCTCTACTGATACTTTATCACCAATCCTTGTTTCAATTAAAACCCCACTTTTCCAAAAACATTTGTCATTGGGACGGAAAGTGAGGTGACATGTTCTGAACAGATGTGCAAAGACAGCAAATGTTACAGGGGTGATAACCCCTCCCTATGTTCTCCAAAAAGCTTAAAAATAGATTTTTTTGGGATGGAGCTACACTTCATAATGTACCTGTTCAGATTCTACTTAAGAACAAACCTAAAGCCGCAAGTGGTTTTAAATGGCTTCTTTTTTTCCTTTACAAATGTCATTTTGTGCAAGGACAGTTCTAAACACGGGAAACACATGCCACTTCACAGGCATACTTTAGACACCCCCCAGGTACCATATTTAACCACTTCCCACCCGGCCAATGTAGATATACGGCCGGGTGGGAGCCGTCTACTTCTGATAGGACGTTCAGGAACGTCCTTCAGAAGTAGAGGGATCGCGCGCGCGCGTGCCCGCGCAGCGGCGCGATCCCGATGCGGCCGTGTCACCCGGACACGGCGCATCTCGAATCGGCAGGAGGGCACGGTGATCGGCCCTCCTGATCACATGACGGCCGTGACGAATCACGGCTGTCATGTGATGTAAACAAACAGCCGGTTGCTAGGCAATCGGCCCTCCTCTCCTCACACGGAAGTCGTCGGTGAGGAGAGGAGAGCGGATCGCTGCAGCCGGCTGGTGATCAGTGAGTATGAGATGTTTTTTTACTCACTGATCACCAGTCTAGGGCCCCCCATAGTAAAACACACATGTCCCCATAGTAAAACACACATGTCCCCACAGTAAGACACACATGTCCCCACAGTAAAACACACATGTCCCCAAAAACACACATGTCCCCAAAACACACATGTCCCTAAATAATAAAAAACACATGTCCCTCACATATGTCCCAGTAAAATCACATGTGCCAATGATTATCTGCACACATATGTCCGTGATCACCTGCACACCCCTTTTACATGATCATTTGCGTACATATGTCCGTGATCACGCGAACCAATTATTATACACTTAACGGAATTTTTTTTACAAAAAACATGTAGCAGAATACATTTTGGCTTAAATTTATGACAAAATTTGATTTTATTGGATTTCTTTTAAAAAAGAAAGGAGAAAATATTGTTTTTTTTCAAAATTTCCGCTATGTTTTCGCTTATATCGCAAAAAATAAAAAACGGAGTCGCGAATAAATACCACCAAACTAAAGTTCTATTTGTGCGAACAAAATGATAAAAAATTAATTTGGTTACAGCATTGCATGACCGCGCAATTGTCACTGAAAGTGCGAGAGCGCTGAAAGCTGAAAATTGGTCTGGGCAGGAAGGGTGTTTAACCACTTGCCGACCGCCCCCTGTATATATACGTCGGCAGAATGGCACGTACAGGCAGAACCACGTACCTGTACGTGCCATTCTTCCGGCGGGTGGGGGGTCCGATCGGACCCCCCCCGGCCGGCGGGGACGGTCGGGATCGCTTCAGGAGCGATCCGGGATGAGGGGACGGCCAGTGGTTTCTGGCCACCCCCTCGCGATCGCTCCTGGCGAATCAGATGCTTCCTCTGTCTGTGTCAATCAAAACACAGGCAGAGGAAGTGATGTCACGCTCGGTGCGCCGGTCTATGTGACCGGAACGCCGAGCTGTGAACATCTAAAGGTTAGTGCACAAACAGTACACTGACACCAGTACACATAGGCACACAAAACACCCCCCTGTCACCCCCTGATCACCCCCCAGATCACCCCCTCCCCCCCCAGTCACAGTGTCACTAATTGCAGTGATCATTTTTTTACTGATCACTGCATTTAGTGTCAGTGTGACTGTAATAACTGTCAGGGCAGTTAGTTTTAGGTCCAAGGTAGCCCCCCACCCCCCCCTAATAAAGGTTTAACCCCTTGATTGCCCCCCAGGTAACCCTTTCACCCCCTTTTGCCAGTGTCACTAAGCGATCGTTTTTCTGATCGCTGTATTAGTGTCACTGCTGTCGCTAGGTAACCATTTTTTTTTTTTTAGTTAACCGCCATGTTTATATAGGTTCATAAATAGGTTTATAGGTCAGGTACCCCCATATTACAACCTAAATAAAGGTTTTAACCCCCTGATTGCCCCTAGAGTTAACCCTTTCACCAGTGATCACAGTATAACTGTCACTGGTGACGCTGGTTAGCCAGTTAGTTATTTCGTTATTTAGGTTCCCCGTCAGGTTTTTATATAGCGTCAGGTACCCCCATATATTACCTAATAAAGGTTTTAACCCCCTGATTGCCCCTAGTTAACCCTTTCACCCCCTTTTGCCAGTGTCACTAAGCGATCGTTTTTCTGATCGCTGCATTAGTGTCGCTAGGTAACCATTTTTTTTTTTTAGGTAACCGCCATGTTTATATAGGTTCATAAATAGGTTTATAGGTCAGGTACCCCCATATTACAACCTAAATAAAGGTTTTAACCCCCTGATTGCCCCTAGAGTTAACCCTTTCACCAGTGATCACTGTATAACTGTCACTGGTGACGCTGGTTAGCCAGTTAGTTATTTCGTTATTTAGGTTCCCCGTCAGGTTTTTATATAGCGTCAGGTACCCCCATATATTACCTAATAAAGGTTTAACCCCCTGATTGCCCCTAGTTAACCCTTTCACCCCCTTTTGCCAGTGTCACTAAGCGATCGTTTTTCTGATCGCTGCATTAGTGTCGCTAGGTAACCAGTTTTTTTTTGTATTACTGTTCGGGTGACGCTGGTTAGTTAGCTTGTTTTTTATACTGTCAGGGCACCCGCCATTTATTACCCAATAACGGTTTAACCCCTGATCGCCCGGCGGGTGATATCAATTAGGTTTTAGGGTCAAATAAGGTCTGCGTCGCCCCAGGTTAGTGCCAGTACCGCAAACACCCACGCACAAAGCATACACCTCCCTTAGTGGCACAGTATCTGAACAGATCAATATCTGATCTGATCAGATCTATACTAGCGTCCCAGCAGTTTAGGGTTCCAAAAAAAAAACGCATTGTTAGCGGGATCAGCCCAGATACCTGCTAGCACCTGCGTTTTCCCCCTCCGCCCAGCCCAGCCCACCCAAGTGCAGTATCGATCGATCACTGTCACTTACAAAACACTAAGCACACATAACTGCAGCGTTCGCAGAGTCAGGCCTGATCCCTGCGATCGCTAACATTTTTTTTGTGGTAGCGTTTTGATTCAGTCGCTTCAGTCAGGAGCTTTTTTACCTGTGAATCTCAAAAAAATAAAAAAAAATAAAATAGTTGTCGTTTTATTGTTCTCTCTCTCACTCTATTCTCTCTCTATTGTTGCTCTTTTTTTACTCCATTCTATTCTGCAATGTTTTATTATGTTTTATTATGTTTTATCATGCTTGCTTTTCAGGTATGTAATTTTGTTTACTGTGTGTTTTAGTGTTGAGCATTTTTTTGTTTTCAGGTGCGCCATTCAGTTGCAACGCGGATTTATTTATCTTGACAGCAACAGCGTTTGCTCCCACGATACATAAAGCCGCGACTCCAACGCTGTAGGAGGTGATTTCACCACCACAGTTAAAAAAAAGAGCATATATGCCGAAGCATGGGGGCAGCAGGGGGCGGGGAGGAGCGATTGGCTCCTAATGCCACGTACATACGGTCGAAATTCCGACCGTGTGTACACGGCATAACTTTTGCGGGAGGATGCCCCCATGCATCGGCATATATAAATGGTGCATGTATGCCCATCATTAGAAGTGGGTGGATGAAGGGAGGTATTCTAATGGTGGGCATACCCACCAATCAATCTCTTTTTTTTTCGTTCAGCCAAGAGGCTGCATGAAAAAAAAAAGATTACAATATATGTCCAGTATGTTGCTGGACTTTGAATGGTTATACCAGAATGATGCCTGCAGGTTTAGGTATCATCTTGGTATCATTCTTTTCAGCCAGTGATCGGCTTTCATGTAAAAGCAATTCTAGCGGGTAATTAGCCTCTAGACTGCTTTTACAAGCAGTGGGAGGGAATGTCCCCCCTCCCGGATATAAACCGCGCCATTGGGAAATTGGGAAAGCATTTTATCACACCAATCTTGGTGTGGTCAGATGCTTTGAGGGCAGAGGAAAGATCTAGGGTCTAATAGACCCCAATTTTTTCAAAAAAAGAGTACCTGTCACTGCCTATTGCTATCATAGGGGATATTTACATTCCCTGAGATAACAATAAAAATCATAACAAAGAAAAAAAATGGAAGGAACAGTTTAAAAATAAAATAAAAAAGCTAAATAAATAAAAAAAAAACCAAAAAAAAAAAAAAAAAGCACCCCTGCCCCCCCTTCTCTTGCGCAAAGGCGTACACAAGCGTTGGTCTGGCGTCATATGTAAACAGCAATTGCACCATGCATGTGAGGTATCACCGCGAAGGTCAGATCGAGGGCAGTAATTTTAGCAGTAGACCTCCTCCGTGAATCTAATGTGGTATCATGTAAAGGCTTTTAAAGGCTTTTAAAAATGTATGTAGTTTGTCGCCACTGCGTGTTTGTGCGCAATTTTAAAGCATGTCGTGTTTGGTATCCATGTACTCGGCCTAAGATCATATTTTTTATTTCATCAAAAATTTGAGCAATATAGTGTGTTTTTTAGTGCATTAAAATAAAAAAAAAGTGTATTTTTTCCACAAAAAATGCGTTTGAAAAATCGCTGCGCAAATACTGTGTGGAAAAAAAAAAATGCAACACCCACCATTTTAATCTGTAGGGCCTTTGCTTTAACAATATATATAGTGTTTGGGGGTTCAACGTAATTTTCTTGCAAAAAAAAAATATGTTTTCATGTAAACAAAAAGTGTCAGAAAGGGCTTTGTCTACAAGTGGTTAGAAGAGTGGGTGACGTGTGACATAGGCTTCTAAATGTTGTGCATAAAATGCCAGGACAGTTCAAACCCCCCCCAAATGACCCCATTTTGGAAAGTAGACACCCAAGCTATTTGCTGAGAGCAATGTTGAGCCCATTAAATATTTTTTTTTTTTGTCCCAAGAGATTGAATAATGAAAAAAAAAAAATATATATATTTTTTTTACAAAAAGTTGTCACTAAATGATATATTGCTCAAACATGTCATGGGCATATGTGGAAATACACCCCAAAATACATTCTGTTGCTTCTCCTGAGTACGGGGATACCACATGTGTGGGACTTTTTGGGAGCCTAGCTGCGTACGGAACCCCAAAAACCAATCACCGCCTTCAGGCTTTCTAAGGGTGTAATTTTTTTATTTCACTTCTCACTGCCAATCACAGTTTCGGAGGCCATGGAATGCCCAGATGGCATAAAACCCCCCAAAATGACCCCATTTTGGAAAGTAGACACCCCAAGCTATTTGCTGAGAGGTATTGTGAGTATTTTGCAGATCTCGCTTTTTGTCACAAAGTTTTGAAAATTGAAAAAAGAAAAAAAATTTTTTTTTTTCTTTACTTTCTTCATTTTCAAAAACAAATGAGAGCTGTAAAATACTCACCATGCCTCTCAACAAATAGCTTGGGGTGTCTACTTTCCAAAATGGGGTCATTTGGGGGGGTTTTGTGCTATTTTGGCATTTTATGGCCTTCGAAACGGTGATAGGTAGTGAGGAGTGAAATCAAAAATTTGCACCCTTAGAAATCCTGAAGGCGGTGCTTGGGTTTCGGGGCCCCGTACGCGGCTAGGCTCCCAAAAAGTCCCACACATGTGGTATCCCCATACTCAGGAGAAGCAGCAAAATGTATTTTGGGGTGCAATTCCACATATAACTATGGCATGTGTGAGCAATATATCATTTAGTGACAACTTTTTGAAAAAAAAAAAAAAATCTTTTTTATTTTTGTCTTTATTCAATCACTTGGGACTAAAAAAAAAAATATTCAATGGGCTCAACATGCCTCTCAGCAAATAGCTTGGGGTGTCTACTTTCCAAAATGGGGTCATTTGGGGGGGTTTTGTACTTCTCTGCCATTTTAGCACCTCAAGAAATGAAATAGGCAGTCATAAATTAAAAGCGGTGTAAATTCCAGAAAATGTACTCTAGTTTGTAGACGCTATAACTTTTGCGCAAACCAATAAATATACGCTTATTGGCATTTTTTTTACTAAAGACATGTGGCTGAATACATTTTGGCCCAAATGTTTGACTAAAATTGAGTTTATTAGATTTTTTTTATAACAAAAAGTAGAAAATCTCTTTTTTTTTCAAAATTTTCGCTCTTTTTCCGTTTATATCGCAAAAAATAAAAATCACAGAGGCAATCAAATACCATCAAAAGAAAGCTCTATTTGTGGGAAGAAAAGGACGCAAATTTCGTTTGGTTACAAAATTGCATGACCGCGCAATTACCAGTTAAAGTAGTGCAGTGCGAAATTGAAAAAAGACCTCTGGTCCTTTGGCTGCCAAATGGTCCGGGGCTGAAGTGGTTAAGTGCACAGTAGGCAAGTGGTTAAAGGAAAATTTCACTTTTTTTTTTCACTTTATGCATCATTAAAATGACTGCTCCCGAAAAAACGTTAGTTTTTAAAAGTTCTTTTTGCATTGATATATGTCCCCTGGGGCAGGACCCGGGTCCCCAAACCTGTTTTATGACATTAACATGCATATTGGCCGTTGTAATTAGCACTTTTGATTTCGAACGTTCGCGTCCATTATAACGTATAGGGTTCGAAAATTTCGAAGGGTTCGAATAGGGTTCGAAGGTTCTGGTGCGAACCGAACCCGGGGGTGTTCGGCTCATCCCTACTCTTCACCGTGTGGTTTATCTACCAGGTGCCTTATCCCACAAGCCAATATACTCTTTTCAAAGTCTGTTGCCCTAAGGTCCAAGGCAAAATCACGTATATCCCAACTCCCTCTCAGATCTCCTTCTTTAGACTCCAATGTTTATCGCTTCTATTTTTTTCACAGTTAGTAAAAAAAATTAAATAAATACTTTATAGTGTAGTATATTACACCCAAACTATATAAATAACCAATTATACTCACATGTATTTATGATATTCAAGTGCAACAATCCAATAAACCCCATTGGTGGGTTTACTATAACTGGAGCATGCAAAATCTGGTGTAACTCTGCATAGAAACCAATCAGCTTCCAGGTTTGTCAAAGCTTAACTGAACAAGTTGAAGTTAGAAGCTGATTAGCTACCATGCACAGCTACATCAGATCCTGAGTGCTCCAGTTTTTTTAAATCCCTATCCCCATCTCCCCCCCCCCCCAATTCCCCCCAATGTGCAAAGACCGTAATGCAGGAGATTTATATACTATTGTATTTATAAAAAAAAAAGGTGCTTACATGTATAAAGCAAAGTCAAATAGCTAAAGCCTGAATCCAAGATGGCAGAACGGACACTTCCAGTTCTAGTCTGACACCACTTCCTGACTTGTTTCAGCATGTGATTTTATAAAAGTGTCTGCCATCTTGGGTTAAGATGGCAATCTGTCTCCTCAATGCCGCCAGGTCATGCATCCTATACAACTGGAAATCAGCATAGACTCCATTGATCGGCCGATCAAGCTCAAAGTTCCAATACTGTACTGCCTATAAAGACCTAATAGCTGCTGACCTTCCCCAGGTAGTGAGTGAGGACTAACCATCCCCCCATCCCCTTCATACCCTCCAACTTTCCTCTCTTCTATCATCCATACTTATTAAAAAAATCTATAAAAAATATATGTGGGGTTTTCCTAATCCCTCCCCACAGGTGATGCCACCTCTGATGCCAGCCTTGACTTATGGGCACTCTGTCAATAATTTTCCCAGATTTAATTGATAGACATGTGGAACAGAATATATCCAATTATGTATAGGCACTATTATGTCTTACCGAGGCTGTGAACTTTGCAGTCACCTAATGACTGTTGTTTGCTATGTCACCAACAAAAAAATAATAATTGAAAATAAAAAAAGATTTACTCTAGAATCACCCACAATCCTGTGTTGGCTGTGCTGTGTGGTTCTCTATCTCTCTCCCTCTTGTTCTCATGCTACAGCAGCCTTACGTCATCCTTTATGTACACCACTGTCACATGCACAACTGTGTCTATCTCAATGTGTGCTTCTGCCCTCTTTAATTTTCAAATTGATTCATGAGCCAATATGGAATAAGTAGTCTCACTGCAGTTTCATAATATACTCATCTGTGACAACAAAGAACTACAATACAGTAAGATCAATTACAAACTTAAAGAAGTTTCCTGCTTAAAAAAAATGGAAAGAATCTCTTAAATGTATATGGGGAAACATGTATATGGGCAAATGTGGAATATCCATATATAAAGGTATAGAAAAGTAGTGCCAATCACTGTTAAGAAAGACAGGAAGCTTTGTTGAAACACATCAGGCTTTGTAAAAATTTACATATAAGGTATTTCCTTGTTTGATCTATTAAGAAGTATATCATTACGAAGGCTACTGATTGGGTAGTGTATTTGTATATGTGCTATGAAATTGTACAGGTGATCTGCGCAGGGGATCTGCAGCATACACCTTCAAATTGTAGAATTTGTTTAATAGATTTTCCTCTTTTACTAGGAATTCCTTTCAGAGTGTAGACATTACTAATTTTGTAAATTATCCTATTCTGTCAGTTAGAAAAAGTTCAAGGCTCCTGATAGCCAGCAGGGTCAATACCTTAAGCCCCATACACACTATCAGATTTTCTGCAGATTTTTGTCTTCAGATTTACCAAAACCATATAATATGAGGTCAAACCTTAGTTTCAATTTGTATGCAATCAGGCAGGCCCTTGCACTACATGGTTTTGGTAAATCTGAAGACAAAAATCAGCAGAAAATCTGATAGTGTGTATGGGGCTTTAGTCTTGCTAGAGGGGATCATCTCACATAGAACCATGCTTGCTATATCTTGAACTAACAACAGCCACATACAACTGCTATGCAGTGCACCACTTTGCAAAAGTGTGATTTGGCCCTTAAAGGAAACCTGTCATGAGAGAACTAGGTGAACTGTTCTTAGATACATATTTCTAGGAGCTCCAGAGAGCTCCACTCCATTAGCACCTATTGACAATGCTATACACCATAGCCCAACTCATCAAGATCTCACAACTGCTGTCACCAATTCTCTGATTCCCTGGATGTCTAAATTAGGATAGTAAAAATGAGTCAGCAGAACCTCACAGATTTCTTCCCTGCACCAGGCCATTTAAACCACAAAATGGCAATGGCTCACCTTTAGCAGGTCCAGAATACTGTCCCAGCAGCATTGTCTTATTAAGCCCTGTACACATGGGCCGAATGTTGGCTGGCATCGTCCGGCTCAAACGAAACATACATTTGGCCTGTGTGTATGGCAGACATTCGGCTGGCTTCTGTCGAAGGCTCATAACCGAAAAAGGTCTGCCGCCCTATCAGCGCTTTAGCCAGTGGCTCACAAGAGTGCTTTGGTAGGGGGGCTGTCAACCTGTCAGAACACAATAGAACAGTAGGGGAGATCGATGTACTAACATCGGATTGTTAGTACAGTGGCTCCGACCTGAGCTGTCAGTTTTACTAGTGGTGTGTACTAGGCTTTAGGATCCTCTCAACAGATCAAGCCTGTACGTGTCTATTCTAATGAGTCCTCTCCCCAGCACCCTTCTAGCACATGCAGTCCCATAAAAAGCAAGTAATAGGCGGGGAGGCTCAGTATCATTAACCCCAGCTGCAACTCCTTAGCCTTTGATTGACCTCTATCCTACTGCCATCCAAGCTGTCTTTGACTCCACGTTTAAAAATATGTTACTTTATGTTTCTTTAAGGAATTCCCTACACCAAGATACTGTATATCTGCTTCATAAGATAAAACAAATATCTCCATTCAGTATTTTAATGATGGAATTCAGCATATTGCAACTAAAATGAGGGAATTCTCCTCAGCACACAATGATTTTCTGCTTTCCCATAATGATCACAAAACTGAAACCCAGTTTAAATTTAAGCTGAATGTAAAGTCTTGTTTTTTTTTTTCTTAAAAATAACAAACATGTTATACTTACCTGCTCTGTGCAGTTGGATTTGCATAGAGCAGCCTGGATCCTCCGCTTCTCGGGTCCCTCTTTGGGTCTCCTGGCCCCTCCCTCCTGACGAGTGCCCCCACAGCAAGCAGCTTGCTATGGGTGCACCTAAGCCGAGCCGCAGGGTTGTGTGTCCATGTAGACACAGAGCCCCAGCTAGGCCCTCTCTCTCCTCATTGGCTCACTGACTTTGACAGCAGCGGGAGCCAATGGCACTCCGCTGCTGTCTCAGCCAATGAGGAGGAGAGTCCCGGGTAGCCACATTGCTGGATAGAGATGGAGCTCAGATAAGTGTGAGGGGGGCTGAGGGGGGCTGCTGCACACAGAAGGCTTTTTATCTTAATGCAAAGAATGCATTAAGATAAAAAAAAACTTCTGCCTTTACAGTCACTTTAAATTTGCATGCATGGAAGATCACTGCAGATGTAACACTATAAAATTCAAGAGCAATCTGTACACTGTCCACAATTCTACCTCGTAAACTACCTCTAATAACACTGAAGGCTCTCCTACTCTCTGTCAGTGTCATGGTGCTTCTCATAGACAGGTCACACAGAATCTCCAAGACAAACTTCTTGCTAGAGGTCACCACGAGATATGAATTGGTGAGAATACACTTTTTCAATGCTAAAGCGGAGCGCCACCCGTTTTTAAACCATATAAAAAAAAAAGTACTCACCTTCCTCAATCCTAAACGGCAGTTTTTTTTTTTAAACTTACCTTTAGCTGTTCTTCTTCTTGGCATCCATCGCTTCCTGGTTCTTGGTCCCTCGGAATATGGGCGGGGATATTACGGCTATTATGTAATATCCCCTAGCCCGCACTGTCTCCTGGGAGCTTGTGTCATAGCTCCCAGGAGTCAGTGCGGCTGCCTGGCCTGAGATCGCGCGAGACTTGCGGGACTTTTGACGCCGACGCCGCCGTTGTGAGCTGCTGACTGCGCATGCGCGGGATTAGAATGAATGGGCGTCAGTGAAATCCAGGAAGAGATTTCACTCGCCCACAGCCAAGATGGAGAACTGCAACAGGTTCTTTCAAATGTCATATTTTCATAGAAAAAACGAAAGGCGACCCGTACTAGTGAGTAATTAAATGCCAATATATAATGTTTATTAACCACTTGCCGACCGCCCCATGTAGATATACGTCGGCAGAATGGCACGTACAGGCAGAACCACGTACCTGTACGTGCCATTCTTTAGGCGGTTGGGGGGTCCGATCGGACCCCCCTCCGCCGGCGGGGACGGTCGGCATCGCTTCAGGAGCGATCCGGGACGAGGGGACGGCCAGTGGTTTCTGGCCACCCCCTCGCGATCGCTCCTGGCGAATGAAAAGCTTCCCTTCCTGTCTATTGTATAGACAGGAAGGCGGAAGTGATGTCACGCTCGGTGCGCCGGTCTATGTGACCGGAGACGCCGAGCGGCGAACATGTTAAGGTTAGTGCACAACACTACACTGACACCAGTACAGTTAGGCACACAAAACACCCCCCTGTCACCCCCTGATCACCCCCCAGATCACCCCCTCCCCCCCCAGTCACAGTGTCACTAATTGCAGTGATCATTTATTTACTGATCACTGCATTTAGTGTCAGTGTGACTGTAATAACTGTCAGGGCAGTTAGTTTTAGGTCCTAGGTAGCCCCCTACCCCCCCCTAATAAAGGTTTAACCCCCTGATTGCCCCTAGTTAACCCCTTCACCCCCTTTTGCCAGTGTCACTAAGCGATCGTTTTTCTGATCGCTGCATTGTGTCGCTAGGTAACCATTTTTTTTTTATTTTAACCGCCATGTTTTATATAGGTTCATAAATAGTTTTATAGGTCAGGTACCCCCATATTACAACCTAAATAAAGGTTTTAACCCCCTGATTGCCCCTAGAGTTAACCCTTTCACCAGTGATCACAGTATAACTGTCACTGGTGACGCTGGTTAGCCAGTTAGTTATTTCGTTATTTAGGTTCCCCGTCAGGTTTTTATATAGCGTCAGGTACCCCCATATATTACCTAATAAAGGTTTAACCCCCTGATTGCCCCTAGTTAACCCTTTCACCCCCTTTTGCCAGTGTCACTAAGCGATCGTTTTTTTTCTGATCGCTGCATTAGTGTCGCTAGGTAACCAGTTTTTTTTTAGGTTAACCGCCATGTTTATATAGGTTCATAAATAGGTTTATAGGTCAGGTACCCCCATATTACAACCTAAATAAAGGTTTTAACCCCCTGATTGCCCCTAGAGTTAACCCTTTCACCAGTGATCACCGTATAAAATGTCACTGGTGACGCTGGTTAGCCAGTTAGTTATTTCGTTATTTAGGTTCCCCGTCAGGTTTTTATATAGCGTCAGGTACCCCCATATATTACCTAATAAAGGTTTAACCCCTGATTGCCCCTAGTTAACCCTTTCACCCCCTTTTGCCAGTGTCACTAAGCGATCGTTTTTCTGATCCCTGCATTAGTGTCGCTAGGTAACCAGTTTTTTTTTGTATTACTGTTACGGGTGACGCTGGTTAGTTAGCTTGTTTTTTATACTGTCAGGGCACCCGCCATTTATTACCCAATAACGGTTTAACCCCCTGATCGCCCGGCGGGTGATATCAATTAGGTTTTAGGGTCAAATAAGGTCTGCGTCGCCCCAGGTTAGTGCCAGTACCGCAAACACCCACGCGCAAAGCATACACCTCCCTTAGTGGTATAGTATCTGAACAGATCAATATCTGATCTGATCAGATCTATACTAGCGTCCCAGCAGTTTAGGGTTCCAAAAAAACGCATTGTTAGCGGGATCAGCCCAGATACCTGCTAGCACCTGCGTTTTCCCCCTCCGCCCAGCCCAGCCCAGCCCACCCAAGTGCAGTATCGATCGATCACTGTCACTTACAAAACACTAAGCACACATAACTGCAGTGTTCGCAGAGTCAGGCCTGATCCCTGCGATCGCTAACATTTTTTTTGTGGTAGCGTTTTGATTCAGTCGCTAACAGTCAGGAGCTTTTTTACCTGTGAATCTCAAAAAAATAAAAAAAACTAAAATAGTTGTCGTTTTATTGTTCTCTCTCTCTCTCTATTGTTGCTCTTTTTTTACTCCATTCTATTCTGCAATGTTTTATTATGTTTTATCATGTTTTATCATGCTTGCTTTTCAGGTATGTAATTTTGTTTACTGTGTTTTAGTGTTAAGCATTTTTTTGTTTTCAGGTGCGCCATTCAGTTGCAGCGCGGATTTATTTATCTTGACAGCAACAGCGTTTGCTCCCACGATACATAAAGCCGCGACTCCAACGCTGTAGGAGGTGATTTCACCACCACAGTTAAAAAAAAGAGCATATGTGCCGAAGCATGGGGGCAGCAGGGGGGGCGGAGGAGCGATTGGCTCCTAATGCCACGTACATACGGTCGAAATTCCGACCGTGTGTACACGGCATAACTTTTGCGGGAGGATGCCCCCATGCATCGGCATATATAAATGGTGCATGTATGCCCATCATTAGAAGTGGGTGGATGAAGGGAGGTATTCTAATGGTGGGCATACCCACCAATCAATCTCTTTTTTTCGTTCAGCCAAGAGGCTGCATGAAAAAAAAAAAGATTACAATATATGTCCAGTATGTTGCTGGACTTTGAATGGTTATACCAGAATGATGCCTGCAGGTTTAGGTATCATCTTGGTATCATTCTTTTCAGCCAGTGATCGGCTTTCATGTAAAAGCAATTCTAGCGGGTAATTAGCCTCTAGACTGCTTTTACAAGCAGTAGGAGGGAATGTCCCCCCTCCCGGATATAAACCGCGCCATTGGGAAATTGGGAAAGCATTTTATCACACCAATCTTGGTGTGGTCAGATGCTTTGAGGGCAGAGGAAAGATCTAGGGTCTAATAGACCCCAATTTTTTCAAAAAAAGAGTACCTGTCACTGCCTATTGCTATCATAGGGGATATTTACATTCCCTGAGATAACAATAAAAATCATAACAAAGAAAAAAAATGGAAGGAACAGTTTAAAAATAGAATAAAAAAGCTAAATAAATAAAAAAAAAACTAAAAAAAAAAAAAAAAGCACCCCTGCCCCCCCTTCTCTTGCGCAAAGGCGTACACAAGCGTTGGTCTGGCGTCATATGTAAACAGCAATTGCAGCATGCATGTGAGGTATCACCGCGAAGGTCAGATCGAGGGCAGTAATTTTAGCAGTAGACCTCCTCCGTGAATCTAATGTGGTATCATGTAAAGGCTTTTAAAGGCTTTTAAAAATGTATGTAGTTTGTCGCCACTGCGTGTTTGTGCGCAATTTTAAAGCATGTCGTGTTTGGTATCCATGTACTCGGCCTAAGATCATATTTTTTATTTCATCAAAAATTTGAGCAATATAGTGTGTTTTAGTGCATTAAAATAAAAAAAAGTGTATTTTTTCCACAAAAAATGCGTTTGAAAAATCGCTGCGCAAATACTGTGTGGAAAAAAAAAATGCAACACCCACCATTTTAATCTGTAGGGCCTTTGCTTTAACAATATATATAGTGTTTGGGGGTTCAACGTAATTTTCTTGCAAAAAAAAAAATATGTTTTCATGTAAACAAAAAGTGTCAGAAAGGGCTTTGTCTTCAAGTGGTTAGAAGAGTGGGTGACGTGTGACATAGGCTTCTAAATGTTGTGCATAAAATGCCAGGACAGTTCAAACCCCCCCAAATGACCCCAAATGACCCCATTTTGGAAAGTAGACACCCCAAGCTATTTGCTGAGAGCAATGTTGAGCCCATTAAATATTTTTTTTTTTTGTCCCAAGAGATTGAATAATGAAAAAAAAAAATATATATATATTTTTTTTACAAAAAGTTGTCACTAAATGATATATTGCTCAAACATGTCATGGGCATATGTGGAAATACACCCCAAAATACATTCTGTTGCTTCTCCTGAGTACGGGGATACCACATGTGTGGGACTTTTTGGGAGCCTAGCTGCGTACGGAACCCCAAAAACCAAGCACCGCCTTCAGGCTTTCTAAGGGAGTAATTTTTTTATTTCACTTCTCACTGCCAATCACAGTTTCGGAGGCCATGGAATGCCCAGATGGCATAAAACCCCCCAAAAATGACCCCATTTTGGAAAGTAGACACCCCAAGCTATTTGCTGAGAGGTATTGTGAGTATTTTGCAGATGTCGCTTTTTGTCACAAAGTTTTGAAAATTGAAAAAAGAAAAAAAAAAATTTTTTTTCTTTACTTTCTTCATTTTCAAAAACAAATGAGAGCTGTAAAATACTCACCATGCCTCTCAACAAATAGCTTGGGGTGTCTACTTTCCAAAATGGGGTCATTTGGGGGGGTTTTGTGCTATTTTGGCATTTTATGGCCTTCGAAACTGTGATAGGTAGTGAGGAGTGAAATCAAAAATTTGCACCCTTAGAAATCCTGAAGGCGGTGCTTGGGTTTCGGGGCCCCGTACGCGGCTAGGCTCCCAAAAAGTCCCACACATGTGGTATCCCCATACTCAGGAGAAGCAGCAAAATGTATTTTGGGGTGCAATTCCACATATAACTATGGCATGTGTGAGCAATATATCATTTAGTGACAACTTTTTGAAGAAAAAAAAAATTATTTTTTATTTTTTGTCTTTATTCAATCACTTGGGACTAAAAAAAAAAATATTCAATGGGCTCAACATGCCTCTCAGCAAATAGCTTGGGGTGTCTACTTTCCAAAATGGGGTCATTTGGGGGGGTTTTGTACTTCTCTGCCATTTTAGCACCTCAAGAAATGAAATAGGCAGTCATAAATTAAAAGCGGTGTAAATTCCAGAAAATGTACTCTAGTTTGTAGACGCTATAACTTTTGCGCAAACCAATAAATATACGCTTATTGGCATTTTTTTACTAAAGACATGTGGCTGAATACATTTTGGCCCAAATGTTTGACTAAAATTGAGTTTATTAGATTTTTTTTATAACAAAAAGTAGAAAATCTCTTTTTTTTTCAAAATTTTCGCTCTTTTTCCGTTTATATCGCAAAAAATAAAAATCACAGAGGCAATCAAATACCATCAAAAGAAAGCTCTATTTGTGGGAAGAAAAGGACGCAAATTTCGTTTCGTTACAAAATTGCATGACCGCACAATTACCAGTTAAAGTAGTGCAGTGCGAAATTGAAAAAAGACCTCTGGTCCTTAAGCTGACAATTGGTCCGGGGCTGAAGTGGTTAAGGGCTTTTAAAAAAAAAACGTTAGGGGCAGTGGAGCCCCGCTTTAAGAGTCTATGCTAGCTGCCAGGAAATCTCCTTCACTGCTTGAAAAATACTGAGGGATTTCCTACTACATTGGCTTCTCCCAAATCACTATTCAAGCCAGAAATGTTTTTCTTCCAACTAACCAAAACTTCTAAGAACCAACCTTTATAAATGGGGTACCCTACAAAACACCTGGAGGAGAATTTACTAAGCCTGGAACAGCCAGAATCTGGAGCAGTTGTGCAAGACAACCAATCAGTTTCTAGCATTAATTTTCAAAGATTAAAATGGTTGTAAAGAGTGAAGGTTTTTAACCTTCATGCATTCTAAAAAAAACATTGATGTGCAGCTCCCCCCACAGCCCCCCTAATACTTACCTGAGCCCGAAACTGATCCCAATCCAGTGATGTGCATGAGAGCAGCATCTCTCCTGAGTCTCTCCCTCCTCATTGACTGGGATACAGCAGCAAGAGCTATTGGTTCCCATTGCTGTCAATCACAACCACTGAGGAGATAGCAGGGGGTGGGGACTGAGCCCGGCTTGAGAGCGAGCACGCATAAGCAGTGTTGGTCATCTTACTTTAAAAAGTAATTGCGTTAGTAACTCAGTTACTACATTGGAAAAGTAATTAGTTACTCAGCAAAGTAACTGACTTTTTTTAAAATATTCTATACGTGTAACTAAGGGGCGCATTTATTATTATTGTTGTATATCGTGTAACCAGGCTGCTCTATTATTACTCTAACCAAGGGGCAGATCTGTTATAGCGTGTAAGCAAGTGGCAGGTCTATTATTATTATATCGTGTAAGGTGCGAATGGCTACAGAAGAGGGCGACTGTTAAATTAATGGGCAGAGCTCGATATATAACAATAATAATAAATGCGCCCCTTGGTTACAGTAATACTAGACCCGCCCCTTACTTACACGATAGACGCACCTTGCAGAGTAGCACGAGCATCGGGAGCGTGCGGCATCGCCTCGTACAATTACATGTTAACTGCACCTGCGCGGTGTAGAGTTCACTCAGAGCTGTTTAGGTTCGGCAATTTTCAGAAGCTCCGTAGTCCTTCGTACTGCGCAAGCCCTGCGCCTGCGCAGTACAGGGGGTCCTTATCCGGCGGGGGAACTTTTTCGTCAGGACACCGGAATTACACTACTGCCATCTAGTGGCGGTAGATGTAATTGGGGTAACTAAGCCAAAGTAATGGTAACTGAGTTACCATGAGGGGAAAAGTAATCCGTTAGATTACTCGTTACCCTCTAAAGTAACTGCGTTAGGTAACTCAGTTTATTTTAACTCAGTTACTTACATCACTGCGCATAAGTACCCACAGAGCAAGCAACTTGCTATGGGGTCACTCGGCAAGGGGAGGGGCCAGAAGCACCAGTGGGAGAGAGGGTCAGGGCTGAAACAAAGAAAGTTAAAAAAACATTCTGCCTTTATAACCACTTTAAAACAAAAAGAGAATTGCTCACTAACCCCCCACCACAAATCAAATATCTCTTAACCCTAAGAATATCGTTGACATATTCAGCAAAGATTTATTTAAACTTACTCTTTGACCTCCAAAATTACCATTCACTAAACCAGCACCACCAGCCATGACAAACAAACAAAAGATTTCCCAGCACACTTGCCAGCCTGCAAAACAACCAAATTGACCCTGTCTAACAATTTACGTTAAAAAACGAGGATTTTGTTTGCACACATTTGCAAACATATGCATAATCTGCAGTACCCACGTCAAGGCTCCTCTGTATACTGCAGCCCTAACTCAACATTTTTCTGAGTTTCCTAAATAGGGGCGGTGGATAGATTAAGGGCAGGTGTGGCTAGAGGGAGCCCACCCTTCCTTAAAGGCACAGGAATGCAGGTGACGCTCAGCAAAAGCACAATGGCAGCAAAGGCATCCAGTGCATCCCTGCACCTAATTCAACCAACTGTACAAAAAAGTGGCAACCTATAACAACTTTGCAGTAAATTGAAAATGGAACAGCAACACACATCAAAAACAAACAAATGAGTTCCCAGTACATTTATCAGCCAACCTGCAAAACAACCTAATTGACCCTGTCTAACATTGTTCATTAAAAGCAGAGGGTTTTGTTTGCAAACATTTGCAAATATATGCATCAACTGCAGGGCCCACATGAAGGCTCCTCTGTATATTGCAGTCTTAACACTAGAATTTTCTAAATAGGATCACATATAGCAGTGGATAGATTAAGAGCAAGTGTGTCTAGAGGGAGCCTTCCCCTCCTGTTTTTAATGCCAATTTTTAGACAGGGGCAAATTGGTTGTTTCGTAGGCTGGCTGGTAAGTGTGCTGGGAAATCTTTTGTTTGTTTTTGATGTAAATTGCCCTTCCATGTGTACCTTGCTGCAAAGGCTAGTTATAGGCTGGGGTAGTTGCCACTTTTTTGTACAGTTGGTTTAATTGAGTGTGGGGATGCACTGGATGAATTCCCAGTCATTGTGTTCTTGCTAGGCATCATGTCCCTGTGCCTTTAACCACCTCAATACCAGGCACTTACACCCCGTTCCTGCCAAATGCAATTTTCAGCTTTCAGCGTTGTCACTGTTTAAATGACAATTATGCAGTCATGCTACACTGTACCCAAACAGAATTTTTATCATTTTGTTCCCACAAATAGAGCTTTCTTTTGGTGGTATTTAATCACCTCTGCATTTTTTATTTTTGCTAAACAAATAAAAAAAGTCCTGAAATTTAGAAAAAAAAAAACGTTTTCTTTTGTTTCTGTTATAAAATGTTGTAAATAAGTAAGTTTTCTCCTTCACCGATGGGCACTGATAAGGCAGCACTGACGGGCACTGATAAGGCGGCACTGATGAGGCGGCACCGATGAGGTGGTACTGACGGGCACTGACAATGGGCAGTGATAGGCGGCACTGATGGGCACTGGTAGGTGGCATTGAGGGGTGGCACTGATATGCAGCACTGATGGGCACTGGTAGGCGGCACTGATGGGTAGCACTGATGGGCATTGATAGGCGGCAATGATGGGCACTCATGGGGGGCACTAGTGGGCACTAATGGTCACTGATAGGCGATACTAATGGACACTGAAAGGCTGCACCAATGGGTACTTATGTGTGGCAATGATAGGCGACACTGCTGGGCACTGATAGGCAGTACTGCTGGGCACTGATACGTGGCACTAATGGGCACTGATAGATGGCATTGATAGGCATCACTGATGGCACTGCACTGGCAGGCATTGGGGATGGGCACTGATTGGCAGCTGTCTAGGCTCTGATTGGCATTTCCCTGGTGATCTAGGGTGGCATACCTGGTGTTTCAGGGTGGTGCCAATTCCTGGTGGTCCTGGCGGGATCCTGGTGGTCCTGGGTGGGCATTCAAGGGGGGCTGCGCTGATAAACAATCAGCACAGCCCCCCCCAATCGGCGTTTCTCTACTCGTGTCATTTGACTGCCAGCGTGCATGAGGCGGTTAAGGAGGGGTGGGCTCCCCCCAGACACACCTGCCCTTAATCTATTCACTGCTATATGTGCTCCTTTCGAGACTCTGAAAATTATAGAGTTAAAACCATGTGCACCTTACTACAAAGGCTAGTTATAGGTTTGGGCTGTTGCCACTTTTTTGTACCTCCAGCCATGAACCTTCCTACACTCTCCCTGGAACAATTAAAGCACCTCTTCCAACCCTTCACTAATTTTTTTGAGTTTGCCGAGTCATAAGTCACTGGACATTGATGGCTTTTTCAAACAAATACTGTAGGCAATACAAAATTACGTTTGCACCCTATCTAGCAGATATATATTATATAGCATTAATAGTGACTACAACAAGGTAAAATCCAGGGACTTTCTATGACAGCACCCGGGGATAAAAATCAGCACACTTATAAAAAAATAAATCCAAATATATTAGTCACCTCATACGAAAGTTTAAGAGGATAACAGATCATGCTGAATACAATATTCTTTTTTGTGCCAAAGTTTAAATACCACTTATACTTTATATTTTCACCACATTGAGTGTTCTACTTTACAGAAAGCAAGCAAGTTGCCATCAACACATTGCATAGATGACTCCACACATTGCATAGATGACTCCACTTCATCAGGACCGGCAGTGTAACAGTAACATGCCATTGATGCATTCCATTGATCTCAATATAGAGGTCCCAACTGGTTTAAAGTATTGTATGTTACATCATTCTAACCAAGGCAACAGCTATTAGGTTCTTCATATATAGTACTTAGAGCTTGAGAGGTCCAGGACATAAAGGATAAGTTCACCTTTTGCTGGTAAAAAAATGTGCATTTACTATTTTTCCTGGAAACCATCCTGGAAAGCAATCCTGGAAAGCATTGCACCAGCAATCAGCAGATTGCTAGCGCCATGCAGGTCTCCTGAAGACTGTCAATGTAAGCTATCTTCCTGTGCATCATAAGGGCAGGCAATTTCACACTGACAGGAAAAATCAATGAACAACCAGAGCCATCAACAGCGCTCTAGTAGTTCACTTGAGAACTACATGCCAACAGCCGTAAAGGATGTTTGTACTTGTAGTTCATTCATTCACAGAACCCTGTGAATGAATGACGTGGCTGTGTTGGTGGAGCCCTGCACAGCCATACTCTTTTCAAAAAGTGACATCTGATACAGGGAACTTCTCCCTGTACTGCTGTCACACAGGTGAAACATGTAACTTGTTCCTTAAGGTAAACTTAGGAGGTTCTCCCCATCAGCCAGAGTATTAATCACAGGCATGCTGCCACAGAATTTCAAACAACAAATGGTACAAGGCAAGGTTAGCCATTCCCTCCCATCATTTTTGCTTTAGTAATCAAACCACTAGTTCCACATTAGGTCCAATGCAGACATTAGTGGTCTAGAAACACATGGTTGTTCTCATAATATCAGCCTATTTGCTGATGCTGTTGCTGATGTCTCATGGTATTAAACCCCTTGCCTCCCTGTGAACAATCCAAAACATCATTATTTAGTTCAGCCTCCCACTATAAGTCAAATAAGACTAAATCCCATATGTGAGCCTGCATATTCGTCCCTCTTTAAAGGACCAAATAATGCAACTGTTCCCCAAAAAATTGATGCCCACTGTGATTAATATCATTCAGATCTCTTCTAAAACTTCACACGATGTGAACCACAAAACAATCTCCAGAGAACTCAATTGCCTATCCAAGGCATAGTAAATTGCATCATTTAAGATGCCAATACTCTAGATGTGGTGAAAGTGTTGGCACGTCTTTACATTTGTTTTGGAGTTGTCCGAGGGTAGCTCAGTTTTGGAGAGAAGAAGTTGAACTCATTAACCATCGTCTCCAGCTGACTCTGCCAATATCTCCGTAACTTGCATTGTTGGGAATTCAGGATGATGAGCAGAGGCCTAGATGCACTAAACCGTTGATAGCTTATTTGTTATATTATGCCAAGAGGGAAATCATTCTCAAGTGGAATGCCCCTCCCTCTGTAGGTTCTTGGCAAAAATCTATTAATGCTGTTCTTCCTATGTACAAATTGACTTACATTAATAGGAATTGCCCTAGAAAGTTTGATGTGGTGTGGCAGCCATAGACAACTTAGGCAAAGGGGTTTCTCTTCCTGAATCATTGATCCTACAGCTGGTTGTCTGTGATACCTTTCTTGTCCTCTCTAGTTGGTGCAATAACCTGGGTACCAGTTCCCTTATGAGTTGGTACCTTTAGTTCTATATATGACAGTTTCAATAAGGTGGACTTTGAGTCCTTAATAATGTCCATGTGTGATGTATTTTTTGATTATGTACATGCTACTGGATTTGTACCATGCCTTTGTTTCAATAAACAGGAACATTGTTAAAAAATATGCCAATACCCAAGAAATTGCTATACTTACCGTATTTAAAAAAATTGCATATTTATTACCAGTCTCATTTCAAACTTCCATACAAAGCACCATCAATCAGTATGTATAGAGCAGTCTAGGTGGCTCTCTTCATAATGACCAGACACAAGCATATGGGGGCATGGGCCTTCTGAATATACATTACATTACTTGACCAAATACAAAATTGGTGGAGACCATCACCAGAAAAATCCTGGTTACTCATGGAAACATTATTCCTTCCGAGGCAATAACATATTATATCTTCTAATCACTATTAAACTGGGCATTCCCATCCCAAATTCGAAATACCCACTTAACTAAGCAACTCTAAAGGTCTAAACAAAGATCTTATTTATTCTCCTCACAGAACTGTATACATATTAAAATGTTGTTGGATGCCTCTGCAAATCAATTTCCTAATAACCCCTCATACTACATTAAAGTAATGACCCTATTTTATGACATTCTAAGCTATAACCACACCTTTATCAAAACTACCACAATACTTATATGGGAAATAGAACCAGGCAATCAGTTCTCTGAATCTGTGTGAAGGAGAGTGATTCATTTAACCTACAAACAATCTCATTCTGCTAATAATTGGGGGGCTTGTACAGTAAGTAATACAAACATGGTATATGACACCCTACCAGCTAATAAAATTTTGCTTTTCACAGTCGCCCCCCCTAATGTTGAATAATCTGTGGTTCCACCAGATCACTGTTCCATATACTTTGGTATTGCAAAACATTGTTGTCCTAATGAATCATAATACTCTGTCTAATATGTAAACTTGACTTGACCCCAGTAGCAAACACACCTGAACTCCATCTTTTAAGTTAGTCATACACAGCTGGACTTTTAGCTAACTCTTGCTTAATTAGTGGAAATTCAAACCATAGGTGGCCTTGACAGCACCACCTGCCTTAACAAATTGTAAAAATTGTCTGAGCTGAGTGGAAAATGGTCGACTGAATGGTGACTGCATCTGATCTGCACTGCCAGTAGGTGCTGTGGTTGAGTACAATAGCCAGCAGTGCAGATTCATCCTTCTTCAATGATTATTATGGAATCTAAAAGTGTATGGCCAACATTACATAGACAACGTTTCTTCTACATCTAAAAGGGTTAATTATTTACTTGTTACTGGCTGCTAAACTTAATATTACAAGGCTCTGCAAAAAAAAAAGTGTATTTTCCAGGAGCACTGGATGTAATACTGTAAATTACCTATACCTGCAATGGAGAAGATAATCGCTTTAAAAAACAACCCTTACAAGAAAGGTCACTCGTTATGATCTATTTGGTTATGCAATCCATAATGCCCAGTCTAAAACTTCCTGTTGTTGATGTAATGTTTTCTTTTTCAGTTCTTCAGTCTTCACCTTACTTCACCTCCTACTCCACCACCAATTCCTTTCCGTACCTTTTTTCAGTACTTTCCCAGCCCAACCCCATACAAGACTAACACCACTTACACATATCTGTGACAATACCACTCTGTCCAAACTGCAAGATGATATGTAACTTTTCTTCACCTGACATGGAATTCTGATTGTTAAATGCACACTGTCTACCTTTTGTTAACATTGTACAATCCATGTGAAATGAATATACTGTAACTTTGTAACATTTTCTTATAAAGTGTTAATAAAGAATAATTAAACAATAAAAAAATGCCTGGCAGTCACAATAATCCACTGGCTTTAATTTATCTGTGTATCTGTATCTGCACACACACACACACACACACAAACACACACACACTTTAGTATATGAAAAGAGACCTAGAGAATAACAAGTAAGAGAAATATAACAAATCTCATTATAGTCATATAGTTGTAGAGACTTCTTAAAATGCTCTACACATACATATCTTGAATACAACTAAAATAACACTTTGTAAAAGTGCACTGGACTCTTCTGGTGATAATACCATTCTCTACTAAATCTAACATCCTACTGACTTTCCCTGCTGTGCTTTTATATTTTACAAATCTGTTTTATGTGACATCCATCATAATGATTGAAACAGAATGTGAAAGAGTGTCTTTTGCAGTAAATCATGCTATGAGGATAAAACACAAACAACAGTATTTTACATAAACTAGTTAAAAGCTGAATTTTATTGAATAAGAATAATTCTTATTTCATGGATTTACTGAAATATACTAGCATTAATGTTTTCTAAAAATAGGAGGATATGTTATTCATTGCACAGTTCAGTTAGAAATTGCCTAGTATACTTACATGTACATGAACTATGCAAGGTTAAATTTCAGTTATTTATTCCCAATGCCCATTTTTATAGTTCAAGGTCTACATTCACAGGTATGTGCATATGCAGTTCACTGACTATTTAATAGTTTCTTTGCACCTTTTTTTCTTTTTCTTACACTTGTAAACAATTTGAAAGAATACCGAGGCCAATCTCCTGTGCTTTTTGCTTGTTCCTCTGGTTAAAATTACAGACTAGCCACTGGAAAAGCTTGCCTTGTTACCAAGCCTCTGACAAAATCACTTAGAAACATGCAAGGTATCATCTTCTTAGGACCTACCAAAAGACTTAATAGGCTCAATTCACCAGAGCAAGGGTATTTATTAAAAAAAAAAAAGGGACATACAGTATATTTAGGAAAAGCAGAATAAAAGCAAAGTTTTGGAGGCCAAACAGTGACATTTTTTTAAGGGGTAGTTGGTGGTCAACTGAATCAAAGGCATCAGAGTACTGAGTAGCAGTCAGTAAGTTTTTAGTGAGGTTTAGTAGGACAGTTTTTGTGGAGTGTTGCAGTCCAAAGCCAGATTGTAAGGGGTCCAGAAGGTTGGTATTAGAGACGTAGGACCTCAGATGTTTGTAGACTAGGCATTCTAGAAATTTTGAGATAAATGGGTCTAAAGTTGCTCTGACTGTTTGGATCCAATGAGGGCTTTTTAAAGGGTAGAAAGAGGGCACTCCCATGCTACCACTATAGAGGAAATTAAAATAGATAAATGATGCAACTGCTGCAAACACTAATAGGTGAATTCAAAACCACAAATAATGGGATATGCTGTAAATGGTGCTGCGCTGTTGAAAACTAAGTAATAAACTACAAAAACGATGTGAAATACAAGTACAATTTGGACACCAGCTGGCAAACAAACACTAGTATCAGCTACATAAAGCTTCTGAAATGCAACAGTGTATTACTCAAAATGAACACAAGATGGCAGTGAAAATCCAATGGCAGTGAAAAACGTCTTAAAGTGCAATAGTGGGATAAAACGTCCAGTGCAAATACACAAAGTATGAAGTGACTATATCCACACAGTCTATGAAATCACAAAGTGCTTGAAAGATATGTAGAGTGCAATAATGGTGTTCTCTTGGTTCAATAAAACTAAAACGTGATTGTCCCAATCTATATCATGCAAATAAAGCAGGTGTGGTGGGTATCTCTTCTTTCCATGCAGTGACACCTCTAACGGGGGTAGCCTCTTACCTTATGGCTGTAACATGGCTGTAGCAGCATGAAAATGTAGCAATGGTTTGGATTCCTCCGCGCGTCCTTTCATAGATGTCTGGTGGATCCTATCCCCTGGGGGGGGGGGGGGGGGGGGTTCTCCTTGTATAAATCCAGCAAATGGTAGTGGTTGAAATACTCTGCTTACACATACACCCTAGATAAGGTAAAAAAGAAGGGGGGAAAAGGAGAGGAATACCCAGATAGTGTAGTATATCTTGTAAAAAGTTGAATTTCATAAAAACACACAGTAAAGGTAACACTCACATTTGTTTGTAGTAAAGCAAGTAAAAACTCCATGAGCGCCAAGCTCGTCACCAGCTTCACTTCCGGTTGCACCTGTCAGCCAATCCTGACACGTATCATCACGGGTCCCGTGACTTAATCAGGGTATAAAGGCTAACAAGTGAGGTGTCCTTAAATAGGCTAGTAGTGACAGATTAGTGCCATAGCCATTTTGTTGGGGACCGCATGGCAAACAAAGGTGGCGGCCATTTTCTAGTAATCTTCCTGTTTACTCAATAAGTCGACCATTTTGCTGGAGCTGAAGCAACGTCCATTTTCCCAGAGCTAGCCATAATAGTGAACCATGCAAAAGTAATGTCAGATGATGTCTAATAAACAAATACAAGTGTCCCCCAAAATGGGAATAAAATACTGAATTACATAAAAACTATATATATTAAAAACCGATATATATTAAAAAAAGGGGGCTTAAAAACATAAAAAACAATACAATGGACACAGATGCTGGTCAGGATCAGCCAGAAATGAGGCACAGATGCACAGATGACAACATAGAGTATGTGTACAAGTGATCCAAACCTGGTACCGAAAAAAATCATGGGACAACAGAAAGGATCTAACTCTTGCGGTGATATATGATAAGCCCAGAAAAAATAATGTAATAGACAAAGTCAATTAGAAAGCCCATTATTTTCTTTTGCATTTAAGGGTCGGTCTCCACTCTTTGTACTTGATGTTTCAAGAGGGGGTGTCTCGCTTGCTGATATGCCTACTTGTATGTTAATCTGTAAAGTATGGGATACAGTTAAAAAAATGTTGGGTGTCTCATATCACACTAGATACACTCCCATATGGGAAAATTATAGACTTTATCAAATTTCGGCTCTTAGAGGCTTTCAGAGATGGGCAAAATTAGGAATAACTACTTTAGCTCAGCTATATCAGAATGGTATACTTAAATCCTTTGAAGATCTAAGGGGAGAGTTCTCTGTAGAATCCAACCGGTTTTACCAATTCCTTCAATTAAGACATGCTCTACATGCCCAGTTTTCTTCTGCTAAGATATTTTTCCCCTCTATCCCTGTCTTAGATAAAATAGTACAGGCAGGGTCAACAAAGGGTCTTACCTCAGTTACTTATAGGGTACTGTCAGATGGGTTTCTATTGAACTTCCCCATCCGTTCTCAGGCTGACTGGGAGAAAGATATTGGTCCCATTTCTGAGGAGATTTGGGATGATGTCCTCCAGTCCCTGTCCAGGGTGTCTCTTTCTCTATCACACAGACTGGCCCAGATTTTTATTCTCCATAGGGTCTATAGAACTATAGTTTCTCTGTGCAATTGGACTGAAATCGGAGCCAGCCTGTGCTAGATGCGGTAACACAGGTACATTAATACATCTTTTTGTGGTGATGTCCGAAACTCCAAAGATACTGGGTGGAGGTGATTGGTACCTTAAATAGGGTAATGGTCCCACATTCAACACACCCCCATTATCTACTTTTGACATGTAAGTACCCAGGACTGGCATATCCGCGCTCTTCCTGATATGCTTAGTGTTACATTAGACTTAACACATTTCAATTTTTTTAGATATTTGGAAGCATCCGCCCCTGATGAGTGTGTAAACATGAAACGCGTCCAGCATTCCAGGATGCCAACACATACCATTATCAGAACCAATCAAGTCTACTGTCCCAAAAGCAATTGTGACTTTATCCATCCAAAATATGTCACTTTATTGCATTGTGCCGCTTTACAAACTATGTACACATATGGATTCATGGGAATTGCGCACCAATTTTCATTACTGTCATATGCTTCTAAGTTGATATCATTTTGTATCCTTGATGTACCATGTTATATACATATGTATTCGCCATATTGTCATGAGTTTCCAAGTTGATATGATAGTATGTCTCTGATGTCCATGTGACATATATGTATTTTCATGTGCAATCCTATGACCCTGATATGTATACTCATATATCCTCCATGTTAATAAACGTGATTCTTTTAAAACATACCCCCTCCATGTCTAGAACCTCATTCAAAGTTCCAAATCCCCTTTTCTTACACTTTGTACCAGGGATGGAGGCACATTGGGTATGTGCCTCATTCAAAGTCCCACCTGTGTTTTTACATAGCCCCTCTTTTTCTACGCACCTCATCTGCATCATTAGATGCCGGTGAGGTGGAGAGGATATAAAAGGATCCCCCTTTTCTGTAGATAGGCAGTGGCAGTTGAGGGCAAGGCAACATTTGATGCTTTAAATCGGCGAAAGGTAAAAACACTCAGACATTTGTGGGAACTACTGAGATTGCAAGTTAGTAGATGTTTTGTTGGCTGTTGATTAGGGTATATGACCACTTGCATGTTTTCTTCTGGGAAGATCAGCCTTCAGATCTACTAACTGTTTTGAAATATCACCTGCTATGATACTATCTATTACTATCAGTTGGCTCCCATATCCACTTTCTGAGGTTTGAATACATTTATTTCTCCATGGTCAGAAAAACTTATTTGTTGATTTTTTGATTTTTGAGTAATTTATCCCCCTTTTTTCTAGATAACCCTCAGCCTTATGGGGCCTGTATGTCCTTATCTGTGATACACCAGATATCTCCGCATTTTTTCAATGTCCTTAAGACATCAGGGTCATGACCTTCATTGATAGGACATGTTCCACAGTTCAGGTGAGGATACAGCAGGGGGGGACTCTTGGTCTAACCGTATTTGCGAGTTAATTTCATTTCTACTTTTGATGTGTTTAAAATGTTGTTCTGATTATTAAATATTGATTTTAATATATTGTTTTTCACCTATAGTTACCATGCTATGCAGTGCTTGTTGGAAGTCTCCTGAGGAAGCCATTGCATGGCGAAACATGTAGAGCAAGAAGTCACTGCTGGCTACTCATATTATGGTTACTGTATGATTTTATACACTTTGCACAAATACATTTCTGTTTTTATATATTTGATTAGTAATTTCTTGGCACCCAAAAAATCCCATTCTAAACTTCCAGCAATTCAGAATATTTCCATAAGAAGTCCTGTTTGCAGTTTGCGAGAAGCCATGTGGGGGACACAGCAAACATGCGGAAGAAGGTGCTCTGTTTACATTGGACCAAATTGAACTTTTTGGCCTAAAAGCAAAACACAATGGGGCTTATTTACGAATGGTTTGTGCCATGAGTTTCGGCGCACGCCGATGCGCAACTGACGTTTTCGCAATTCCCCATTTACTATAGTATTCTCGGCGCATGGGAGGAGGCGATCGGTGCGCCACTATAGACATGGTGCGCGGCATCTTCAACACAACATTTAAAGAAGCTGTAAGTGCCAATATTATGGGGGTGATGTGAAGAAGTATAGTTATAACTGCCCAAGTAACAAATATGCCCAAAATAGAATGAGAAAGTAACTTTTTCTGAACAAGCTTGCTGCGCCTGCAAGTACATTTAGAACTGCGTGAGGTCAATTTATGCACTGCGCATGCACAAGCGGCATTTGCGCACGTTCAAATGCTTTGGTTCACTGCGCTGGCAAAATCTTAGTTAATGTCAAGCAACGTAAATTAATTTGCATAGGTTGAATGGGCGCACCTCTAAACAGCATTAAGAAAAAAACAAAATTAAGAAAAAGAAATGCGTGGGGGTCCCCCGAAATTCCATACCAGGCCCTTCAGGTCTGGTATGGATATTAAGGGGAATCCCGTGCCAAAATAAAAAAAAATGGCATGGGGGTCCCCCTCAAAATCCATACCAGGCCCTTTAGGTCTGGTATGGATTTTAAGGGCGACTCCCACCCCATTTTTTTATTTTTATTTTGGTGCGGGGTTCCCCTTAATATCCATACCAGACCTAAGGGCCTGGTATGCTCTTGGAGGGGAACCCATGACATTTTTTTATTTAAAATTAAAGTCGCCTGGCCTGGGGGGGGTTTAAAGTTGTGTTGTAAGTCGCCCCAAGTCGTGTTGAAGTCGCCCCAAGTCACGCTGCGATTCATACTCAAGTCGTGTCCAAGTTGCCTCCCAAAGTCGCGCTGGAATCGTGTTGCCCTGTGTGAATGGACTCTTAATGGTACGGCGTGCGCTATTATCAATGGCATATTATTATTGCTGTTGCGCATATCAGTGCGCCGGTTGACACGCTCAATTAATGATTTATCCGGCGCACCAATTAAGGTATGAACCGGCGCAGTGCTTTCATATTAGTAAATGACCCCCTATGTGTGGCAGAAAACTAACACTGTACATCACCCTAAACACACCCTCCCTACCATGAAACATGGTGGTGGAAGCATTATGTTGTGGGGTTGATTTTCTTCAGCAGGGACAGGGAAGCTGATCAGGGTTAATGGGAAGATAGAATGAGCCAAATGCAGGGCAATCTTAGAAGAAAACCTGTTAGAGTCTGCAAAAGACTTGAGACTGTGGCCGAGGTTCACCTTCCAGCAGGGCAACCACCCTAAACATACAGCCATTGCTACAATAGAATGGTTTAGATCAAAGCATATTCATGTGTTAATATGTTCCAGTCAAAGACTAGACCTATATCCAATTGAGAATCTGTGGCAAGACTTGAAAACTGCTGTTTACAGATGCTCTGCATCCAATCTGATAGAGCTTGAGCTATTTTGTAAAGAAGAATGGGCAAAAATGTCACTCTCTAGATGTGCAAAGCTGGTAGAGACATCCCCAAAACGACTTGCAGCTGTAATTGCAGTGAAAGGTTTTTCTACAAAGTATTGACTCAGTGGGGCTGAATACAAATGCACGCCACACTTTTCAGATATTTATTTGGAAAAAAAATTGAAAACCATTTATCATTTTCCTTCCACTTCACAATTATGTGTCACTTTGTGTTGGTCTATCACATAAAATCCCAATAAAATACCTTTATGTTTTTGGTTGTAACATGACAAAATGTGGAAAATTTAAAGGGGTATGAATACTTTTTCAAGGTGCTGTACATTTTAATAAGGAAATGTTAAAACATCTCCAGATTAAAAATAATATGTTACTAGCTATAAAGACAATAGTCTCCTGCTATGTCACTAAAATGTATAAAACATTCCCACAGCTCTGGATTAATTCCCTTGGTTTTTTTCTTCAGTTTTGAAAGCCTCATACTGATTTTACATGAATATACTGCAAAACAGACAGACATAGTATTGCCATTGGGGAGGAGATCAGGGGGCAAATCTGGAGCTGGTGTGAATAGCTAAGTTTGCTTGTGGTCTCTTCTCCCAATGTCTTACACTCCATGACAAAAAGCAATGGCAAAAAGCCTTGTGTCAAAGACACTATTATGCTGCGTACACACAATCATAAATTCAGCCAGCAAAAGACAGATGAGAGCAAAAGATTGAGAGCAGGTCCTCAATTTTTCAGTCGGAAAAAGTTCCTATCCGAAAATGCGATCGTCTGTACAAATTCCGACGGGGTAAAATTCCTACGCATGCTCGGAAACAATTTGACGCATGCTCGGAAGCATTGAACTTAATTTTCTCGGCTCGTCATAGTGTTGTACGTCACTGTGTTCTTGACGGTCGAAAGTTCCAAGAACTTTTGTGTGACCATGTGTATGCAAGGTAAGCTTGAGCGGAATTCCTTCGGAAAAACCATCCAAGTTTTTTCCGACAGAAAATCCGCTCGTGTTTATGCGGCATTACACCTTTCATAGACATTGGGAGTTATTTACTAATGGAAAATCCACTTTGCACTGTAAGTGCACTTGAAAGTGCACTTGGAAGTAAAGTCACTGTAGATCCGAGGGGGACATGCAAAGAAAATAAAAAAACAGCATTTTAGCTTGCACATGATTGGATTATAAAATCAGCAGAGCTTCCACTCATTTCAGATCTACCCCTTAGATTTAGAGCGACTGCACTTCCAAGTGCATTTGCAGTGCACTTGGAAGTGAACTTGCAGTGAAAAGTGAATTTGCCTTTCGTAAATAACCCCCAGTATTACACCATTATTACACTATGGGGTTGATTTACTAAAGGAAAATCCACTTTGCACTACAAGTACACTTGGAAGTGCAGTGAAGATCTGAAATGAGGGGAAGCTCTTCTGATTTTATCATCCAAGCATGTACAAGCAAAAATGCTGTTTTTTATTTTCCTTGCATGTCCCCCCTCTGATCTACAGCGACTGCACTTCCAAGTGCACTTGTAGTGCAAAGTGGATTTGTCTTTAGTAAATCAACCCCTATGTCAATTTAAACTTCTGATATTTATTGCTATAGAGCAAACTCTAGGAAATTATGAACATTTACTACTTTTAAGTGCAGTAAGTCTAAAGCCCCATACACACGCGCGGATTATCCGAGGACCAGGTCCGTCGGATCATGTCTGTCATAGTTTGTCCGATGTTGGTTTTGCGTACACACGGTCGGACAAAGTTGTCGGAAAATCCGATCATTCTGAACGTGGTGACGTTTGTTGCCTACGACGGGACTACGTAGAGGCTAGTAGCCAATAGCTTTGGTCGTGTAATGTGATCTGAGCATGCGTAGCACTTTGTCCGTCGGACTACCATACACGCGATCGGATTTGGTGTGATCGGACCTTGTTGTCCAAAAATCTATCCAGCAGGAGATAGGACTTTGTCCGTCGGACAATCCGACGTACACTGTCCGATGGTACATACACACGGTCGGATTTTTCGACAACATTGTCCGATCGGACAGAATCCATGCGAAAATCCGACCGTGTGTATGGGGCTTTACTAGTTTTAAAAATGCTCCCTCCCCCCTTCTCCTACCTATACTGCCTAATCTGTATAAAAAAATATGTATACTTAACTATTTGTAATTCGCTGTGATCACATGATCCCACAGCTCCAACTTCCCTGTGTCAGCAACCAGCTGCTGCAGGGTAGAGGATGAAGCACTGGCAATGGCTGGGCTTTGGCAGCCTATGGGTGATGTCACAGCTCCTGAGAATTCCCAGCCGCTGTTGAGTGCTCCCTGAGCCAGTGCTGCATGGTCACATGGGAATGGAATGGATTAAAATAGGTAAGTGCACACATCTTTTTTACACAAGTTAGGCAGATATGGTAGAAGGGGAGGAGGAGGAGGAGAAGAAGGCGGAAGCAAATTTTAAGAATAGTTAGACACTAAAAAAAAAAAAATGCAAAACAGGAGTCAACAACTAAAAAAACACATCACTTGGATGAATGAATACATTACAATAAAACTTATAGATACACAGCCTAAAAAAAATATTACTTTGGACTTTCTTTCTTCTTGTTTATTCTTTCTCAGTCTTCTTTCTTATTTTTCCTCTCTCTACTTTAGTTATTCCCTGGATTAGTCATATTTAACATAATAGGCTCAATCATAACCTACATTAATAGGACAACATCTTTTATCTTTTTTTCAAAAACGCGATATTGCAACATAAAGGACTATTCTATATTTCATAAGTACTGAGTTTATAATAATTTTATAACATAAATATATAATAAATAATAATATATTTGTGTCTGATTCTAAATTAAATCTCTATGGAATATTTTGAAAAGTTTGTTGAATTTGATATTCATTGTTGTTTTGTTAGATTTTCCTTTGATGACATGTAATATGAATGGCTTTCTTTGTATACAATAGTCTGTGCCAGATGTTGTCAGTAGTAAATGGACCCTTCTAACACTTTAGCCCACAATCTCTTTGATGTGATAACATTACTGCCACTAACCTTTTTTTTTTCTCTTTTTATTAAGCCCTGCAACATGTACATTTTAAAAAAGTAGAAATAGAAGGCAAAATATCACAAAAATATTGAATTACAGATATCCCTACTAAAATGAATACATGAAGTCTTAGCTATTTTACTTAATGTACAAACAAGTAAATGTCAACAAGTAGAGTCTGTGTGAAAGGTAATTTATCAGGTATTGCCTTTCACGTTATGAACAAAAATGCATATTCTGACAGTTCTGTTTTGTGTTCTTTTTTTTCACCTTGTTAATGCATTTTTAAACCAGTGGATGCTATTTGCACCAGGTGTATAAAAAATAACTTGAAATTATGGAAATACTAAATTAAGGTGATTACCTGTACAAACAAACTATAGTTGTTGTGATATTGTGTTACTATGATATCGGAGGCGCATGCGTGAGGCTGACTAGGCAGTACATGGCTGCTTAGCGCTCCGCATCTACCGGGACCCGACGGCCAAGATACACCGAGCCACGGCAGTTTTCCATATATCCAAGGTATCTGATACACTACTCTTTCACTGGGGAACAAAATACAAACATGTACAGTGGAAAAAAAAAAAAGAAATTTAAGCCAGTAAAGAGCCAAGACACTCTGACTAGGAATTCACCTCCCCCTCCACAGAATGATTCTGAATATGATTTTGGGATAACACCCATTTGTTTACAAAATATCTCTTCTGGAACTGACCTTATTAGTCAATTTGAAAGGATACTACAAAAAGCTTTACAAAATACCTCAGACACCATTACTGAGAAACTGACAAGAGAAATCCGTGAGGTGGGCTGCCGCAGATCTGTTCTGGAACAAAAGATGGATGAATTAGATGTCATTACCACAAATCATAATGATGAATTGGAAGCACTCAGAGAAGAAAATTCCTCATTACATATCCGCCTAGAGGATTTTGAAAACAAATCCAGGAGATCAAATCTTCATGTCAGAGGTATCCCTAAAAATATAGAAGACCTTCAATCAACCATTACAGCGCTCTTCCAGGAACTTGCCCCATACATCCCTATAGAATGCCTAGAAATGGATAGGATTCACAGAACATTGGCTCCCGAAAAGAAGATGGACCCCCAAGAAACATTGTTATTAAACTACATTATTTCCGCACAAAGGAACAATTCATGGAAGCAGCCCGGAAAAAAGATTCACTCATTTTCCAGGGCCACCGTTATCAAATCTTTAATGACCTCTCGCAACAAACTCTCATCAAAAGGAAAGCGATGAAACCATATTTACTAATCCTCCAACATTATCACATCTCTTATCACTGGAGTTTCCCCTTTGCAATCCGTTTCTCATATAAATGCACCTCTTACACCTGCAAATCAGAAGATGACTTACTAACCACAATTCAAGATCTACACCTATCAATTCCGGAAAATATCTCAGAAGGATCTAAACGACGAGCGACATCAAATTCCCCCAAAAATCATCAAGACGCACTTGACCATCAAGCCCACTCCAATATTCATAAAAGGAGCCGTTTTGCCTCTTCACCACCAGCTACAGAAGAACAAATGGACTGATGCTCCCTTTTGGTTGGTGATATTAATCTTCAGATGATTAAATGTTTTTCACACTACGTTACATTCTAGACCAGTGGAATACCGATCACTAAGACAGAAATGTTACCCTGTTTTATATAAGATCCTATTCCCCAAGGTCAATACAACCATATTATTCATATTTATGACAAATTTACCAAATAAATATTGGAAAATCTAATACCCTTTCTTAAAACTATTAAATTGGTTACTGAACCCCTATGCTTTCTATACATAGGGAAACAAAGTTCTAAATTAAATCACACCGACTAATTCATTCCAAAACCTATATCATGACCTCCTATGATGAATTGGTCCCCCCCCCCTTTTTTTTTTCTATTTATTTTCCTTACTAACTTGATTCCCTTCAACCAAATACTACAATCATTCCTCATTTTCTTTATAATACCAATTCATCAACAGGATGTCAGTTTCACTAAATCAATTGAATTACACCCCACTGGATCTCACTTGGGTGTTATTCTTGTTGTTTTACTTTGTAATTTTACGTTTTATCAAATATTACATTATTAAGTGACTCGTTTTGTTCCAATGTTTAAAAACTATTTAGAAATTGTGTTGGCTGTCGTTGTCCCGGAAGACAGCTCACTGCTCCTCCCAGTAGTTCCTCGAGTGAACGGCATTGCTATCCGGACACTCTTTGGACTTATAGTATCCATGATGACATATCATCAACACTTGGATACTAGCCCCATATAGGAGCCACCCTCTCCTTTCTTGCAAAACCACTTCTCCCGCTCCACCCTAATTCCAGAAACTATTTTCTAAATCTAATTTACTTCTAACTATACCTACATTCCTCCTTACCTAGTTTTCTTAACAGCTTCCCCCCCCCCACTTCCCCCGCCCCCTCTATATATATATATATATATATATATATATATATATATATATATATATATTTATTTATTTATTTTTTTATTTTTATTTTTATTTTTTTTAAAGATTATTGCTCCAGAATTTAAGCATATAAGCTAACAACTAAATCATACTAACTCACATACCTCTCTAAAAATATAAAATGACATTTTTAAACATACTAACTCTTAAGTACAAGGCCTCAATTCTCCTCAAAAAATAATTAAGGCCTTTCATTCCTTTTCCTCACTCTCAGCACATGTGGTATGTCTACAAGAGACACACTTTTCTTCACAATCTTCTCCCAAAATTTTTAGCCGTCAATACCCCGTCTACAAAGCCTCAGCCACAACAAAACAAAGAAGGGTTTTAAATGCATTCCATCGCAATACACCTTTTACCCTTTATAAAGAAATTATAGACCCAGAAGGACGGTATATATTATTAACAGGTCTATTACTAGATTGTGAAATAACTATAGTTTCATACTGCACCCCCAACAAAAACCCACTATCTTTTCTTTCACACCTATTTTCAGTTGCAGAATCCCACAAACAAGGTACTCTTATAATATGTGGGGACTCAAACCAAGTAATATACCCAATTCTGGATAAATCCCCAACACCTGCATCTACACATCGACCCACCTGCCAACAACTACTCAATCAACACTGTCTTCTAGACTCATGGCGTGAACAAAACCCTAATAAAAGGCAATACACTCACTATTCCTACCCCCACAAACAATTTTCACGCATAGATCACTTATTTACAAACATCAATACCTCACCACTCATACTAAACTCCCTAATCATCCCATGCGCCTGGCCAGATCACAGTGCAGTCATGACAACATTCTCCTCTTTAATTCCAATATCTAACAACAAAACTTGGTATATTAATGATAGTCTACTATCCAGTTTAACATACAGACAAGATATAAAAAAATCAATCCAAGATTATATAACAAATAATACCTCAACAGACATAGATCCTCTGACAATATGGGAAGCTCTCAAACCATCTATCAGAGGGGTCTGCATCAGTCAAGCATCCTACCATCACAAACTAAAACAGAAACTTCATACACAACTAGATGAAAACTTCTCCAAATCCTCTGAAAACTTTCAAAATAAGCCCTCTCCAGAAAATAAACCGGCCTATGATAAAGCAAAGCTAGAACTGGATCTTTTTTTAACAGACTCAGCAGAGAAGATTTTACATCTAAACAGGCTAACTATATGAAAGCAAATAAACCGAATACATTTCTAGCTTTATTATTACGCAGGGCAGATTATATACCAAAACAAATTTGACTTAAAATAAATAAAAATACCTACTCCATTAATCCATTAAAGATCCTAACTGAATTCTGCAAAAAACTCACTGACCTCTATCAAGATTCACATACATTCGAGCAAACACGCCTAGATACTTTACTAACTTCTATTCAGCTCCCCTCTCTATCAACCACACAACAAGAAATTCTTGATAAACATATTACAAACTCAGAAGTCCAAACAGCAATTAAAGCTCTAAAACTGCACAAATGCCCAGGCCCGGATGGCTTTTCAGCTAAATATTACAAACATTTTATAACTTTATTATCACCCCTTATGACTGAAGCATTTAATTCTATCCTCAAAGATCACTACTTTCGTATGGAATCCCTTCTAGCATCCATTTCTATGATTCCAAAACCAAACTCTGATGACATCCTGGTCAAATTATAGACCAATATCTATACTCAATCTAGACATTAAAATACTTGCTAAGATCCTCTCCAACCGACTTAATCCTATCATAGGAACCTTAATCCATAAAGACCAGACTGGCTTTATTCCTTACAGATAAACAGGTGATAATATTCGTTGCACTACCCTTCTAGCCCACATTGCCCGTACCCGGAACATCCCCGCCTGCTTCCTCTCCATCGATATTCAGAAGGCATTTGATTCCTTATCTTGGCCTTATCTCAATTCAATCTCGAACCGATGGGGATTTGGAACGCACTTCCTAAAATGGATCTCCTCTCTATATCATAACCCAAAAGCATATGTCTCATATATGGGATTCCACTCCGATCCCTTCCCTATTGAAAGAGGAACCAGGCAGGGGTGTCCCCTTCCCCCTCTTCTCTTTGCTCTAGCAATTGAACCCCTATCCCAACTCATACGCTCAAATACGAACATTAACTACTTCCCACCCGGCCAATGTACATAGAAGGCCGGGTGGGTGCTCTCTCCTTCTGAGTGGACATTCAGGAACATCCCTCAGAAGGAGGGGGATCGTGCACGCGCGGGAACGCGCGGGTACACGCGGGAATGCGCGGCGGCGTGATCCCAATGCGCTTGTGTCACCCGGATACGGCACATCTCCGATCGGCAGGAGGGCTCTGTGATTGGCCCTCCTGATCACATGACGGCTGTGTCCAATCACAGCAATCATGTGATGTAAACACAGAGCCGGTTGCTTGGCAATCGGCTCTCCTCTCCTCACACAGAAGTTGTCAGTGAGGAGAGGAGAGCGGATCGCTGCAGCCGGCTGGTGATCGCTGAGTATGAGCTGTTTTTTATAGCTTTTTACTCACTGATCACCAACCTAGTGTCACCACACAATGTAAAACACACATGTCCCCACACAATGTCCCCAAAACACATGTCCCCAAAACACGACCCCAAATAATTAAAACACTTGTCCCCCACATATGTCCCACTAAAATCACATGTCCCAATGATTATCTGCACACATATGTCCGTGATCACCTGCGCACATCTGTACATGATCATTTACGTACATCTGTCCGTGATCACGCAAACCAAATATTATACACTTAATGGAAATTTTTCTACCAAAAACATGTGGCAGAATACATTTTGGTTTAAATTCATGTCAAAATTCTATTTTATTGGATTTCTTTTAAAATAGAAAGAAGAAAATATAGTTTTTTTCCAAATTTCCATTGCTCCATTGCTTATATCGCAAAAAATAAAAAACAGTCATGAATAAATACCACCAAAAGAGAGCTCTATTTGTGTGAACAAAATGATAAAAATGTAATTTGGGTATAGCGTAGCATGACCGCGCAATTGTCATTGAAAGTGCGAGAGTGCTGAAAACTGAAAATTGGTCTGGGAAGGAAGGGGGCGAAAGTGCCCAGTATTGATGTGGTTAAAGGCTCACCAACACAAATTATGCATGTTTGCTGACGATATATTAATATGTCTCACCTCACCTCTTATATCAGCCCCAAACCTTATTGAAACATTTTACTAAATTTGGTATAATATCTGGACTTAAAATAAATCCCCAAAAATCTAAAGCCCTCAACATCTCACTTTCACATGGATTAAAATCACAACTACAAGACTCCCTCCCTTTTATCTGGTCGACAACACAAATTACTTTCTTAGGAATTACATTAACAGCTAACCCTGCAAACTTATTTAAAGCTAATTACCCTCCACTACTAACTCAAATTACCTCTCTATTGAAAAACTGGTCTTCTCTACCATTAGCCTGGATGGGTAGAATCACAGTAATCAAAATGTCAATATTACCCAAGATCTTATACTTGTTTAGAGTACTCCCTATACAAGTGCCAGCATACTTCATGTGCATCCTTCAATGCAAAACAGCTCAATTCATATGGGGCAAACTTAAACCCCGCCTATCACAACACACTTTATACACACCCCGAACCCTAGGAGGACTGAGTGTTCCTAACTTTTCAAAATATTACTATGCAGCTCAACTAGCCCAACTACCCAAGTACCACACCACCAAAGAAATTCCCCTCTGGGTTTCGATTGAATCAGTTGAATGTGACCCACTTTCCATTGCGAACCTACTATGGCTCTTACCTTCCCAACACCGTTCAATCAAGAATCCTATCACGAAACATAGTCTCTCAATTTGGGATAGACTCAAAACACATTTTAGCCTTCAATCACAACATAATCCCCTTCTCTCCTTCCTTAAAAATCCCTCCTTCTACCCAGCCTGGATCTCTCCATCCTCCTTTGCTGTCTGAACAGAAGCAGGACTAACAAGAACACATCAGTTCTATAAAACCAATGATATTACACCTTTTTCTTCACTTTGTGAAACGCATGGTATACCTAATAATGAAACATTCACATATCTACAAATAAAACAATTTCTGATTCAAAATGCTCCTTCGCATTCAACAGCCCCTGAATATACAATCTTTGTTGCATGTAAATCAGACCCCCATAGACGAGGACGTATCTCTGATATATATGCTCAACTACTGTCACACACAACCACCCTCCCCCCATTGTATACTACCAAATGGGAAACTGACCTAAACCTCCAATCAAGCACACTGAACTGGCCCCAAATCTGGCAAGCTACTAAATCAGCAACACCTAATATCACAGCCCTTGAAACTAATTATAAGGTACTTACCAGATGGTACCTTGTTCCCGCAAGATTTTCAAAATTTCACCCTCAATACCCAGCACATTGCTTCAGAGGCTGTAGTGACCCTGGTACTCACTTACATATTTGGTGGACCTGTCCCATAGTACGTACCTTTTGGTCTATAATATTTAACATAATCTCATCCACATTCGAATGCTTCATACCCCCTGATCCAACGATAGCTCTTCTAAATAACAAACCACAAACCTTGACACAACGTCAATTCAAACTTTTATTATATGTTACCACTGCAGCAAAATAATCCATAGCAAAATCTTGGAAATCAACCACACTATGCATAGTATCGGCCAAACACAGTGTGACACAAGCAATGATTCATGCTAAAACTGAAGCGATCTTACTAGATAAATTTTCCAAATTCCAACCATTCTGGCATCCATGAATAAATCACCACCTACCACCAGGTTTCGATCGTACACTTTTACTACCCTGAAGATGTCTGATATTTACTATTACTTGTTTTAATATAAAAGAATATATGATTAACCAAAGTATCAATTCCCTCTGGAGCCCTCTCCCTTATTCCAACCCCCCTCCACTTCCCATACTTCCATTTATTTTACATCTACTCTTAAAAAATTTTTCACATCAAAGACTTAATGATATTTTAATACATTGTAATCTAATCTAATTTATCACAAATTTAATATTTTTCCTCTAGAACAAACCTATAATATACATAATTGAAATAGTCAAATCATTTATTTTTATTTTTTTATTTTTTTTATCTTATTTTCTTCTCCAGGATAAGCCAAGCCATATAGATGGATCTTGGCCCTGGTTATATTAATCTCCTGGCGGTAGTCCCGAGTCTGGCTCGGGGTGGAATTTCAGTACCTTAAGCGGTAACCCCGAGCCAGACTCTGGATCGCATTGCAGTATCCAGGGAGAGTTACTTACCTTGTCCCCTGGATCCTGCGATGTCTCCCCGCTGTGTGTGCGAGCTGTCTCCTCACTCGATTCACACAGTGACCGAGTGCCGCCGAGCTCCGTTCCCTGTGACATTACGACTCACGTGAGCGGAGATCGGCGCCAAATTCAAAAAAGTAAAAACACAAAACACATACAGTATACTGTAATATTACAGTACTGTATAAAAAAATAAAAAAAATACACTTCCCCTTTGTCCCTAGTGGTCTGTCCAGTGCCCTGCATGTACTTTTATATTATAAATACTGTTTTTTCTGCCTGGAATTGGGAGATTGTTCATAGCAACCAAAAAGTGTCTCCAAACGTGATTTTAGACCAGCTAGAAAACAGCGATAATAAATTAGAATCACTTGCAGAATTGAGTGATTTTATTATTATTTGTTATAATTATTTATAGTTTTTTTTTTATTATATTATAAACGTTATCATACCCGGGATGTCTACTAGACTCTGGTTTGAACAGATTTAAGTGAGTTACTCCTAAGAATTACAGGCCTGCAATATAAAACGCCAAATTTCCATGCAAAATAATTGTACCGCTTTCAGCACCTAAAATCAGAAATGATCATACCGCCAGGGAGGTTAAACCATTATCCAACTATCTCATTATTTACTAACTTATAGACTAATAGATTACATTGTTGTTATTCAACTCAAACTAAGGTTATTCTATAAACAATTAATTACTCTCTTTATTCAACTTTATACTAAATTTGTTGAATGTTTGAAAGATATTGATTAAAATCATATATGAATAATATCTATTATGTTAAGAATTATAAAGAAAATAGCAAATAATATATGTTCATCTATATACGATGTTCGAGAAGCCTTTCACACATATATATATGTCTATCTTATTTAACTTCAAAATTTGTACTAATAATATGTACTGTATTGTTATCAATAAAATATTTTAAAAGATATTGTGTTACTATATATATTTTTTTTCTTTTCACATGTTCCTTAATAATAGCTAAAGCATATCTAAACCCAAAACAAAAAAGTAATATATTACAGCTTACCTGCCCTTAGACATTTTGGCTACATTAGCTTTTTTCTTTTTTTGTCTTTCATTTTTCCCCTTAATTTTCACCTGGTGATTCTGCAAATGAGAAAAAGGATACATATTATGTGAAGATAATCACCCCTTTGAAATCTAGCACAACATTTTGGAAGCCGATGTCTCAGCACATCTTCCTGTTTATTCTGAGCAGTGAATGTTGACTTGGATGGCAGACAATGACACAACTTGTTAAAGCTGTGTGATGGCTTCAGTAGGAAGGATTGTTCTGCTAATACTTTTTAGGGCCAACAGCATATTAGGTAACAATTTAGTTATTTTACCTGGTGTTTCCAGATTTTTGTTCAGCCCCTCTATACTGTATACAGTATCTCACAAAAGTAAATATTTTATTATATCTTTTCATGTGACAACACTGAAGAAATTACACTTTGCTACAATGTAAAGTAGTGAGTGTACAGCTTGTATAACAATGTAAATTGCTGTCCCCTGTAACTCAACACACAGCCATTAATGTCTAAACCACTGGCAACAAAGGTGAGTACACCCCTTAGTGAAAATGTCCAATTAGCCATTTTCCCTCCCCGGTGTCATGTGACTCGTTAAGCCTCATACACACGATTGGACTTTGTACCAACTTTCCCGTGGATTTTTGTACAAAGGGCGTTGGCCCCAAGTTTGTATTGCATACACACGATCGGACTTTTAAGGCAACAAACACGAACGTTGTGACGTTTCAACGTACTGACGACAATTCAAAAGAGGACGTTCGAATACTCCAGCGCCATCTTTGGTCAACTTCTGTATTGTTGTCTGATCTTTTTCATTGGTTCTGAGCATGCGTGTTTGTACTTTGTACAAAAGTCTGATGGTTTTGTGTACACACGGTCGGACTTTGCTCCATCGGACTTTTGTTGGCAGAAAGTTGGTCCGTTCGCACAGCCAACAAAAGTCTGATGAAAACTGAAAAAAGTTGGTCCGATGGAGCATACACACGGTCGGTTGTTGGTCCAAAACAGCTAATTTGCATGCTTGTTGTCAAAAAGTCAGATCGTGTGTATGGCCCTTTAGTGTTACAAGGTCTCGGGTATGAAAGGGGAGCAGGTGTGTTACATTTGGTGTTATCACTCTCACTCTCTTATACTGGTCACTGGAAGTTCAACATGGCACCTCATGGCAAAGAACTCTCTGAGGAATGTTCCACTCAAAACAGGGCTTGCTATGGTCAACCAAAGAAGTTGAGTGCACATGCTCAGAGTCATATCCAGAGGTTTCCAGAGGAAATAGATGTATGAGTGCTGCCAGCATTGCTGCAGAGGGGTGGGGGGTCAGCCTATCAGTGCTCAGACCATACACCACACACTGCATCAAATTGGTCTGCATGGCTGTTGCTGATGCACAAGAAAGCCCACAAACTGTTTGCTGAAGATAAACAGGACATAGATTACTGGAACCATGTCCTGTGGTCTGATGAGACCAAGATAAGTGTATTTCATTCAGATGGTGTCAAGCATGTGTGGCGGCAACCAGGTGAGGAGTACAAAGACAAGTGTGTCTTGCCTACAGTCAAGCGAAGTGGTGGGAATGTCATGGTGTGGGGCTGTATGAGTGCTGCCAGGCAACCAAGGTCAACAATAGCTTGACCTTTTAACTACCTGTATTTGACCTATGGAATGTATGATACAACAATGCCATCTAGAGTCTGAGTTAGGAAATGTTCGCTCATGCTAACTAATGCAAAATAAGGCTATGCCCATGTCTACATAAACATTCCAAATAAAAGGCCATCAGCAAAGCTGACAGGGGGCCCTATAACAACAAGGAAGATCTGTACCAAAAGGAACTTCACAGGACCAAAGAAGGAGCTTCAACCAGGGATGACACCAATTTTCTGCAATCGCTTGTATGTCTGGAGCCCTGGTTGCATATGAAGATTGTGGAGCCACTATAAACTGGAGCCAAGTGACTTTCAGTGTATCCCTATTGTACACAGATCATTGTTCATACTTAATATCACCATATTTATGTGCCCGAATGCTGCCAATCCACACCACCCAGCACCAAAGATGTCGTTGGGAAGTGATGTTATGATGGAGTGTGCGTCCTGCATCGATGCACATGTGAAATTGGTGTACCACCCTGAAGGATGTCCCCCACACAAAACACTCCACCCATCTAGCTAAACAAACAGCAGATGGGGGAGGATGTGGAGGTATAGGCAGACAAGGAATGGGGATGGAATTGCTCGAGACGGTGCAGATTGGCAACGTGCGGGCACATAAAAGGGCCTGCCCTCCCCATTGTCTTTTTTGGCATTTTTGGCAGCACTCATATACTTTGAGCAATCCATCAAGAGGTAATTCTTGTCCATGATGTGTCTTTTTCCCTCAATACTTTATTCCATCCATTAGCTGTTTTATATGGCCCGTGATTGTCTCCTTTTTTTTTTCTCTTTTTTGATCTAAGGCCTCATCCATATATATATCAGTTTTTTAACCATTTTTCACTTGTCTCATGAATTTGTACATCTTGGAGGGAATTGGACAGCTTGTCCATTAGTGGGTCATTTATTTTTTTGTATATATCTCACTAATTACTTGCTTTTTACCTCCCACCTTTTTTGTCATTTTCTTTTATAAAATACTGTTTTCAACTGTTTTTATTCTTTCTCTCTTTTTTGCAGCTCAGTGCTGCTTATGTCTCCCAGCCTTAATCAGCCACTTCCTGACTACAATACTTTTCTCCAGCACCAGATGCACAACATGTGCTCTAGACCAGCTCTCCAAAAGTGGCAACAGGAGACCATGCCATTGCAATATCTGACTGTATGGCTGCTTTTAGTCTCTACTGAGGTACATTTGGGAGACATTTGTTACACAGGAATTCCCGAACAAGGATTTTCATGGCCGGATCACTAGATATAATTTTAAGTAAAGCTGCAACTTAAAATAGACTGATGATAACTTTTGAAATTACATTAACATCATAAAGTTTATAAGATGTTTTAGTGATTGTGTTTAGATCTAATTTAAGCCTTCTCAAAAGGTGCATAGACAAATGCTTGAAAAATGCAATTGAGGGAACTTTCTGATGTTTTCATGGCAGTTTTATTTCCTGGATAGCCTAAGCAGTTTTACTTTAGTAGACTGGAGTTGGAGTTGAACTTTCATTTTTGCATGTTTCATTCGTTTGCCGTGAATTTTTATCAAAGCTGTTGCATTTATTTCCCGAGTGTTAATTGTTTTAATTAAATAGCTGAGAAACATGATGCACGGCACTGATATGCAGCACTGATGGGCACTGGTAGGCGGCACTGATGGGTAGCACTGATGGGCATTGATAGGCGGCACTGATGGGCACTCATGGGGGGCACTATTGGGCACTAATGGTCATTGATAAGCGATACTAATGGACACTGAAAGGCTGCACCAATGGGTACTTATGGGTGGCAATGATAGGCGACACTGCTGGGCGCTGATAGGCAGTACTGCTGGGCACTGATACGTGGCACTAATGGGCACTGATAGATGGCATTGATAGGCATCACTGATGGCACTGCACTGGCAGGCATTGGGGATGGGCACTGATTGGCAGCTGTCTAGGCTCTGATTGGCATTTCCCTGGTGATCTAGGGTGGCATACCTGGTGTTTCAGGGTGGTGCCAATCCCTGGTGGTCCTGGCGGGATCCTGGTGGTCCTGGGTGGGCATTCAAGGGGGGCTGCACTGATAAACAATCAGCACAGCCCCCCCCCCAATCGGCGTTCCTCTACTCGTGTCATTTGACTGCCAGCGTGCATGAGGCGGTTAAGGAGGGGTGGGCTCCCCCCAGACACACCTGCCCTTAATCTATTCACTGCTATATGTGCTCCTTTCGAGACTCTGAAAATTATAGAGTTAAAACCATGTGCACCTTACTACAAAGGCTAGTTATAGGTTTGGGCTGTTGCCACTTTTTTGTACCTCCAGCCATGAACCTTCCTACACTCTCCCTGGAACAATTAAAGCACCTCTTTCAACCCTTCACTAATTTTTTTGAGTTTGCCGAGTCATAAGTCACTGGACATTGATGGCTTTTTCAAACAAATACTGTAGGCAATACAAAATTACATTTGCACCCTATCTAGCAGATATATATTATATAGCATTAATAGTGACTACAACAAGGTAAAATCCAGGGACTTTCTATGACAGCACCCGGGGATAAAAATCAGCACACTTATAAAAAAATAAATCCAAATATATTAGTCACCTCATACGAAAGTTTAAGAGGATAACAGATCATGCTGAATACAATATTCTTTTTTGTGCCAAACTTTAAATACCACTTATACTTTATATTTTCACCACATTGAGTGTTCTACTTTACAGAAAGCAAGCAAGTTGCCATCAACACATTGCATAGATGACTCCACACATTGCATAGATGACTCCACTTCATCAGGACCGGCAGTGTAACAGTAACATGCCATTGATGCATTCCATTGATCTCAATATAGAGGTCCCAACTGGTTTAAAGCATTGTATGTTACATCATTCTAACCAAGGCAACAGCTATTAGGTTCTTCATATATAGTACTAAGAGCTTGAGAGGTCCAGGACATAAAGGATAAGTTCACCTTTTGCTGGTAAAAAAATGTGCATTTACTATTTTTCCTGGAAAGCATCCTGGAAAGCAATCCTGGAAAGCATTGCACCAGCAATCAGCAGATTGCTAGCGCCATGCAGGTCTCCTGAAGACTGTCAATGTAAGCTATCTTCCCGTGCATCGTAAGGGCAGGCAATTTCACACTGACAGGAAAAATCAATGAACAACCAGAGCCATCAACAGCGCTCTAGTAGTTCACTTGAGAACTACAAGCCAACAGCCGTAAAGGATGTTTGTACTTGTAGTTCATTCATTCACAGAACCCTGTGAATGAATGACGTGGCTGTGTTGGTGGAGCCCTGCACAGCCATACTCTTTTCAAAAAGTGACATCTGATACAGGGAACTTCTCCCTGTACTGCTGTCACACAGGTGAAACATGTAACTTGTTCCTTAAGGTGAACTTAGGAGGTTCTCCCCATCAGCCAGAGTATTCATCACAGGCATGCTGCCACAGAATTTCAAACAACAAATGGTACAAGGCAAGGTTAGCCATTCCCTCCCATAATTTTTGCTTTAGTAATCAAACCACTAGTTCCACATTAGGTCCAATGCAGACATTAGGGGTCTAGAAACACATGGTTGTTCTCATAATATCAGCCTATTTGCTGATGCTGTTGCTGATGTCTCATGGTATTAAACCCCTTGCCTCCCTGTGAACAATCCAAAACATCATTATTTAGTTCAGCCTCCCACTATAAGTCAAATAAGATTAAATCCCATATGTGAGCCTGCATATTCGTCCCTCTTTAAAGGACCAAATAAGGCAACTGTTCCCCAAAAAATTGATGCCCACTGTGATTAATATCATTCAGATCTCTTCTAAAACTTCACACGATGTGAACCACAAAACAATCTCCAGAGAACTCAATTGCCTATCCAAGGCATAGTAAATTGCATCATTTAAGATGCCAATACTCTAGATGTGGTGAAAGTGTTGGCACGTCTTTACATTTGTTTTGGAGTTGTCCGAGGGTAGCTCAGTTTTGGAGAGAAGAAGTTGAACTCATTAACCATCGTCTCCAGCTGACTCTGCCAATATCTCCGTAACTTGCATTGTTGGGAATTCAGGATGATGAGCAGAGGCCTAGATGCACTAAACCGTTGATAGCTTATTTGTTATATTATGCCAAGAGTCATTCTCAAGTGGAATGCCCCTCCCTCTGTAGGTTCTTGGCAAAAATCTATTAATGCTGTTCTTCCTATGTACAAATTGACTTACATTAATAGGAATTGCCCTAGAAAGTTTGATGTGGTGTGGCAGCCATAGACAACTTAGGCAAAGGGGTTTCTCTTCCTGAATCATTGATCCTACAGCTGGTTGTCTGTGATACCTTTCTTGTCCTCTCTAGTTGGTGCAATAACCTGGGTACCAGTTCCCTTATGAGTTGGTACCTTTAGTTCTATATATGACTGTTTCAATAAGGTGGACTTTGAGTCCTTAATAATGTCCATGTGTCATGTATTTTTTGATTATGTACATGCTACTGGATTTGTACCATGCCTTTGTTTCAATAAACAGGAACATTGTTAAAAAATATGCCAATACCCAAGAAATTGCTATACTTACCGTATTTAAAAATATTGCAGATTTATTACCAGTCTCATTTCAAACTTCCATACAAAGCACCATCAATCAGTATGTATAGAGCAGTCTAGGTAGCTCTCTTCATAATGACCAGACACAAGCATATGGGGGCATGGGCCTTCTGAATATACATTACATTACTTGACCAAATACAAAATTGGTGGAGACCATCACCAGAAAAATCCTGGTTACTCATGGAAACATTATTCCTTCCGAGGCAATAACATATTATATCTTCTAATCACTATTAAACTGGGCATTCCCATCCCAAATTCGAAATACCCACTTAACTAAGCAACTCTAAAGGTCTAAACAAAGATCTTATTTATTCTCCTCACAGAACTGTATACATATTAAAATGTTGTTGGATGCCTCTGCAAATCAATTTCCTAATAACCCCTCATACTACATTAAAGTAATGACCCTATTTTATGACATTCTAAGCTATAACCACACCTTTATCAAAACTACCACAAGACTTATATGGGAAATAGAACCAGGCAATCCGTTCTCTGAATCTGTGTGAAGGAGAGTGATTCATTTAACCTACAAACAATCTCATTCTGCTAATAATTGGGGGGCTTGTACAGCAAGTAATATAAACATGGTATATGACACCCTACCAGCTAATAAAATTTTGCTTTTCACAGTCGCCCCCCCTAATGTTGAATAATCTGTGGTTCCACCAGATCACTGTTCCATATACTTTGGTATTGTAAAACATTGTTGTCCTAATGAATCATAATACTCTGTCTAATATGTAAACTTGACTTGACCCCAGTAGCAAACACACCTGAACTCCATCTTTTAAGTTAGTCATACACAGCTGGACTTTTAGCTAACTCTTGCTTAATTAGTGGAAATTCAAACCATAGGTGGCCTTGACAGCACCACCTGCCTTAACAAAATGTAAAAATTGTCTGAGCTGAGTGGAAAATGGTCGACTGAATGGTGACTGCATCTGATCTGCACTGCCAGTAGGTGCTGTGGTTGAGTACAATAGCCAGCAGTGCAGATTCATCCTTCTTCAATGATTATTATGGAATCTAAAAGTGTATGGCCAACATTACATAGACAACGTTTCTTCTACATCTAAAAGGGTTAATTATTTACTTGTTACTGGCTGCTAAACTTAATATTACAAGGCTCTGCAAAAAAAAAAGTGTATTTTCCAGGAGCACTGGATGTAATACTGTAAATTACCTATACCTGCAATGGAGAAGATAATCGCTTTAAAAAACAACCCTTACAAGAAAGGTCACTCGTTATGATCTATTTGGTAATGCAATCCATAATGCCCAGTCTAAATCTTCCTGATGTTGATGTAATGTTTTCTTTTTCAGTTCTTCAGTCTTCACCTTACTTCACCTCCTACTCCACCACCAATTCCTTTCCGTACCTTTTTTCAGTACTTTCCCAGCCCAACCCCATACAAGACTAACACCACTTACACATATCTGTGACAATACCACTCTGTCCAAACTGCAAGATGATATGTAACTTTTCTTCACCTGACATGGAATTCTGATTGTTAAATGCACACTGTCTACCTTTTGTTAACATTGTACAATCCATGTGAAATGAATATACTGTAACTTTGTAACATTTTCTTATAAAGTGTTAATAAAGAATAATTAAACAATAAAAAAATGCCTGGCAGTCACAATAATCCACTGGCTTTAATTTATCTGTGTATCTGTATCTGCACACACACACACACACACACACACAAACACACACACACTTTAGTATATGAAAAGAGACCTAGAGAATAACAAGTAAGAGAAATATAACACATCTCATTATAGTCATATAGTTGTAGAGACTTCTTAAAATGCTCTACACATACATATCTTGAATACAACTAAAATAACACTTTGTAAAAGTGCACTGGACTCTTCTGGTGATAATACCATTCTCTACTAAATCTAACATCCTACTGACTTTCCCTGCTGTGCTTTTATATTTTACAAATCTGTTTTATGTGACATCCATCATAATGATTGAAACAGAATGTGAAAGAGTGTCTTTTGCAGTAAATCATGCTATGAGGATAAAACACAAACAACAGTATTTTACATAAACTAGTTAAAAGCTGAATTTTATTGAATAAGAATAATTCTTATTTCATGGATTTACTTAAATATACTAGCATTAATGTTTTCTAAAAATAGGAGGATATGTTATTCATTGCACAGTTCAGTTAGAAATTGCCTAGTATACTTACATGTACATGAACTATGCAAGGTTAAATTTCAGTTATTTATTCCCAATGCCCATTTTTACAGTTCAAGGTCTACATTCACAGGTATGTGCATATGCAGTTCACTGACTATTTAATAGTTTCTTTGCACCTTTTTTTCTTTTTCTTACACTTGTAAACAATTTGAAAGAATACAGAGGCCAATCTCCTGTGCTTTTTGCTTGTTCCTCTGGTTAAAATTACAGACTAGCCACTGGAAAAGCTTGCCTTGTTACCAAGCCTCTGACAAAATCACTTAGAAACATGCAAGGTATCATCTTCTTAGGACCTACCAAAAGACTTAATAGGCTCAATTCACCAGAGCAAGGGTATTTATTAAAAAAAAAAGGGACATACAGTATATTTAGGAAAAGCAGAATAAAAGCAAAGTCTTGGAGGCCAAACAGTGACATTTTTTTAAGGGGTAGTTGGTGGTCAACTGAATCAAAGGCATCAGAGTACTGAGTAGCAGTCAGTAAGTTTTTAGTGAGGTTTAGTAGGACAGTTTTTGTGGAGTGTTGCAGTCCAAAGCCAGATTGTAAGGGGTCCAGAAGGTTGGTATTAGAGACGTAGGACCTCAGATGTTTGTAGACTAGGCATTCTAGAAATTTTGAGATAAATGGGTCTAAAGTTGCTCTGACTGTTTGGATCCAATGAGGGCTTTTTAAAGGGTAGAAAGAGGGCACTCCCATGCTACCACTATAGAGGAAATTAAAATAGATAAATGATGCAACTGCTGCAAACACTAATAGGTGAATTCAAAACCACAAATAATGGGATATGCTGTAAATGGTGCTGCGCTGTTGAAAACTAAGTAATAAACTACAAAAACGATGTGAAATACAAGTACAATTTGGACACCAGCTGGCAAACAAACACTAGTATCAGCTACATAAAGCTTCTGAAATGCAACAGTGTATTACTCAAAATGAACACAAGATGGCAGTGAAAATCCAATGGCAGTGAAAAACGTCTTAAAGTGCAATAGTGGGATAAAACGTCCAGTGCAAATACACAAAGTATGAAGTGACTATATCCACACAGTCTATGAAATCACAAAGTGCTTGAAAGATATGTAGAGTGCAATAATGGTGTTCTCTTGGTTCAATAAAACTAAAACGTGATTGTCCCAATCTATATCATGCAAATAAAGCAGGTGTGGTGGGTATCTCTTCTTTCCATGCAGTGACACCTCTAACGGGGGTAGCCTCTTACCTTATGGCTGTAACATGGCTGTAGCAGCATGAAAATGTAGCAATGGTTTGGATTCCTCCGCGCGTCCTTTCATAGATGTCTGGTGGATCCTATCCCCTGGGGGGGGGGGGGGGGTTCTCCTTGTATAAATCCAGCAAATGGTAGTGGTTGAAATACTCTGCTTACACATACACCCTAGATAAGGTAAAAAAGAAGGGGGGAAAAGGAGAGGAATACCCAGATAGTGTAGTATATCTTGTAAAAAGTTGAATTTCATAAAAACACACAGTAAAGGTAACACTCACATTTGTTTGTAGTAAAGCAAGTAAAAACTCCATGAGCGCCAAGCTCGTCACCAGCTTCACTTCCGGTTGCACCTGTCAGCCAATCCTGACACGTATCATCACGGGTCCCGTGACTTAATCAGGGTATAAAGGCTAACAAGTGAGGTGTCCTTAAATAGGCTAGTAGTGACAGATTAGTGCCATAGCCATTTTGTTGGGGACCGCATGGCAAACAAAGGTGGCGGCCATTTTCTAGTAATCTTCCTGTTTACTCAATAAGTCGACCATTTTGCTGGAGCTGAAGCAACGTCCATTTTCCCAGAGCTAGCCATAATAGTGAACCATGCAAAAGTAATGTCAGATGATGTCTAATAAACAAATACAAGTGTCCCCCAAAATGGGAATAAAATACTGAATTACATAAAAACGATATATATTAAAAACCGATATATATTAAAAAAAGGGGGCTTAAAAACATAAAAAACAATACAATGGACACAGATGCTGGTCAGGATCAGCCAGAAATGAGGCACAGATGCACAATGACAACATAGAGTATGTGTACAAGTGATCCAAACCTGGTACCGAAAAAAATCATGGGACAACAGAAAGGATCTAACTCTTGCGGTGATATATGATAAGCCCAGAAAAAATAATGTAATAGACAAAGTCAATTAGAAAGCCCATTATTTTCTTTTGCATTTAAGGGTCGGTCTCCACTCTTTGTACTTGATGTTTCAAGAGGGGGTGTCTCGCTTGCTGATATGCCTACTTGTATGTTAATCTGTAAAGTATGGGATACAGTTAAAAAAATGTTGGGTGTCTCATATCACACTAGATACACTCCCATATGGGAAAATTATAGACTTTATCAAATTTCGGCTCTTAGAGGCTTTCAGAGATGGGCAAAATTAGGAATAACTACTTTAGCTCAGCTATATCAGAATGGTATACTTAAATCCTTTGAAGATCTAAGGGGAGAGTTCTCTGTAGAATCCAACCGGTTTTACCAATTCCTTCAATTAAGACATGCTCTACATGCCCAGTTTTCTTCTGCTAAGATATTTTTCCCCTCTATCCCTGTCTTAGATAAAATAGTACAGGCAGGGTCAACAAAGGGTCTTACCTCAGTTACTTATAGGGTACTGTCAGATGGGTTTCTATTGAACTTCCCCATCCGTTCTCAGGCTGACTGGGAGAAAGATATTGGTCCCATTTCTGAGGAGATTTGGGACGATGTCCTCCAGTCCCTGTCCAGGGTGTCTCTTTCTCTATCACACAGACTGGCCCAGATTTTTATTCTCCATAGGGTCTATAGAACTATAGTTTCTCTGTGCAATTGGACTGAAATCGGAGCCAGCCTGTGCTAGATGCGGTAACACAGGTACATTAATACATCTTTTTGTGGTGATGTCCGAAACTCCAAAGATACTGGGTGGAGGTGATTGGTACCTTAAATAGGGTAATGGTCCCACATTCAACACACCCCCATTATCTACTTTTGACATGTAAGTACCCAGGACTGGCATATCCGCGCTCTTCCTGATATGCTTAGTGTTACATTAGACTTAACACATTTCAATTTTTTTAGATATTTGGAAGCATCCGCCCCTGATGAGTGTGTAAACATGAAACGCGTCCAGCATTCCAGGATGCCAACACATACCATTATCAGAACCAATCAAGTCTACTGTCCCAAAAGCAATTGTGACTTTATCCATCCAAAATATGTCACTTTATTGCATTGTGCCGCTTTACAAACTATGTACACATATGGATTCATGGGAATTGCGCACCAATTTTCATTACTGTCATATGCTTCTAAGTTGATATCATTTTGTATCCTTGATGTACCATGTTATATACATATGTATTCGCCATATTGTCATGAGTTTCCAAGTTGATATGATAGTATGTCTCTGATGTCCATGTGACATATATGTATTTTCATGTGCAATCCTATGACCCTGATATGTATACTCATATATCCTCCATGTTAATAAACGTGATTCTTTTAAAACATACCCCCTCCATGTCTAGAACCTCATTCAAAGTTCCAAATCCCCTTTTCTTACACTTTGTACCAGGGATGGAGGCACATTGGGTATGTGCCTCATTCAAAGTCCCACCTGTGTTTTTACATAGCCCCTCTTTTTCTACGCACCTCATCTGCATCATTAGATGCCGGTGAGGTGGAGAGGATATAAAAGGATCCCCCTTTTCTGTAGATAGGCAGTGGCAGTTGAGGGCAAGGCAACATTTGATGCTTTAAATCGGCGAAAGGTAAAAACACTCAGACATTTGTGGGAACTACTGAGATTGCAAGTTAGTAGATGTTTTGTTGGCTGTTGATTAGGGTATATGACCACTTGCATGTTTTCTTCTGGGAAGATCAGCCTTCAGATCTACTAACTGTTTTGAAATATCACCTGCTATGATACTATCTATTACTATCAGTTGGCTCCCATATCCACTTTCTGAGGTTTGAATACATTTATTTCTCCATGGTCAGAAAAACTTATTTGTTGATTTTTTGATTTTTGAGTAATTTATCCCCCTTTTTTCTAGATAACCCTCAGCCTTATGGGGCCTGTATGTCCTTATCTGTGATACACCAGATATCTCCGCATTTTTTCAATGTCCTTAAGACATCAGGGTCATGACCTTCATTGATAGGACATGTTCCACAGTTCAGGTGAGGATACAGCAGGGGGGGACTCTTGGTCTAACCGTATTTGCGAGTTAATTTCATTTCTACTTTTGATGTGTTTAAAATGTTGTTCTGATTATTAAATATTGATTTTAATATATTGTTTTTCACCTATAGTTACCATGCTATGCAGTGCTTGTTGGAAGTCTCCTGAGGAAGCCATTGCATGGCGAAACATGTAGAGCAAGAAGTCACTGCTGGCTACTCATATTATGGTTACTGTATGATTTTATACACTTTGCACAAATACATTTCTGTTTTTATATATTTGATTAGTAATTTCTTGGCACCCAAAAAATCCCATTCTAAACTTCCAGCAATTCAGAATATTTCCATAAGAAGTCCTGTTTGCAGTTTGCGAGAAGCCATGTGGGGGACACAGCAAACATGCGGAAGAAGGTGCTCTGTTTACATTGGACCAAATTGAACTTTTTGGCCTAAAAGCAAAACACAATGGGGCTTATTTACGAATGGTTTGTGCCATGAGTTTCGGCGCACGCCGATGCGCAACTGACGTTTTCGCAATTCCCCATTTACTATAGTATTCTCGGCGCATGGGAGGAGGCGATCGGTGCGCCACTATAGACATGGTGCGCGGCATCTTCAACACAACATTTAAAGAAGCTGTAAGTGCCAATATTATGGGGGTGATGTGAAGAAGTATAGTTATAACTGCCCAAGTAACAAATATGCCCAAAATAGAATGAGAAAGTAACTTTTTCTGAACAAGCTTGCTGCGCCTGCAAGTACATTTAGAACTGCGTGAGGTCAATTTATGCACTGCGCATGCACAAGCGGCATTTGCGCACGTTCAAATGCTTTGGTTCACTGCGCTGGCAAAATCTTAGTTAATGTCAAGCAACGTAAATTAATTTGCATAGGTTGAATGGGCGCACCTCTAAACAGCATTAAGAAAAAAACAAAATTAAGAAAAAGAAATGCGTGGGGGTCCCCCGAAATTCCATACCAGGCCCTTCAGGTCTGGTATGGATATTAAGGGGAATCCCGTGCCAAAATTAAAAAAAATGGCATGGGGGTCCCCCTCAAAATCCATACCAGGCCCTTTAGGTCTGGTATGGATTTTAAGGGCGACTCCCACCCCATTTTTTTATTTTTATTTTGGTGCGGGGTTCCCCTTAATATCCATACCAGACCTAAGGGCCTGGTATGCTCTTGGAGGGGAACCCATGACATTTTTTTATTTAAAATTAAAGTCGCCTGGCCTGGGGGGGGTTTAAAGTTGTGTTGTAAGTCGCCCCAAGTCGTGTTGAAGTCGCCCCAAGTCACGCTGCGATTCATACTCAAGTCGTGTCCAAGTTGCCTCCCAAAGTCGCGCTGGAATCGTGTGGCCCTGTGTGAATGGACTCTTAATGGTACGGCGTGCGCTATTATCAATGGCATATTATTATTGCTGTTGCGCATATCAGTGCGCCGGTTGACACGCTCAATTAATGATTTATCCGGCGCACCAATTAAGGTATGAACCGGCGCAGTGCTTTCATATTAGTAAATGACCCCCTATGTGTGGCAGAAAACTAACACTGTACATCACCCTAAACACACCCTCCCTACCATGAAACATGGTGGTGGAAGCATTATGTTGTGGGGTTGATTTTCTTCAGCAGGGACAGGGAAGCTGATCAGGGTTAATGGGAAGATAGAATGAGCCAAATGCAGGGCAATCTTAGAAGAAAACCTGTTAGAGTCTGCAAAAGACTTGAGACTGTGGCCGAGGTTCACCTTCCAGCAGGGCAACCACCCTAAACATACAGCCATTGCTACAATAGAATGGTTTAGATCAAAGCATATTCATGTGTTAATATGTTCCAGTCAAAGACTAGACCTATATCCAATTGAGAATCTGTGGCAAGACTTGAAAACTGCTGTTTACAGATGCTCTGCATCCAATCTGATAGAGCTTGAGCTATTTTGTAAAGAAGAATGGGCAAAAATGTCACTCTCTAGATGTGCAAAGCTGGTAGAGACATCCCCAAAACGACTTGCAGCTGTAATTGCAGTGAAAGGTTTTTCTACAAAGTATTGACTCAGTGGGGCTGAATACAAATGCACGCCACACTTTTCAGATATTTATTTGGAAAAAAAATTGAAAACCATTTATCATTTTCCTTCCACTTCACAATTATGTGTCACTTTGTGTTGGTCTATCACATAAAATCCCAATAAAATACCTTTATGTTTTTGGTTGTAACATGACAAAATGTGGAAAATTTAAAGGGGTATGAATACTTTTTCAAGGTGCTGTACATTTTAATAAGGAAATGTTAAAACATCTCCAGATTAAAAATAATATGTTACTAGCTATAAAGACAATAGTCTCCTGCTATGTCACTAAAATGTATAAAACATTCCCACAGCTCTGGATTAATTCCCTTGGTTTTTTTCTTCAGTTTTGAAAGCCTCATACTGATTTTACATGAATATACTGCAAAACAGACAGACATAGTATTGCCATTGGGGAGGAGATCAGGGGGCAAATCTGGAGCTGGTGTGAATAGCTAAGTTTGCTTGTGGTCTCTTCTCCCAATGTCTTACACTCCATGACAAAAAGCAATGGCAAAAAGCCTTGTGTCAAAGACACTATTATGCTGCGTACACACAATCATAAATTCAGCCAGCAAAAGACAGATGAGAGCAAAAGATTGAGAGCAGGTCCTCAATTTTTCAGTCGGAAAAAGTTCCTATCCGAAAATGCGATCGTCTGTACAAATTCCGACGGGGTAAAATTCCTACGCATGCTCGGAAACAATTTGACGCATGCTCGGAAGCATTGAACTTAATTTTCTCGGCTCGTCATAGTGTTGTACGTCACTGTGTTCTTGACGGTCGAAAGTTCCAAGAACTTTTGTGTGACCATGTGTATGCAAGGTAAGCTTGAGCGGAATTCCTTCGGAAAAACCATCCAAGTTTTTTCCGACAGAAAATCCGCTCGTGTTTATGCGGCATTACACCTTTCATAGACATTGGGAGTTATTTACTAATGGAAAATCCACTTTGCACTGTAAGTGCACTTGAAAGTGCACTTGGAAGTAAAGTCACTGTAGATCCGAGGGGGACATGCAAAGAAAATAAAAAAAACAGCATTTTAGCTTGCACATGATTGGATTATAAAATCAGCAGAGCTTCCACTCATTTCAGATCTACCCCTTAGATTTAGAGCGACTGCACTTCCAAGTGCATTTGCAGTGCACTTGGAAGTGAACTTGCAGTGAAAAGTGAATTTGCCTTTCGTAAATAACCCCCAGTATTACACCATTATTACACTATGGGGTTGATTTACTAAAGGAAAATCCACTTTGCACTACAAGTACACTTGGAAGTGCAGTGAAGATCTGAAATGAGGGGAAGCTCTTCTGATTTTATCATCCAAGCATGTACAAGCAAAAATGCTGTTTTTTATTTTCCTTGCATGTCCCCCCTCTGATCTACAGCGACTGCACTTCCAAGTGCACTTGTAGTGCAAAGTGGATTTGTCTTTAGTAAATCAACCCCTATGTCAATTTAAACTTCTGATATTTATTGCTATAGAGCAAACTCTAGGAAATTATGAACATTTACTACTTTTAAGTGCAATAAGTCTAAAGCCCCATACACACGCGCGGATTATCCGAGGACCAGGTCCGTCGGATCATGTCTGTCATAGTTTGTCCGATGTTGGTTTTGCGTACACACGGTCGGACAAAGTTGTCGGAAAATCCGATCATTCTGAACGTGGTGACGTTTGTTGCCTACGACGGGACTACGTAGAGGCTAGTAGCCAATAGCTTTGGTCGTGTAATGTGATCTGAGCATGCGTAGCACTTTGTCCGTCGGACTACCATACACGCGATCGGATTTGGTGTGATCGGACCTTGTTGTCCAAAAATCTATCCAGCAGGAGATAGGACTTTGTCCGTCGGACAATCCGACGTACACTGTCCGATGGTGCATACACACGGTCGGATTTTTCGACAGCATTGTCCGATCGGACAGAATCCATGCGAAAATCCGACCGTGTGTATGGGGCTTTACTAGTTTTAAAAATGCTCCCTCCCCCCTTCTCCTACCTATACTGCCTAATCTGTATAAAAAAATATGTATACTTAACTATTTGTAATTCGCTGTGATCACATGATCCCACAGCTCCAACTTCCCTGTGTCAGCAACCAGCTGCTGCAGGGTAGAGGATGAAGCACTGGCAATGGCTGGGCTTTGGCAGCCTATGGGTGATGTCACAGCTCCTGAGAATTCCCAGCCGCTGTTGAGTGCTCCCTGAGCCAGTGCTGCATGGTCACATGGGAATGGAATGGATTAAAATAGGTAAGTGCACACATCTTTTTTACACAAGTTAGGCAGATATGGTAGAAGGGGAGGAGGAGGAGGAGAAGAAGGCGGAAGCAAATTTTAAGAATAGTTAGACACTAAAAAAAAATGCAAAACAGGAGTCAACAACTAAAAAAACACATCACTTGGATGAATGAATACATTACAATAAAACTTATAGATACACAGCCTAAAAAAAATATTACTTTGGACTTTCTTTCTTCTTGTTTATTCTTTCTCAGTCTTCTTTCTTATTTTTCCTCTCTCTACTTTAGTTATTCCCTGGATTAGTCATATTTAACATAATAGGCTCAATCATAACCTACATTAATAGGACAACATCTTTTATCTTTTTTTCAAAAACGCGATATTGCAACATAAAGGACTATTCTATATTTCATAAGTACTGAGTTTATAATAATTTTATAACATAAATATATAATAAATAATAATATATTTGTGTCTGATTCTAAATTAAATCTCTATGGAATATTTTGAAAAGTTTGTTGAATTTGATATTCATTGTTGTTTTGTTAGATTTTCCTTTGATGACATGTAATATGAATGGCTTTCTTTGTATACAATAGTCTGTGCCAGATGTTGTCAGTAGTAAATGGACCCTTCTAACACTTTAGCCCACAATCTCTTTGATGTGATAACATTACTGCCACTAACCTTTTTTTTTTCTCTTTTTATTATTTTTTAAGCCCTGCAACATGTACATTTTAAAAAAGTAGAAATAGAAGGCAAAATATCACAAAAATATTGAATTACAGATATCCCTACTAAAATGAATACATGAAGTCTTAGCTATTTTACTTAATGTACAAACAAGTAAATGTCAACAAGTAGAGTCTGTGTGAAAGGTAATTTATCAGGTATTGCCTTTCACGTTATGAACAAAAATGCATATTCTGACAGTTCTGTTTTGTGCTCTTTTTTTTCACCTTGTTAATGCATTTTTAAACCAGTGGATGCTATTTGCACCAGGTGTATAAAAAATAACTTGAAATTATGGAAATACTAAATTAAGGTGATTACCTGTACAAACAAACTATAGTTGTTGTGATATTGTGTTACTATGATATCGGAGGCGCATGCGTGAGGCTGACTAGGCAGTACATGGCTGCTTAGCGCTCCGCATCTACCGGGACCCGACGGCCAAGATACACCGAGCCACGGCAGTTTTCCATATATCCAAGGTATCTGATACACTACTCTTTCACTGGGGAACAAAATACAAACATGTACAGTGGAAAAAAAAAAGAAATTTAAGCCAGTAAAGAGCCAAGACACTCTGACTAGGAATTCACCTCCCCCTCCACAGAATGATTCTGAATATGATTTTGGGATAACACCCATTTGTTTACAAAATATCTCTTCTGGAACTGACCTTATTAGTCAATTTGAAAGGATACTACAAAAAGCTTTACAAAATACCTCAGACACCATTACTGAGAAACTGACAAGAGAAATCCGTGAGGTGGGCTGCCGCAGATCTGTTCTGGAACAAAAGATGGATGAATTAGATGTCATTACCACAAATCATAATGATGAATTGGAAGCACTCAGAGAAGAAAATTCCTCATTACATATCCGCCTAGAGGATTTTGAAAACAAATCCAGGAGATCAAATCTTCATGTCAGAGGTATCCCTAAAAATATAGAAGACCTTCAATCAACCATTACAGCGCTCTTCCAGGAACTTGCCCCATACATCCCTATAGAATGCCTAGAAATGGATAGGATTCACAGAACATTGGCTCCCGAAAAGAAGATGGACCCCCAAGAAACATTGTTATTAAACTACATTATTTCCGCACAAAGGAACAATTCATGGAAGCAGCCCGGAAAAAAGATTCACTCATTTTCCAGGGCCACCGTTATCAAATCTTTAATGACCTCTCGCAACAAACTCTCATCAAAAGGAAAGCGATGAAACCATATTTACTAATCCTCCAACATTATCACATCTCTTATCACTGGAGTTTCCCCTTTGCAATCCGTTTCTCATATAAATGCACCTCTTACACCTGCAAATCAGAAGATGACTTACTAACCACAATTCAAGATCTACACCTATCAATTCCGGAAAATATCTCAGAAGGATCTAAACGACGAGCGACATCAAATTCCCCCAAAAATCATCAAGACGCACTTGACCATCAAGCCCACTCTAATATTCATAAAAGGAGCCGTTTTGCCTCTTCACCACCAGCTACAGAAGAACAAATGGACTGATGCTCCCTTTTGGTTGGTGATATTAATCTTCAGATGATTAAATGTTTTTCACACTACGTTACATTCTAGACCAGTGGAATACCGATCACTAAGACAGAAATGTTACCCTGTTTTATATAAGATCCTATTCCCCAAGGTCAATACAACCATATTATTCATATTTATGACAAATTTACCAAATAAATATTGGAAAATCGAATACCCTTTCTTAAAACTATTAAATTGGTTACTGAACCCCTATGCTTTCTATACATAGGGAAACAAAGTTCTAAATTAAATCACACCGACTAATTCATTCCAAAACCTATATCATGACCTCCTATGATGAATTGGTCCCCCCCTTTTTTTTTTCTATTTATTTTCCTTACTAACTTGATTCCCTTCAACCAAATACTACAATCATTCCTCATTTTCTTTATAATACCAATTCATCAACAGGATGTCAGTTTCACTAAATCAATTGAATTACACCCCACTGGATCTCACTTGGGTGTTATTCTTGTTGTTTTACTTTGTAATTTTACGTTTTATCAAATATTACATTATTAAGTGACTCGTTTTGTTCCAATGTTTAAAAACTATTTAGAAATTGTGTTGGCTGTCGTTGTCCCGGAAGACAGCTCACTGCTCCTCCCAGTAGTTCCTCGAGTGAACGGCATTGCTATCCGGACACTCTTTGGACTTATAGTATCCATGATGACATATCATCAACACTTGGATACTAGCCCCATATAGGAGCCACCCTCTCCTTTCTTGCAAAACCACTTCTCCCGCTCCACCCTAATTCCAGAAACTATTTTCTAAATCTAATTTACTTCTAACTATACCTACATTCCTCCTTACCTAGTTTTCTTAACAGCTCCCCCCCCCCCCCCATTTCCCCTGCCCCCTTTATATATATATATATATATATATATATATATATATATATATATATATTTTATTTATTTTTTTATTTTTTATTTTTATTTTTTTTAAAGATTATTGCTCCAGAATTTAAGCATATAAGCTAACAACTAAATCATACTAACTCACATACCTCTCTAAAAATATAAAATGACATTTTTAAACATACTAACTCTTAAGTACAAGGCCTCAATTCTCCTCAAAAAATAATTAAGGCCTTTCATTCCTTTTCCTCACTCTCAGCACATGTGGTATGTCTACAAGAGACACACTTTTCTTCACAATCTTCTCCCAAAATTTTTATCCGTCAATACCCCGTCTACAAAGCCTCAGCCACAACAAAACAAAGAAGGGTTTTAAATGCATTCCATCGCAATACACCTTTTACCCTTTATAAAGAAATTATAGACCCAGAAGGACGGTATATATTATTAACAGGTCTATTACTAGATTGTGAAATAACTATAGTTTCATACTGCACCCCCAACAAAAACCCACTATCTTTTCTTTCACACCTATTTTCAGTTGCAGAATCCCACAAACAAGGTACTCTTATAATATGTGGGGACTCAAACCAAGTAATATACCCAATTCTGGATAAATCCCCAACACCTGCATCTACACATCGACCCACCTGCCAACAACTACTCAATCAACACTGTCTTCTAGACTCATGGCGTGAACAAAACCCTAATAAAAGGCAATACACTCACTATTCCTACCCCCACAAACAATTTTCACGCATAGATCACTTATTTACAAACATCAATACCTCACCACTCATACTAAACTCCCTAATCATCCCATGCGCCTGGCCAGATCACAGTGCAGTCATGACAACATTCTCCTCTTTAATTCCAATATCTAACAACAAAACTTGGTATATTAATGATAGTCTACTATCCAGTTTAACATACAGACAAGATATAAAAAAATCAATCCAAGATTATATAACAAATAATACCTCAACAGACATAGATCCTCTGACAATATGGGAAGCTCTCAAACCATCTATCAGAGGGGTCTGCATCAGTCAAGCATCCTACCATCACAAACTAAAACAGAAACTTCATACACAACTAGATGAAAACTTCTCCAAATCCTCTGAAAACTTTCAAAATAAGCCCTCTCCAGAAAATAAACCGGCCTATGATAAAGCAAAGCTAGAACTGGATCTTTTTTTAACAGACTCAGCAGAGAAGATTTTACATCTAAACAGGCTAACTATATGAAAGCAAATAAACCGAATACATTTCTAGCTTTATTATTACGCAGGGCAGATTATATACCAAAACAAATTTGACTTAAAATAAATAAAAATACCTACTCCATTAATCCATTAAAGATCCTAACTGAATTCTGCAAAAAACTCACTGACCTCTATCAAGATTCACATACATTCGAGCAAACACGCCTAGATACTTTACTAACTTCTATTCAGCTCCCCTCTCTATCAACCACACAACAAGAAATTCTTGATAAACATATTACAAACTCAGAAGTCCAAACAGCAATTAAAGCTCTAAAACTGCACAAATGCCCAGGCCCGGATGGCTTTTCAGCTAAATATTACAAACATTTTATAACTTTATTATCACCCCTTATGACTGAAGCATTTAATTCTATCCTCAAAGATCACTACTTTCGTATGGAATCCCTTCTAGCATCCATTTCTATGATTCCAAAACCAAACTCTGATGACATCCTGGTCAAATTATAGACCAATATCTATACTCAATCTAGACATTAAAATACTTGCTAAGATCCTCTCCAACCGACTTAATCCTATCATAGGAACCTTAATCCATAAAGACCAGACTGGCTTTATTCCTTACAGATAAACAGGTGATAATATTCGTTGCACTACCCTTCTAGCCCACATTGCCCGTACCCGGAACATCCCTGCCTGCTTCCTCTCCATCGATATTCAGAAGGCATTTGATTCCTTATCTTGGCCTTATCTCAATTCAATCTCGAACCGATGGGGATTTGGAACGCACTTCCTAAAATGGATCTCCTCTCTATATCATAACCCAAAAGCATATGTCTCATATATGGGATTCCACTCCGATCCCTTCCCTATTGAAAGAGGAACCAGGCAGGGGTGTCCCCTTCCCCCTCTTCTCTTTGCTCTAGCAATTGAACCCCTATCCCAACTCATACGCTCAAATACGAACATTAACTACTTCCCACCCGGCCAATGTACATAGAAGGCCGGGTGGGTGCTCTCTCCTTCTGAGTGGACATTCAGGAACATCCCTCAGAAGGAGGGGGATCGTGCACGCTCGGGAACGCGCGGGTACACGCAGGAATGCGCGGCGGCGTGATCCCAATGCGCTTGTGTCACCCGGATACGGCACATCTCCGATCGGCAGGAGGGCTCTGTGATTGGCCCTCCTGATCACATGACGGCTGTGTCCAATCACAGCAATCATGTGATGTTAACACAGAGCCGGTTGCTTGGCAATCGGCTCTCCTCTCCTCACACAGAAGTTGTCAGTGAGGAGAGGAGAGCGGATCGCTGCAGCCGGCTGGTGATCGCTGAGTATGAGCTGTTTTTTATAGCTTTTTACTCACTGATCACCAACCTAGTGTCACCACACAATGTAAAACACACATGTCCCCACACAATGTCCCCAAAACACATGTCCCCAAAACACGACCCCAAATAATTAAAACACTTGTCCCCCACATATGTCCCACTAAAATCACATGTCCCAATGATTATCTGCACACATATGTCCGTGATCACCTGCGCACATCTGTACATGATCATTTACGTACATCTGTCCGTGATCACGCAAACCAAATATTATACACTTAATGGAAATTTTTCTACCAAAAACATGTGGCAGAATACATTTTGGTTTAAATTCATGTCAAAATTCTATTTTATTGGATTTCTTTTAAAATAGAAAGAAGAAAATATAGTTTTTTTCCAAATTTCCATTGCTCCATTGCTTATATCGCAAAAAATAAAAAACAGTCATGAATAAATACCACCAAAAGAGAGCTCTATTTGTGTGAACAAAATGATAAAAATGTAATTTGGGTATAGCGTAGCATGACCGCGCAATTGTCATTGAAAGTGCGAGAGTGCTGAAAACTGAAAATTGGTCTGGGAAGGAAGGGGGCGAAAGTGCCCAGTATTGATGTGGTTAAAGGCTCACCAACACAAATTATGCATGTTTGCTGACGATATATTAATATGTCTCACCTCACCTCTTATATCAGCCCCAAACCTTATTGAAACATTTTACTAAATTTGGTATAATATCTGGACTTAAAATAAATCCCCAAAAATCTAAAGCCCTCAACATCTCACTTTCACATGAATTACAATCACAACTACAAGACTCCCTCCCTTTTATCTGGTCGACAACACAAATTACTTTCTTAGGAATTACATTAACAGCTAACCCTGCAAACTTATTTAAAGCTAATTACCCTCCACTACTAACTCAAATTACCTCTCTATTGAAAAACTGATCTTCTTTACCATTAGCCTGGATGGGTAGAATCACAGTAATCAAAATGTCAATATTACCCAAGATCTTATACTTGTTTAGAGTACTCCTTATACAAGTGCCAGCATACTTCATGCACATCCTTCAACGCAAAACAGCTCAATTCATATGGGGCAAACTTAAACCCCGCCTATCACAACACACTTTATACACACCCCGAACCCTAGGAGGACTGAGTGTTCCTAACTTTTCAAAATATTACTATGCAGCTCAACTAGCCCAACTACCCAAGTACCACGCCACCAAAGAAATTCCCCTCTGGGTTTCGATTGAATCAGTTGAATGTGACCCACTTTCCATTGCGAACCTACTATGGCTCTTACCTTCCCAACACCGTTCAATCAAGAATCCTATCACGAAACATAGTCTCTCAATTTGGGATAGACTCAAAACACATTTTAGCCTTCAATCACAACATAATCCCCTTCTCTCCTTCCTTAAAAATCCCTCCTTCTACCCAGCCTGGATCTCTCCATCCTCCTTTGCTGTCTGAACAGAAGCAGGACTAACAAGAACACATCAGTTCTATAAAACCAATGATATTACACCTTTTTCTTCACTTTGTGAAACCCATGGTATACCTAATAATGAAACATTCACATATCTACAAATAAAACAATTTCTGATTCAAAATGCTCCTTCGCATTCAACAGCCCCTGAATATACAATCTTTGTTGCATGTAAATCAGACCCCCATAGACGAGGACGTATCTCTGATATATATGCTCAACTACTGTCACACACAACCACCCTCCCCCCATTGTATACTACCAAATGGGAAACTGACCTAAACCTCCAATCAAGCACACTGAACTGGCCCCAAATCTGGCAAGCTACTAAATCAGCAACACCTAATATCACAGCCCTTGAAACTAATTATAAGGTACTTACCAGATGGTACCTTGTTCCCGCAAGATTTTCAAAATTTCACCCTCAATACCCAGCACATTGCTTCAGAGGCTGTAGTGACCCTGGTACTCACTTACATATTTGGTGGACCTGTCCCATAGTACGTACCTTTTGGTCTATAATATTTAACATAATCTCATCCACATTCGAATGCTTCATACCCCCTGATCCAACGATAGCTCTTCTAAATAACAAACCACAAACCTTGACACAACGTCAATTCAAACTTTTATTATATGTTACCACTGCAGCAAAATAATCCATAGCAAAATCTTGGAAATCAACCACACTATGCATAGTATCGGCCAAACACAGTGTGACACAAGCAATGATTCATGCTAAAACTGAAGCGATCTTACTAGATAAATTTTCCAAATTCCAACCATTCTGGCATCCATGAATAAATCACCACCTACCACCAGGTTTCGATCGTACACTTTTACTACCCTGAAGATGTCTGATATTTACTATTACTTGTTTTAATATAAAAGAATATATGATTAACCAAAGTATCAATTCCCTCTGGAGCCCTCTCCCTTATTCCAACCCCCCTCCACTTCCCATACTTCCATTTATTTTACATCTACTCTTAAAAAATTTTTCACATCAAAGACTTAATGATATTTTAATACATTGTAATCTAATCTAATTTATCACAAATTTAATATTTTTCCTCTAGAACAAACCTATAATATACATAATTGAAATAGTCAAATCATTTATTTTTATTTTTTTATTTTTTTTTTATCTTATTTTCTTCTCCAGGATAAGCCAAGCCATATAGATGGATCTTGGCCCTGGTTATATTAATCTCCTGGCGGTAGTCCCGAGTCTGGCTCGGGGTGGAATTTCAGTACCTTAAGCGGTAACCCCGAGCCAGACTCTGGATCGCATTGCAGTATCCAGGGAGAGTTACTTACCTTGTCCCCTGGATCCTGCGATGTCTCCCCGCTGTGTGTGCGAGCTGTCTCCTCACTCGATTCACACAGTGACCGAGTGCCGCCGAGCTCCGTTCCCTGTGACATTACGACTCACGTGAGCGGAGATCGGCGCCAAATTCAAAAAAGTAAAAACACAAAACACATACAGTATACTGTAATATTACAGTACTGTATAAAAAAAATAAAAAAAATACACTTCCCCTTTGTCCCTAGTGGTCTGTCCAGTGCCCTGCATGTACTTTTATATTATAAATACTGTTTTTTCTGCCTGGAATTGGGAGATTGTTCATAGCAACCAAAAAGTGTCTCCAAACGTGATTTTAGACCAGCTAGAAAACAGCGATAATAAATTAGAATCACTTGCAGAATTGAGTGATTTTATTATTATTTGTTATAATTATTTATAGTTTTTTTATTATATTATAAACGTTATCATACCCGGGATGTCTACTAGACTCTGGTTTGAACAGATTTAAGTGAGTTACTCCTAAGAATTACAGGCCTGCAATATAAAACGCCAAATTTCCATGCAAAATAATTGTACCGCTTTCAGCACCTAAAATCAGAAATGATCATACCGCCAGGGAGGTTAAACCATTATCCAACTATCTCATTATTTACTAACTTATAGACTAATAGATTACATTGTTGTTATTCAACTCAAACTAAGGTTATTCTATAAACAATTAATTACTCTCTTTATTCAACTTTATACTAAATTTGTTGAATGTTTGAAAGATATTGATTAAAATCATATATGAATAATATCTATTATGTTAAGAATTATAAAGAAAATAGCAAATAATATATGTTCATCTATATACGATGTTCGAGAAGCCTTTCACACATATATATATGTCTATCTTATTTAACTTCAAAATTTGTACTAATAATATGTACTGTATTGTTATCAATAAAATATTTTAAAAGATATTGTGTTACTATATATATTTTTTTTTTCTTTTCACATGTTCCTTAATAATAGCTAAAGCATATCTAAACCCAAAACAAAAAAGTAATATATTACAGCTTACCTGCCCTTAGACATTTTGGCTACATTAGCTTTTTTCTTTTTTTGTCTTTCATTTTTCCCCTTAATTTTCACCTGGTGATTCTGCAAATGAGAAAAAGGATACATATTATGTGAAGATAATCACCCCTTTGAAATCTAGCACAACATTTTGGAAGCCGATGTCTCAGCACATCTTCCTGTTTATTCTGAGCAGTGAATGTTGACTTGGATGGCAGACAATGACACAACTTGTTAAAGCTGTGTGATGGCTTCAGTAGGAAGGATTGTTCTGCTAATACTTTTTAGGGCCAACAGCATATTAGGTAACAATTTAGTTATTTTACCTGGTGTTTCCAGATTTTTGTTCAGCCCCTCTATACTGTATACAGTATCTCACAAAAGTAAATATTTTATTATATCTTTTCATGTGACAACACTGAAGAAATTACACTTTGCTACAATGTAAAGTAGTGAGTGTACAGCTTGTATAACAATGTAAATTGCTGTCCCCTGTAACTCAACACACAGCCATTAATGTCTAAACCACTGGCAACAAAGGTGAGTACACCCCTTAGTGAAAATGTCCAATTAGCCATTTTCCCTCCCCGGTGTCATGTGACTCGTTAAGCCTCATACACACGATTGGACTTTGTACCAACTTTCCCGTGGATTTTTGTACAAAGGGCGTTGGCCCCAAGTTTGTATTGCATACACACAATCGGACTTTTAAGGCAACAAACACGAACGTTGTGACGTTTCAACGTACTGACGACAATTCAAAAGAGGACGTTCGAATACTCCAGCGCCATCTTTGGTCAACTTCTGTATTGTTGTCTGATCTTTTTCATTGGTTCTGAGCATGCGTGTTTGTACTTTGTACAAAAGTCTGATGGTTTTGTGTACACACGGTCGGACTTTGCTCCATCGGACTTTTGTTGGCAGAAAGTTGGTCCGTTCGCACAGCCAACAAAAGTCTGATGAAAACTGAAAAAAGTTGGTCCGATGGAGCATACACACGGTCGGTTGTTGGTCCAAAACAGCTAATTTGCATGCTTGTTGTCAAAAAGTCAGATCGTGTGTATGGCCCTTTAGTGTTACAAGGTCTCGGGTATGAAAGGGGAGCAGGTGTGTTACATTTGGTGTTATCACTCTCACTCTCTTATACTGGTCACTGGAAGTTCAACATGGCACCTCATGGCAAAGAACTCTCTGAGGAATGTTCCACTCAAAACAGGGCTTGCTATGGTCAACCAAAGAAGTTGAGTGCACATGCTCAGAGTCATATCCAGAGGTTTCCAGAGGAAATAGATGTATGAGTGCTGCCAGCATTGCTGCAGAGGGGTGGGGGGTCAGCCTATCAGTGCTCAGACCATACACCACACACTGCATCAAATTGGTCTGCATGGCTGTTGCTGATGCACAAGAAAGCCCACAAACTGTTTGCTGAAGATAAACAGGACATAGATTACTGGAACCATGTCCTGTGGTCTGATGAGACCAAGATAAGTGTATTTCATTCAGATGGTGTCAAGCATGTGTGGCGGCAACCAGGTGAGGAGTACAAAGACAAGTGTGTCTTGCCTACAGTCAAGCGAAGTGGTGGGAATGTCATGGTGTGGGGCTGTATGAGTGCTGCCAGGCAACCAAGGTCAACAATAGCTTGACCTTTTAACTACCTGTATTTGACCTATGGAATGTATGATTCAACAATGCCATCTAGAGTCTGAGTTAGGAAATGTTCGCTCATGCTAACTAATGCAAAATAAGGCTATGCCCATGTCTACATAAACATTCCAAATAAAAGGCCATCAGCAAAGCTGACAGGGGGCCCTATAACAACAAGGAAGATCTGTACCAAAAGGAACTTCACAGGACCAAAGAAGGAGCTTCAACCAGGGATGACACCAATTTTCTGCAATCGCTTGTATGTCTGGAGCCCTGGTTGCATATGAAGATTGTGGAGCCACTATAAACTGGAGCCAAGTGACTTTCAGTGTATCCCTATTGTACACAGATCATTGTTCATACTTAATATCACCATATTTATGTGCCCGAATGCTGCCAATCCACACCACCCAGCACCAAAGATGTCGTTGGGAAGTGATGTTATGATGGAGTGTGCGTCCTGCATCGATGCACATGTGAAATTGGTGTACCACCCTGAAGGATGTCCCCCACACAAAACACTCCACCCATCTAGCTAAACAAACAGCAGATGGGGGAGGATGTGGAGGTATAGGCAGACAAGGAATGGGGATGGAATTGCTCGAGACGGTGCAGATTGGCAACGTGCGGGCACATAAAAGGGCCTGCCCTCCCCATTGTCTTTTTTGGCATTTTTGGCAGCACTCATATACTTTGAGCAATCCATCAAGAGGTAATTCTTGTCCATGATGTGTCTTTTTCCCTCAATACTTTATTCCATCCATTAGCTGTTTTATATGGCCCGTGATTGTCTCCTTTTTTTTTTCTCTTTTTTGATCTAAGGCCTCATCCATATATATATCAGTTTTTTAACCATTTTTCACTTGTCTCATGAATTTGTACATCTTGGAGGGAATTGGACAGCTTGTCCATTAGTGGGTCATTTATTTTTTTTGTATATATCTCACTAATTACTTGCTTTTTACCTCCCACCTTTTTTGTCATTTTCTTTTATAAAATACTGTCTTCAACTGTTTTTATTCTTTCTCTCTTTTTTGCAGCTCAGTGCTGCTTATGTCTCCCAGCCTTAATCAGCCACTTCCTGACTACAATACTTTTCTCCAGCACCAGATGCACAACATGTGCTCTAGACCAGCTCTCCAAAAGTGGCAACAGGAGACCATGCCATTGCAATATCTGACTGTATGGCTGCTTTTAGTCTCTACTGAGGTACATTTGGGAGACATTTGTTACACAGGAATTCCCGAACAAGGATTTTCATGGCCGGATCACTAGATATAATTTTAAGTAAAGCTGCAACTTAAAATAGACTGATGATAACTTTTGAAATTACATTAACATCATAAAGTTTATAAGATGTTTTAGTGATTGTGTTTAGATCTAATTTAAGCCTTCTCAAAAGGTGCATAGACAAATGCTTGAAAAATGCAATTGAGGGAACTTTCTGATGTTTTCATGGCAGTTTTATTTCCTGGATAGCCTAAGCAGTTTTACTTTAGTAGACTGGAGTTGGAGTTGAACTTTCATTTTTGCATGTTTCATTCGTTTGCCGTGAATTTTTATCAAAGCTGTTGCATTTATTTCCCGAGTGTTAATTGTTTTAATTAAATAGCTGAGAAACATGATGCACAATTATTTTATTTTACTTAAAAAAGCCCTGTTTAATTTCACATAGAGAATACTTTCACTACGACATTGATTATTTATGCTTCATAACACGTTCAAGTTGCACATTTCAATATAAAAACATGAGTACTTGTGGTAAATAAATCTCTATTATAGACCTTTTCAAATATTCTCACTTTATAGCCTGGATGCCATTTTCCCTGAACACTAACAGATGGTACCATAATGAAACATATATATCAAAACATTAAAGAACATAAAAAGGATGGCTGGACAAGTAATCATTTGCTGGTGGAGGGAAAGAAGGTAGAGAGCATGTCTTACATTTCTTTTACACACACCTGTTAAAATTACTATATAGAAATGACAAGTGATAGTTGATTTTAATTTCTGAAGTTTAACAGGCCAAAAAACAGGAAATGGCTCTTCTTCTATAGGTATCTCCATTTAATAAGTGGATGGTTTCCTATTCATGTTATAGTGTGCAATGAATAAAATTGATATCCAGCTGTTAACTGTGAGGAACAGCAAAAATATTCTAGGTTAAATAAATACACAAATGGAGACCAATATTCTGAAAGCTTTTGATAAGGTTAACCCAGCTGCTCAAATGTCAACTTTGTCCTGCACTCTACACAGAACAACAACACATGGGGGTTTATTTACTAAAGGCAAATCCACTTTGCACTACCAGTGCACTTGGAAGTGCAGTCGCTGTAGACCCGAGGGGAACATGCTAGGAAAATAAAAAACAAAATTTTTGCTTGTACATGATAAAATCTGCAGAGCTTCCCCTGATTTCAGATCTTCCCCTTAGATTTACAGTGGCTGCACTTCCAAGTGCACTTGCAGTGCACTTGTAGTGCAGAGTGGATTTGCCTTTAGTAAATCAACCCCACAATCTCTCTGTGGGTGGAGAATGGGATGGAATGGGTCAAATGTTTTGAGCTGCACAGAAAAATACATGCACCATGCCAGCACAAAATAATGTAGATAAGAATGGTATTTAACCTCCCTGGCGGTATGATTCTTTCTGATTTTAGGTGCTGAAAGCAGTACAATTATTTTGCATGGAAATTCAGCGTTTTAGATTGTAGGCCTGCAATTCTTAGGAATAACTTAAATCTGTCCAAACCAGAGTCTAGTAGACATCCCGGGTATGATAAACACAAAATCATAAATTAAAATATTAAAACTAAAAATAATTAAATAATGTAAAAGGATAGGTGAGGTTGTATGGACTACTCCCTAATTGGGCCATACGACACCTGTGGGAATAACGGACTATCTCGATACCCATACATTGAGACAATAAGTATGTAAAATTTCAATTTTTATTAAAAGGATAACAGAAAAATACACGGATAAACATTTATATGTAGCCCAAACGTAGGGCTGCAATAACAAAATTACATGGATTAAGACAGACAATTATAGTTTACATAGTTCCAAGATCCCTTGTAGGGGAGGAAGAAAGGATGCCAATAGTGTTTCTCAACTAGTTTCGCGAAAAATCGCTTCTTCAGGAGATTTTAGGGCATCTGGGGCAGAAAAAAAGTCATCTTAATGCTATGAAACAGCTTTTTATTACATTGAGACCAATAGCACTGGCAAAAATTTATAATAATAACAGTGGGAGTAGACTGGGGTAGACATCACTCACCGCTCGGGTCCCTCGGGGATCCAGAAGGGGGCACCTGGGGTCCCCACAGGGGGGATTTCCCACCCAGGGCGGACACGGGAGGCTAAATGTGTGGTAAATTGCAGTTAGTGCCGCGGGTAGGTAAACCAAAAAACATTTGGGAAAATAGATATGGGTAAATTGTGCTTAGTCCAAATGATAATGCCAGGGGTTAAGGGAAAGGGAGGAGAAGGGGTATGAAAAAAGGGGGGGGGGGGGGGGGGGGGGGGGGGGGGGGGGGGGGGGGGGGGAAAGGGGGGGGGGGGGGAAAGGGGGGGGGGGGGGGGGGAAAGAGAAAGAAAGGGGGGGGACCCAGAATATGGGAAGGGTTTGGCAAGTTACGGGAAAGGAAGGGGGAAGGGGAAGGAAATATGGGGAGGAAAAGAGGGAGGAGGAGAGGAAAGAGGGGGGGAGAAGGGGTGGGGGAGATGGGGCGGGGGGGGGGGGGAGGAGGGAAAAGGGGGTGAAAACATAAGGGAAAAAAGAGAAAAGAGGAGGGGGGGGGGGAAAAGAGAAAGGGAAATGGGATAGGGGAATGGGAAAGGAGGCAGTTGACAAGGGAAAGGTAAAGGGGGGAAAAGGAAGAGGAAAGGGGGGGGGGGGGGGGAAGAGGGGGGGGGGAAGGGAAAGAGGGGGAGGGGGGGGGTATGGGGAGGGGGGGGGGGGGTGTGGGGGAAAGGAGGAAAAGGGGGGGAAAAGGGAAAAAGGGGGGGGGGGGGGGAAAGGGGAGGGGAAAAGGGGTGAAAAAGGGGGAAAGGGATAGGGGGGGAGGAAAGGGATAAGCGGGGTGCTGGGTTGGATTGGGGAGAGAAAAGTGGCAGAGCATTTGGATGACAGCTTGATTAGTGTTTAAAAGAAAGGGAAAAAATACCTACCCTATAGCAGTTGCAATCAGGCTAAGAATGCACCCGGGATTCAGGACAATAAAGGTTGAGTTGTAAGCTCCGGTCACGGTCCTCCAATAGTAGGGGGAACCTTACTAGGGTAGTATGGTTAAGGTTGAGGTAAAATCTTTGGTATAGTGCCGATGTTACGGTATAAGTCCTGTGGGTATTGGGGGGGATAGTATTTATCAACATGTTGTATATGTTACAACACGGGGCAACGCAGCATAGAGGGGGGGGAAGAAAGGTATGGATGTGCTTACCGTGTTGGGTGTAGTCCAGATAGGTCCCGGGTGCTGAGCCTGCCGTGAATAAAGGTGGCTAAACAGCCACCTTATAAGCCTCCAACCCGGATGTCAAAAAAGGTCGGCGCCGTGGCGCCGAACAGTGACGTCACCGGGTCCGCCGCTCCCAACGTGCGCGCGCATCATAATAGAGGTATGCGCGCACGTTGACCCCTGTCACAACATAGTGTGAGGAGGGGAAACACCGCGAGAACTCCCTTGTAAGGGAGATTAACTCGCCGTGTTGGAGAGGCGCGTGTCCGCCCTAGGGAGAATTAACTCTTTGTGTCCCCACTGGACACCTCAAAGGAGAAACCAAAACGGAGAGTGAGGGATTGTAAGCAATTAATAAAATACAAATGAATGGCTATAGACATTTGGGTGATACAAATGGGTTACAAAAGGGAGTATATTGGGACAGAGTGGGTACCGCAACGCTAGGGGCGCACAAAATTTCGAGTGTGTCCCGTCACGGCGGGATCCATCGGTCCCAACTACAGATATCACAAATGAAGACATATAATGGATTATGTACAAATTCTTTGGGTCAAAAAACTCACCATAAGCTTTCGTGATTTGTGGTCTGTAAAGGATATAAAGATTCAGGAACTAAATATAGAATACAACAGCAGATTAAATGGCTTATCAAATCTGGGTCACACAGCCATAGGCTTTGGGTGGACAATAGGATGTTAATAGTGTTCAAATGGGCCCAGGAACATTATGATGGAATCCCAGAAACAGCATGTATACAGTATGGATACTTTATTTAAGAAAATATTTGTAGGTGTGGGCCTCATTAAGTCCCGGGGGGGTGAGTGCATCGAGTCTTTCTATCCAGAGTGATTCTCTTTTTAGAATTTCCCGATCCCAATCACCCCCCCTCGGATTTTCCGCGATCACTTCAAGTACAAGGAATTTGGCTACTTCAGGTTTGTATCTATGGTGGATACCAATGTGTCGGCCCACCGAGGTTAATTTGCCACTGGAAGAATAATAAAGATGGTCTCCCATTCTTTGGCGCAGTTCCCTAGCAGTCTTCCCTACATAGAAGGCATTGCAGGAACAGACCATTAGGTATACTACGCCTCTGGTACTACAATTGGCGTGTTGCCTAGGGTAGAAAATTTCGCCATTAGGGAGGATATATGAGGTACCCTCTAAAATCCATGGGCATTTAGGGCAATCTCCACATCTAAAGGTACCTTTAGGGCCCAAACGGGGCCGTGGGTCACTAAGATAGTGGCTGCTGGTCAATTGGTCACCAAGGGTGGTTGCTTTTTTGAAAGCTAGTTCGGGGGTGGGCCGAAGATATTTGCCGAGGGTATGATGATCGGTCAATAAGTGCCAGTGATTCGACAGAATGGTGCGGAAGATATTGTGGTGAATGGAAAATTTGGTAACAATTTTAACAGTAGCTGGGTGTTCAGGGCGGGGGGACCCATACAGTAAGGACTGACGTGTCCTAGCATATGCTTTATTAAATGCTTTTTTTAGGTTGGTGCGGGTATACCCGCGGGCAAGAAGGCGTTCCCGAAGTGCGGCTGCCTGTATGTGAAAATCCGAGTCCTCGGTGCAATTGCGCCTCAGTCTCAGATATTGAGCATACGGGATGCTGCGCACTAGGGGACGAGGGTGTGAGCTAGTGGCGTGTAGCAGCGTGTTACCGGCGGTTGGTTTCCTGAAAAGATTGGTAACCAACCCGCCAGAGCTGTTTTTGCAAATAAGGAGATCTAAAAATGGTATTGATTTGAGGTCAAATGAAAATGTAAAGGTGAGGTTAAATGAGTTAATGTTGAGTTGTTCGATAAATTGGGTGAGGGTTTCAGGTGAACTGGTCCAAATGATGAACAGGTCATCGATATACCTGTACCAGCATAGTACATGGTTTAAGAAGGATTGTAGTGCCTCATCACCAAATATCGAACGTTCCCAGCCTCCCAAATAGAGGTTAGCATAAGAGGGTGCACAGGATGTACCCATTGCTACCCCTTGGGTTTGTAAATAATATTGGTCCATGAATGTAAAAAAATTTCTCGTTAATATGAATTCAAGAAGCTGGAGAATAAAGTGGTTTAAGGGCCAGGTGTTATGGTCCTGCTCCATGAGGAAGGTTCCAGCCATCCGGACGCCCTGCTCGTGGGGGATGCTCGAGTAGAGGGCCTCGACATCAACTGCCACGAGGAGGGCGTCCGGAGGGATCTGGACTCCCTCAATATGGCGGAGCAGGTCCGTGGTATCTTTGATGTACGACGGTAAGCTTAGTACATGTGGCATAAGAAAGGTGTCCACAAGTTTGCTAGCATTGTCTGTTAAGGATCCCATGCCCGATATAATCGGACGGCCTGGAGGGTTTATTAAGCTCTTATGGGTTTTGGGCAAAGTATAGAAAGTGGGGTCTCTGGGTTTTTGTGTATTTATGTATTTGAAGGTGTCTTCGTCAATTAATCCTTGCCAGTGGGCTCCTGTTACAAGGTGCCGGAATTGTGTAATGAAATCCTGTACCGTGAGAGAGCTGATAGGGGCATACCATATGGGATTAGAAAGGACCTTGAGGCACATCGCTTGATACTGGTGATGTGTCAACAGCACTAGGTTTCCCCCTTTGTCAGATTTTTTGATAATGAGGTCCTCTTTGTTATGTAAAGCCCGAATAGCTTTTTTCTGCTTGATGTTCAAATTGGAAGGGAGTTCTGGCCAGTTTTGTTTTTTTAGGGACTTAATACATTCGTGTACAAATGCCCATATGGCGGGGCAGGTCATTAGGTCAGGGAAAGCCCGAGAGGTAAGTTTAAGTTTAGTATTTTTGTTTTTGTTTTTATTGTTAATAGGACAGGGTTTTTGTGGAGTAACTGTTGGGCCAGGGGAAGATGTTGGAGGGGGCCGTGAGGCCTCTCCCCTTCCTACTTCCGAGGTTTCTGTTGAACCCTCCTCATAAAGCAGCATGAGGTCTCTTAGAGCTCTAAATTCCCGCATGGAAAAATTTTTTGTTTTTTCGGCCAATTGTTTTTCAAGGTTTAGGTTGTAACGATCTTTGTCGAAAATAAAGCGATATGTAAGATTACGCGCAAATAAATAAAGATCTTTAATTGACTCATATATGTCAATGGGTTGGGAAGGACAAAAGCCCAAGCCCAGTTGTAGTACGGACTCTTCCTCCTTGGTGAGGGAGTAGGGGGTAAGGTTAATGATGTTCAAATTTTCAGTAGTTGACTTTGATGTTGGGGACAGATGAGTTACTATGTGTGGCTGGGTGCTGGAGTTTTGAGAATATATGAGTCCAGGCTTCCTCTCCGATTGGTTTCCTGGGGTGCCGGTGGTAAAAAACCCCCGTTTGGGAATAGGGTTTGTGTGTTCGTGTTGAGTATTTTGGGAATGATGTGATGCAAAGTGGATTGTGAGTTGGTGGTGGTGGTGTGCGCCCCAGAGTTGGGTAGGCCTGTAGATTTTGGTGGTTTAGAATGTTTTTTACCCTTTTTAGGCTCCTTAGTGGGGTGGTTCTCACCGGTAAGTGACCTCTTGCGGGGGATACCCGGTGCGCGTGCTCGTGTAGACAATAATGCAACCTGTGAAGAAAGTGAAGAGATTGACGAATCAGATTCAGTTAAGTCTGTGGCAGTGGTGGTGCCCTTGGGTTCCCTGTTACGTGTAGTTCTTCTAGTTGATTGTCTACTGCCCCATTTATAGGCATAGCCTTCTGAGAAGGCAAGTTTGTCCTGGACAAATTTTCCTTGTTTTTTTATGATAATGTCCTTATTTAATACTTCCAGACGTTCTTTAACCTCTTTCCATTTCTCTCTAAAGGAGGGGGAATCAATAATTTTAGGAAATTGGGTGTTGAGGCGATCAATTTCGCCTTCGAGTATTTTCATATCGATATAGTATTGGGAAGTTAACTGAATCATAAGTTCCACACTACATTTAGTTAGTATATTTTCCCAAGATTTTTTAAAATCAGGGGACGGATCTTTGATCGTTGGAAATATTTGAATACGTAGCCCAAGGGGGCAAACTTTTTCCTTAATATATTGTTCGAAATAATGAGTGTGCCAATGGAGGTGGGATTTCTTTTTTAACAAATTAAACATCCTGTCTAAAAACATTTTAGTATCATCTTCAGTTTTTTGATTGGTTAAACAACCTGTCTCGATGGTTGACATGAAATCATCCCAGGCAGGGCCGAGAACGTCCATATTCCCACAGGTGTCTATAGTTGATGCCCAGAGCTGAGGGCCAAGGAAATGCTGGTCTCTATAAGCTCCAATGGATAATTTTAGAACTAGAAAGGAAAGGTGAGAATTTAGAGAATTTGTAACACTTGGATAAATCAAGAATAGATCGAGTCTAATTAGTTAAACCAGTTAAGGTTATGTTTTAAGAGGCATAGGGAGGGGAAGATGGAGGAAAAAATCGGGTCAATTATAGGCCCTGGGTGTTTAATCCACCCTAATTATAGGAATATATTGGTTGTAGCCTCTATTGAATAGTAGAACAAGGAGGGTAGGGGTGGGTATCATCATCCTAAGCAATTAATGTAAAAGGATAGGTGAGGTTGTATGGACTACTCCCTAATTGGGCCATACGACACCTGTGGGAATAACGGACTATCTCGATACCCATACATTGAGACAATAAGTATGTAAAATTTCAATTTTTATTAAAAGGATAACAGAAAAATACACGGATAAACATTTATATGTAGCCCAAACGTAGGGCTGCAATAACAAAATTACATGGATTAAGACAGACAATTATAGTTTACATAGTTCCAAGATCCCTTGTAGGGGAGGAAGAAAGGATGCCAATAGTGTTTCTCAACTAGTTTCGCGAAAAATCGCTTCTTCAGGAGATTTTAGGGCATCTGGGGCAGAAAAAAAGTCATCTTAATGCTATGAAACAGCTTTTTATTACATTGAGACCAATAGCACTGGCAAAAATTTATAATAATAACAGTGGGAGTAGACTGGGGTAGACATCACTCACCGCTCGGGTCCCTCGGGGATCGGGGATTAAATAATGTAATCAAATCAAAAACACTGAAATTTGCTCAGTTGCAGAATTGTCGCTGTCATTAGATTTAGTGTTTGATGATGAATTTCCCCACAAATCGCTATCGCTCAATTCTGCAAGTGATTCTAATTTATTATCGCTGTTTTCTAGCAGGTCTAAAATCACTTTTGACATAAAGGGACACTTTTTGGTTGCTATGGACAATCTCCAAATTCCAGGCAGAAAAAACAGTATTTATAATATAAAACTACATGCAGGGCACTGGACAGATCACTAGGGACAAAGGGGATGTGTCATTTTTTTATACAGTACTGTAATCTGTAAGATTACAGTACTGTATGTGTTTTGTGTGTTTTTACTTTTTTAAAGTTGGCTCCGATCTCCGCTCCCATGCGTCGTAACGTCGCAGGGAATGGAGCTCAGCGGCACTCAGCACTGTGTGAATCGAGCGAAGAGACGGCTCGCTCACACAGCGGGAGGACATCGCAGGATCCAGGGGACAAGGTAAGTAAGTTTCCCTGTATCCTGCAATGCGATCCCTAGTCTGACCTGGGGTTACCACTTATGGTACTGAAGTTCCACCCCGAGCCAGACTCGGGAATACCGCCAGAGGGGTTAAGTTAAAAATATGTTAAAGTAAATAAAATAATAGAAACATATTTTTTTTTTATAGAGAGGTAATCTTCTGGTTCACAGGATTGCACTTACCTTTGCTCTCCTGTGACCCAGAATCAGCCAACAGTTGGCCAAAGCCCACTGTTAGCTGATGTCACAGTCCTCTCCCGGGAATGTCTAATTATAGTCTGTTCTGGCTCAGCCACTCTCCTCTGCTCACTTCCTTACTAAGCCCAACTGCCCTGAGTTTGGTGAATTTCAAAGAAGTTTGGATTTCGAACCTGAACCCCATTGAAGTCAATGGAAGATAAATTATTTATTCATTACAGGTATTTATATAGTCAACTTATGCAGCACTTTACATATTTATTATACATTCACATCAGTCCTTGCAGTCTAAGGTCCCTAACTCACATTCATACACATACTAGAGCTAATATAGGCAGGAGCCAATTAACCTATCAGCATGTCTTTAGAGTGTGGGAGGAAACCCATACAGGCACAGGGAGAAGATGCAAACTCTGGGCAGGTAGTGCTGTGGTTGGGATTTGAACTGATGACCCTTTTACTGCGAGGTGGAAATGCTAACCATTTAGACACTGTGCCACCCAGCTGTCAAATTAAAAAGGCCCATTTTCTGGGCTAATAAGCAAGAAGGTGTCAAGAATAGCATGGGAGGGACTGCCCTTTGGAACATGTACTAATGCAAAAAACATTTTTTTTAAACATTCTATTTGGCCAGGAACATAAAAAAAAGGAATACAGACCCCAAAGGTCCCCCAAAATCCCCAAATACATAACAGACCTCTAAAGGTCTGTGTGTTTTTTTTCTTTTCTTTGCAATATCTCAACAACATTGCCTAAATAGAAGAATCAAGAAGTTGGTAATAGAGATTCATTTCCCAGCAATTTTAACTGTATCAGCTTTTTCTTTGTAAATGTCTTTGTAAATTTCACTTTCGTTGTAGCACATCCTACAGCAGGAATGAAAAAAAAATTGCATACAAGTCCTAATAATATATAAATTCTTGGCTCCTGTTAAATATAGGATGAATAGCCAAAGGTTTGGACTAACCATTGGCTCATCCCTAGTCACTGGTTGCTAAGAAAGGCAACTATGTACCTTAGACTCTTACACATGGGGGGGGGGGGGGGCGATATGGGGGACATTATTATTAAAGGGGGATCCCAGATTCTGCTAACCCCCCGGTAAGTGTTGTGGGGAAGAAGTCCTTGTTTTCATCATCTCAACATGGGGAGATGATGCTTTGCAGGGATGGTCCCCCTGGCATGACACCCTCCTGTGTTGAGGGTATAGGACCTTGTTTGGTTCAGGGGGGGGGGCACACACTCCCCCTTTCCTGGCCAGCTGGGTTGCATACTCAGTTTAAGGGTCTGGTATGGATTTTTAGAGGACCTCGCACTTTTTGTTTGTTTGAGTCCCCACAAGTTTGTTGCACAATTGCAGCAAGTTCATATTGCATGACTCCAGATAAAATTTCTTTGCAAACATTCTGCACATGTGCTGCAAGTTCTGGTTAAGTTAGGTTGTGCAATAGTCATCCCACCACAGGGGTCACTGTGACTGAATTTCCATGCTGTAGACTTGCAGAGCTCTTGCTGTAGACTCATTACTGCAACTTTGCTCTTGCTAGAGATTTGCCATGCAAATTTGCTACACATTGGAAAATTGGCAATTAGAACTTCAAATGCTCTGCAAGTGTACAACTTGCCAGTGAAAATGTGCAGCAAGGTAACAAGACTTACAATTCAAGACTGCCACAAATTTATGTCAAGTTATCCTTTCTATCTGCGATGCCTGCCACATTACAAACAACAATGGAACACTCCCTTGACATGAATCTGAATAGCATTCAAATTTACCTTATTGATGTCATAATGTTTTTGTCATATGGGAATCATCCTGAACACTTAGATGCTGTTCGACCAAGCTGAACTAGTATAGGCTAAAGTTTAAACCCAAGAAGCATCATATAATCAAGCATGAGATCAAGTACCTAGGACATGTTATTTCCAAACAAGGCATACCCCCCAATCCTGAGATAGTAAAGACAGGTATGGAATCCCCCAACCACCATGACTGAAGCAAGAACTCTTCTGGAACTGGCAGGATGTTATCATCATTGTATCAAGCACTGCACCCATCATTCTAATTTAAAAAAAAAAAATAAATGAGGCAGGCCAGAAGGAGGAACACATTAAAGTGATATGTGGATCAGAACAACGGGGAAGTTTGATTTCATAAAGCAGCAACTGATGTCGGCCCCCATGCTGGCCTTTGCTGATGTTTCCCTTCCAACTAAAAACTGACACCAGGGTCAGATTTAGTTACATAGTTACATAGTAGGTGAGGTTAAAAAAAGGCACCAGTCCAACCTATGTGTGTGATTATATGTCAGTATTACATTGTATAGCCCTGTATGTTGCGGTCATTCAGGTGCTTATCTAATAGTTTTTTGACACTATCGATGCCCCAGCTGAAACCACTGCCTGTGGAAGGGAATTCCACATCCTTGTCCATCTTACAGTAAAGAACACTTTATGCAGTTTAAGGTTAAACCTCTTTTCTTCTAATTTTAGTGAGTGGCCACGTATCTTATTAAACTCCCTTCTGCAAAAAAGTTTTATCCCTATTGTGAGGTCAATTTGTAAATTTAAATCATATCCCCTCTCAAGCGTCTCTTCTCCAGAGGGAATAAGTTCAGTGCTCGCAACCTTTCTTCATAACTAATATCCTCCAGACCATATCGCTCCATTTCCAGTACATCCTTCCTGAGGACTGGTGCTCAGAACTGGACAGCATACTCCAGATGAGGCCGGACCAAAGTCTTGTAGAGCGGGAGAATTATCACTTTATCCCTGGAGTTAATCCCCTTTTTAATGCATGCCAATATTCTGTTTTCTTTGTTAGCAGCAGCTTGGCATTGCAATCATCTACTAGGACCCCCAGGTCCTTTTCTATCCTAGATTCCCCAGAGGTTCACCTCCTAGTGAGTAGATTGCATTCATATTTTTGCCACCGAATGCATTATTTTACATTTTTCTACATTAAACCTCATTTGCCATGTAGTTGCCCACCCCATTAATTTGTTCAGATCGTCTTGCAAGGTTTCCACATCCTGCAAAGTTATTGCACTGCTTAGCTTAAGGGATTGTAAAGCTTCATTTTTTTTTTTTTAACTACCAAATATGTCAAACTTACCTCCCACCTCATACTTACCTCCACTGTGCAGTTAGTTTTGCACAGAATGGCCCCGATCCTCGACTTCTGGGGTCCCTTAGCGGCGCTCCTGGCTCCTCCCCGCATTGATTGTCCACGTCAGAGACGCGCTCTCCTTGGTGGACACCCGTGCGGGCACGCTCTTGAGTCCTGCATCTGTGTCCATTCACAGAATGCAGGAATTGGCCCCGACCCCGGTGCCACATCATTGGATTGGATTAACAGCAGCGGGAGCCAATGGCTGCGCTGCTATCAATATATCCAATCAGGACACAAGACACCTGCTAGAGCTGGTATGCTCATTCCTGGCCGAAGAACGACAGTGTTCAGGTAAGTAAAATGGGGGGCTGGGGGGCTGCAACACGAGAGAAGATTTTTCACATTAACCGCTTCAGCCCCGGAGGATTTTACCCCTTCCTCACCGGAGCACTTTTTGCAATCTGGCACGGCGTCGCTTTAACTGACAAATGCGCGGTCATGCGGTGTTGCACCCAAACAAAATTGACGTCCTTTTTTTCCCACAAATAGAGCTTTCTTTTGGTGGTATTTGATCAACTAAATTTTTTTTCACTATAAACAAAAAAGAGCGACAATTTTGAAAAAAAAAACGCAATTTTTTTTTTTACTTTTTGCTATAATAAATATTCCCCAAAAATATATAACATTTTTTTTTCCCAGTTTAGGCCGATATGTATTCTTCTACATAATTTTGGTAAAAAAAAAAATCGCAATAAGCGTATATTGTTCGGTTTGCGCAAAAGTTATAGCATCTACAAAATAGGGGATAGTTTTCTGGCATTTTTATTATTCATTTTTTTTACTAGTAATGGTGGCGATCTGCGATTTTTATCGGGACTTCAACATTATAGCGGACACAGCGGAGAATTTTGACACATTTTTGGGACCATTGGCATTTATACAGCGATCAGTGCTCCAAAAATGCATTGACTACTGTAAATATGTCACTAGCTGGGAAGAGGTTTAACACTAGGGGGCGATCAAGGGGTTAATTGTGTTCCCTAGTGTGTGTTCTAACTGAAGGGGGGAGGGGACTGTGTAGGGGAGATGAGAGATCACTGTTCATACTCTGTATGAACAGACAATCTGCCTCTTCTCCCCTCAAAGAACCGGAAACTGTGTTTACACACACAGATCCCGGTTCTCGTGTGCCACGAGCGATCGCGGGAGCCGGCGGGCAATCGCAATAGCTCAGTGGGCAAGCAGGGGGTGTGCGCGAGCCCCTAGTGGCCACAGGGCGAAGCTATGTTACATAACGTTGTTTCGCCCAGCAGTGCCATTCTAGGTTAGTAAAACTGTGGCTGCTGGTCGGCAAGTGGTTAATGCATAGAATGTTTACCCCATCCTCCAGGTTGTTTATGAACAAATTAAACAGGACTGGTCCCAGCACAGAACCCACCCCTGACTATTCCGAGTATTCCCCATTTATCACCACCAGTCTGAATGCTTATGATGATCCCTCAGCCTTTTATTTTTTGAAGCCCTAATGGCGGCGATCTGCGATTTTTATCGGGACTTCAACATTATAGCGGACACAACAGAGAATTTTGTCACATTTTTGGGACCATTGGCATTTATACAGCGATCAGTGCTATAAAAATGCATTGATTACTGTAAATATGTCACTAGCTGGGAAGAGGTTTAACACTAGGGGGCGATCAAGGGGTTAATTGTGTTCCCTAGTGTGTGTTATAACTGAAGGGGGGAGGGGACTGTGTAGGGGAGATGACAGATCACTGTTCATACTCTGTATGAACAGATGATCTGCCTCTTCTCCCCTCAGAGAACCAGGAAACTGTGTTTACACACACAGATCCCGGTTCTCGGTGTGCCACGAGTGATCGCGGGAGCCCGGCGGGCAATCGCAATGGCTCAGTGGGCGAGCAGGGGGTGGGCGAGCAGGGGGTGTGCTCGCGCCCCTAGTGGCCACAGGGCGAAGCGATGTTAGATAATATTGTTTCGCCCAGCCGTGCCATTCTGGCTCAGTAAAACTGCGGCTGCTGGTCGGCAAGTGGTTAATGCATAGAATGTTTACCCCATCCTCCAGGTTGTTTAAAAAAAAATAAAACGGACTGGTCCCAGCGCAGAACCCACCCCTGACTATTCCGAGTATTCCCCATTTATCACCACCAGTCTGAATGCTTATGATGATCCCTCAGCCTTTTATTTTTTGAAGCCCTTTTCCTTTGCATTTATATGCATTTTTACATTAGAGTTTAGCCACCCAGGACTATTGTTCGCTCTTTTAACTTTATTTCCCAATGGGATGCACTGGCTAATGCCCTTATTTAATATGCTCTTAAAGCAAACCCATCTCTCCGTGTTCTTTGTTTCTAAGATTTTATCCCGATTTATATCTTCTAGCAAGGTTTGTAGTTTTGGGAAGTTGGCTCTTTTGAAATTCAGTGTCTTTGTGTTCCTCTTGTGTTTCCTATTTGTATGATTTATACTGAATCCAATTGACATGTGATCGCTGTTTCCTAAATTGACCTGTATTTCCACACTTGTGATCAGGTCTGTATTGTTGGTATCAGTAGATCTAGTAACGCCTTAATTCTAGTTGGTGCATTTACCATCTGACCCATGAAATTGTCCTGCAAGACATTTAGGAAGTGGCAAGCCATATGCCCCGTACACACGGTCGGATTTTCCGATGGAAAATGTCCGATCGGACCATGTTGTCGGAAAATCCATCCGTGTGTGGGCTCTATCAGACTTTTTCCGTCGAAATTTCCGACTGACAAAGATTGAGAGCTGGATCTCAAATTTTCTGACAAAAAAGTCCGATCACGCCAATTCCAATCGTGTGTAGCCTAGTCCGACGGACAAAGTGCCACGCATGCTCAGAAGAGATTCTCAGATGGAAGCGATTGGTCAGGTAAAACTAGCGTTACTAATCGACAGAGCACATTCGTCACGCTGCAATGTTAAAATTTGTTTAATTTTTGTTCTCCAAAACTTCTTTCTTTATTCTTTTTCCTGATTTCATGACTAGAATATTTTTATTCGTCAGATCTCAAGAATGTTTTTTTTTTTAATTGAGTGGTTGTTTTTTTTTTTTTTTTTTTTTTTTTTTTTAAATCTTTATTTATTTCAAATTTTTTTTCATCAAACATCGTTCAATTATATCAAGTCATTATACAGTTCGACTCTCTTTGACCCCCACCCCCCCCCACCCTCCCGTCCCTGCCTTGCAAGTTGATCCCACAAAAGTAAAATATCACAGATACTGGTCAGTTAATCCTCCTTCTATTGTCTGGTTATCTCTTCAAAATATCTCCATGATTTTCTGAATTCCTCCCAGCAGAGCCGCCTTTCCTCTCCATATCCTACGCTACCTCCCTCCACTTCGTTTGGTTCCCCTCTTTCCAACTTTTGTTGCAAATTCACTCGGGCGATCCATTCCGCTATCTGAGGGCTCTTCACTTCCATCCAATTCTTTGGTATTCGATTTTTTGCCTCGTTTAATAAAATAGGAACTAATGAACCCTTGTATTGTTTCAGGGGAGTATCGTTCCCATGGAACAATACCACCCATGGATCGTCCACGATGTTTTTTTTTTTGTAATAATCTTAATTAGATCTAGAATTTGTTACCAATATTTTTTGATAATAGGACAATCCCACCATATATGTGTCATCGTACCGATCGCCCCACAGCCTCTCCAGCACTCGGGAGATTTGTCCTTTTGGAATTTACTCATTTTCATGGGGGTTAAATACCAACCCGTAATACACTTGTAATTGATTTCTATCGTTTTGGTGTCTAGCGCCGCACCGTGCATTAACTTAAATATCTTTTCACTTCTATTTATGCTGCAAGGGACCCCCAGTTCCTCCTCCCATCTTTTGACACATGGAGGTGTTCCCGCAAAGCCTTCCCGTATTAACATTTTATATATGCGTGAGATATTATTTTTAGTTGATAGACGCATACAGATTTTCTCCATTTCAGTATAATCGTCCCCGTCCCGAATTGGTTGGGGCAATCCTTCTACAAAATGCTTCAACTGGGAATACCTCCAGGTGTCGATCGACATTAATTCAACCTCTTTGTCTAACTCGTGGTAAGTATTTATTTTTCCTAATTTAGTGATATCTCTTAAACGTGCATCTTCTTTTTTAATCCAGTTACCCCAAAGTCTACTCCTTCCTGGTTCAAAAAAGACATTATTTTTTAGGGGAGTTATATTCCCATTTGTTATTTTTATACAACCTATTCCATGCATTCAGTGTAACCCGTGTGATTTCATGTGTTTCCTTTCCTATTCTCCTAAATTTTGGTGGATTCCATATGTCGTGCCCCAAATTCCTATTGTTTAATGTGTTTTCTAAATTTACCCATCTCTTTTTATCCCCCTCTTTTGTCCATTCCGTGACTCGTGAAAGTGCAATGGCCCTGAAATATTTCTCAAAGTCAGGCATGGCTAGCCCCCCTGTTTTTTCTCCCTGGACAGAATTTCTGCTGCTATACGTGGCTTCTTATTATACCAAATAAATTTGAAAATAATGTTTTTTAAGATTCTAAAAAAAACTTTGGGAACCGATAGTGGGAGCATTTGGAACTTGTAATTGACTTTTGGGGCTATCATCATTTTTACTGCGTTAATTCTCCCCATCCACGACAAAGGCCTAACTGTCATATTTTTTATTTCATTTTTGATCTCATCTAATAAGGGGATATAATTTGTTAAGTAGGTCTTCCTTAAGGTATCTGACAATCTCACCCCCAGATATTTTATGTTCTCCCTCCATGGAAAATGAAATTCTTTTGTTAATCTAGCGACTTCCGCTTGCCTAATATTGATATTAAGGATCTCCGATTTGCTAAGATTGATTTTAAAATTTGAAACGTGGCCATACATTTTTAGTACTTTTAATAGGTTGGGTAGAGTAGTTTGTGGGTTTGTTAAAAAGAAAAGTACATCATCGGCAAATGCCGCTAGCTTGTGTGTCTCCTCTCCCACCCTAATCCCACTTATATCAGGTGTATTTCATATAGTAGAAAGTAGAGGCTCAAGGGACAGCACAAACAGAAGAGGGGACATAGCGAAGGGAGACGAAAGCACGCCATTCACTCTGACCTTCGCCTGCGGGTTGTCATATAAAATCCTTATCCACCTCATCATCCTTGGCCCTATCCCCATAGCCTCCAAAGTTGTAAACATGTGTCCCCAGTCTATCCTGTCGAATGCCTTTTCTGCGTCCATCGACAGGAATAGACTGGGGACCCCACCCGTCCTGCTGGCCTGTAGCAGTAAAAGGGCCTTAATCCCGTTGTCTCTTCCCTCTTTACCCGAAACAAAACCCGCCTGGTCGGGATGAACTAGTTCAGACATCTTTATCTTAAATCTATTGGCCAGCACTTTCGCGAAAAGCTTGGTATCAACGTTCAAGAGGGCTATGGGGCGATAACTTGAACACAACGTTTTGTCCTTTCCCTCTTTCAAAATTAATGTTATTGATGCCATCAAGGCTTCTTTACCCATTGCACAATCCCTCCCCAACTGGTTCCAATACCGGCATAGTCTGGGCACCAATATATCTCTGTATCTTTTAAAATATGACAGAGTGAATCCATCAGGGCCCAGGCTTTTGCCAGCAAAAGGGCTTCGTGTATTTCTTCCTCTGTGATAGGTCTATCCATATTCAGACTTTCGTCGAGTGTCAGTGAGGGGACGGAGCTATTCCTGACAAAGTTCTGGCAGTCTTGTACTTCCGCTTGTGTGTCCTGACCTTTTGTTTTCATGTCGTAGAGGACTTCGTAGTAAGTCTTAAACTCGTTGGCTATATCTTTAGTTAATTTTACCATTAAACCTCCTTTATTTTGTATTTTATCAATATAGTTAATTTCTCTCTTTTTTTTGAGCATTCTTGCTAAGTGTTTACCACTTTTGTTTCCCCATTGATGTCTGTCTCTGTCAAGTTTGTGGAACCATTTCCTCGCCTCTTGGTCTATGTCCATTTTTAATTCTTCTCTCTTATTTAACAATCTTTGAAAGGTATCCTGTCTTCGAGTCTTATCGTCCCTATGCTCCTGTTCAAGTCTATGGATTTCATCTATCAACTGAGATCTAAGCTCTCTTTTGGCTCTTTTTTTCCCTGCTCCGATTGAGATAAGGATCCCCCTGATGTACGCTTTGTGTGCTTCCCATAAAGATGCTACTGATGTCTCCCCCGTGTCATTGATTTCAAAGAAGGATATAATTTCCCTTCTTATAATTTCTTCACTGGTGGCTTCAGCTAATAAGCTGTCGTTCAGAACCCATGAACACGGCCGCCTTTGCATTCCGGGGAGTTTAATAGTCATCGAGAGGGGGGCATGATCCGAAAGGGTCGTTATCTCAATCTGTGATTCTACTACCTGTTCCAAAAATTTATGCTCAACTAAAAAATAGTCTAAACGGGAGTGTGTCCCATGTACCGGGGAAAAGAAAGTGTAATCTTTGGCGTTCGGGTGTTGCACCCTCCAAACATCTATCAACTGGCTTTGCTTAAGTTTTCATTTTATCTTTTTTAACTGACATGAGCTCTGGATCCGTACCCTAGATGTAGAATCCATATTGGGGTCCCAGCCAAAGTTCAGGTCGCCAGCGAAAATGACTTCCCCTCTCCGAAAGTTCGCCAAACGACTCAGCATCTGTGATAACAACTCAATCGGGTTTTTGTTGGGGCTGTATATGTTAACCAATGTGAGTGTATTTTCCCCGATTTTACCTTTTATAAATAGGAACCTGCCGTCGGGATCTACCAGCCTGTCTATAAGTATACATTTGATGTTTTTCGCAAATCCAATTGCCACCCCCTTGGCACCTCTGGTCGGGGAGTCCGCGTAGAACCACGTCGGGTACTCATAAGAGGCGATCCTAATATTGCGCTCATGAGACAGATGTGTCTCCTGTATGAAGGCAACCTCTACCTGATAATTTTGTAATTCCTTCAATATCTTGTATCTCTTTACCTGGGAGTTTAACCCTTTCACATTATACGTGACAAACTTCAAATTTCTACCTTCCATCATTCAGACAAGAAAACTATGAAATAACCAGACCTAACCAACTCATATTTAAATGCTTGCTCTTGCAAGGCAGGGACCGGCTCTTGCCCACCCCCCCAATTCCCTTCCACCAGCACCCCAACCCCCCCTTCCTCCCCCCCTACCCCCTGGCCGACATCCGACCCTATGTGCACAGCGAGGCATCCCCTAGAGATCCCTCCTGTCCACTGCGCCTTCAGGGTGTAACTCCGTACCAGGCGTCGGAAGCTGGGTCTCCCCTCTCCCCCCTCCCATAACGGAAGGGGGGAAGGGGGAGCCAGCCAGGTCCATGTCTAGCCCCCCGGTGTCTCCAGTTGTTCTCCACCCCCGACCAATAGTTCCAACTCCATTGATCCCTCCCCACTGCCACAGAAAAAAAAAAAAAAAAAAACCCAGCTCATTTCTACCCTTTTTCTCTCCCATCGGGGTTTTGTTGTATTAGTTCCGGGTGACGGGAATTTTGGGGGTAGGAATCCCCAGCTCTTGACAGAAATTTTGCATCTCCTCAATATACTTCAGGCGTACTGTTCTCCCTGACTTAATAACGATCAACGCTGCAGGAAATCCCCAGCTGTACTTTATGTACTATAGAGTCCGTAGAATTTCCAATAATGGCCTCAGCTCTCTTCTCCTTGCCAAAGTCCCTGCCGATAAATCGGGGAAAACCTGTAGCTCCGTTGTTTCAAATTTTATAGGGGGGTTTACTCTGAGTTTGTTCCAGATTAGGGATTTTTCCTCATAAGAGTGGAATCTAATGAGCACGTCTCTGGGGACTTCCTCTCTTAGCCCCAAGGGCTTTCTAATTCGGTGGACCCGATCTATTTTTAAATATGTACCCTCCTCCAATCCTAATAATGGTTTGAAGATACTTTTCATTTTCAGCATAAGCTCTTCCCCCCTTTGTTCATGGAGAGACCTTATCCTCAAATTTTGCCTTCTGCTCTGGTCTTCCATATTTTCCATTTTGTAGGTCATATCTCTTTGACTAATTTGCATTTTCTCCATCTGCTTTCTAAGCTCCAAATTTCTTTTGATTGCACGGTAGTAAATTCTTCCATTGTCTCTACTCTTTTCAACAAGAATCCCATATCGGTTCTAACATTTGTTATTTCCATTTTAATAGAATTTTCCAGTTTGGCAAACATTTCTGCCATTTCAGTTTTAGTTGGAATTTGTGTCATGTCTCTCTGTGGTAAAATGGGACCTGCGTCCCCGGGCCTTTCCAGATCCACTTCTAGCCTGAGTGTTTCGGCCTGCTCTGCTCTTAGTTTTTCCTGCTCTCTCTTCTTTTCTTTCGCCCCCTGCTGTTTCTTTTCCATCTCAGGACTTTTTAAGCTGATATCTTTAAGGTATTTTTGTATAGTGCTAGTGTTCAGACTCTCTTTGGGGGTTTTAGGTTCCGTACCTCTTTGCGATCTCCCCTTCATTTTTAGCAGGTGATAATGCCAATTCTACCCATTTCTCATATAGAGGTGTATCTTCACTATTTAGGCAAATGGTGTACACCTATTTAGGGCTCCTTGGTGGTGACTGTCCCCTGGGCGTCCTTAGCAGGGGGAAAAGGAAGCACTTTTAGTCCCACCACCGTCCTCTCCCCAGTGCTCTCAAGTCGCATGGAGTGAAGCACACTATATCCTGTGATAATTAGTACATATATGTACAGTCTCGTGAAAATACTTGTAGATGGGCCGGGGTCAAAATCTGAGGGTCATCACACTTTAGTAGTTGAGGCCTTTTCAGTATGCATCCGGTGATTATGCTGTGAGCCTGATATAGTGAAAAAGCCTGCAAAAATCGCAGTAAGAGAAGCAAATCTTTCACAGCGACCTTAGCCCCTTTGGTGGGTCCTGTAAGCCATTCTTTGCTCTGAGGAGGGCAGTTGGGGGATGTGGTTAATATAATAGCCTTTTGTCCCTTTTAAATAATCTTATGTATCATTAGCATCTCTCCATTCCCCTCCAGCAGCGTTTCAGCATGATTCATATGGGATTTATGTGGGAAAAGGGAGAAAAGTTCAGGCTTGTATGGTCAGTGCTAATTATCTGACAGTGCAGCACCAATCAGGCAGAGATTAGACGCTCCCCAACACTTGTGCTGCTGTCTCCCCCTTTCCTTTTTTTTTTTTTTTTTTCCTTCTTTTTTCCCCACCACCTCCTGCAGGGTCTAGAAATACTTTTGTATGAAATGCAGTTATTCCATTATCAATGTCAATTTATCAGCATAATTCAAATGACCCCTTGTCATAGATCTATTGCCTTTTATCAGTTTTAAACTGTACACTGTAATTAAACACACTTAAACTGTAGCAGAGCCTGTAGCCAATTTTCAGAGGGATTTTTCAGGTAATGCAGGTATGTTTAAAAAGGAAAAAAGCAGTCCATACCTGAGAGAGGGATGCCCTTCCAAGATCCCCTCCCAGTCACCTGTTACTTGGCTGTGCTGAGTTGAAGCAGGTATTCACTGGCAGGATAGTAGTGTCCCCTTCTGTATCGATTTCCCCCGGAAGGCTGTCGTTTAGGCAGGTGAGCTAGCTGTATTTGCTCTGCATGCGGGTTTAACTGTGGAGCTTATGTGGGGAGAGTCTCCGGAGGGACGCCGACCTGAGGCTGTCGGGTCCAGGGTGGTTCCTTACATCTCTCTCCGTGCCTGTTTGACGGGCGGGAGTCTATCCCCTTCCCTCGCTTGAACCTCTGCTGAGCGCCGGGTATCAACCCCTTTCCCCGCCAGACCTGATGGACAAAGTGGTCAGCGTAGGGCAGAGGGCAGAGAAGGAGTGTTCCGGGGGACTTCTCCGTCGGGTTTAGGCGGCTGCTAGGCGGGCTCTCACCTCCGCATAGCCCTTCCTGGATCTTCTACCACGACGGGAGTCCATGCTGCCTGTACCTCCGCCGTCGCCGGGCTCCTGCCCCTGCGCCGACGTCTCACGTCAGCATGGCCTGTGAGTGGTTGGTTTTTTAATCAAGATCTCCTTTATTTGTAATTGTGCTCATCTTCGTTATTTTTGTTGGTGTGTTTTGTGTGTCTCAACTTACCCCAACACCATTATTATCATATTTTTTTTTTTTTTTTTTTAAATCTCTAGGAGGTTGTTTGGTGTTGGTGCCCCTTGTTAATTTGACTTTCTGATTTGTGAAATGTACCTGCCTACTCACAAATAAACTGTCCTTTTTGAAGTAAAACACATAGGCAAGTATTTCTTCAAACAAAAAAAAACTTTATTCGGTGTCATAAACAAAATAAACAGGAAGGCAACGCTGGAGAAACTGGTCAATTTGGCGAAGCCTTTTGGCCCCCAGGGCAGACATCAAATATGTAATAGCAAAATTGGTGGCATGAGGAGTACATATTTGAGGGAGTACAATCTGGTCCAGAAGTCCAAGCGATCAGGAAGATCAGATGACATCTATGTCCCCAGGATGTTGTCAGACAAGAGGCTGCATCTTCTGACAGACCAGACTGAACCCAGACCATCACTCTCTGGTCTTCCTTAGGCACTTCCCTCCAGGCTTCCTTCCAGGCTGTGGCTCTGATCTTCTAGTTGTGGCAGGAGGAGGAGGGCAATGGTTGAAATCCCAGCTGCCACTTGCCACAGCCTCCTCCCGAGTGCCACTTGCCACAGCCTCCTCCCGACTGAGGTCTTCCTGTGTATGAAAATGGGACATAGTTTTAGTTCTTTGTTCATCAATCACACTATTTTCAGCTCATGACTGTTGCAAATTGAATGTTAATAAATAGAACATACTATCATTCTGAGCACAGCATTTTTCATTCTTGTCCCAATTCTTTTTGGTCACTACTGTCTATTGATATGTCAACCACTTTGTTAAATCACAACTTAACTGATCAATAATAACATCTAGTTAAAGAGGAAGTAAAAAAAACAAGCCTGCAAGGCAAAGGCATAATGAGCTGGTATGCATAGCATACTAGCTCATTATGAATAACTTACCTGAGAACGCAGCCCCCGGAGCGGTCCTCATCCACGACTGTTAAAAGTGTAAATTCATTATATTTTAAGTGATATAGGTTTCTGATAAACACACAAAAATATATATAATACTTGGGGTAGGTTTGAAGGTCACAGAATATACTAAGGAGGGTATAGACAGATAAATATGATTTTACTGTAAAGGTTAATTCTATTTCCGACATAACTACGTCAGGAAACAGGCCTATGGGTGGAGCTATGCTATCTATCCTTAGACTGAAACCATGTTGGGTATAAATGCAAATTAGGGGTATCACCAAGAAGTGCTGACAATACAGTATGGGACAGTATAAGAATGGTAGGGAGAAGAAGCTAGTGGGAGTGGAAAATGATGGGGAGGTGCAGGAAGCAAGATGAATGATGAAGAGGAGGAGGAGACGGGTTAACATGTAACATCAGAAAACTACCTGAACTCTGAAGCTGTAACCATGATGTCTTGACTTTGATGAGAATAAACAACCTTGCAAGTATTTTTGGATGAGAAACTGATTCTTAATAATGGTATGAGAATGCTGCCTTGAAACAATACATACAATTCTCTTCTACACACATCCTATAGAAGATAGGATATTGACTGACACATTGAAACAGACTTTGCTAATTCATCTTGAAAATGCTCCTGTGAGTAGATGACGAGATAGAGATATCTTCTCTTTTTCTCCCCTCTTCACCGTTCTTTCAATGTCGAGCCAGGCTGAATGGTCAAATTTTTCCCCACTCCTTGACAAAAGGAGGGAAGATGAACACAATGAATGTCAAGTCACGGAAAAAAAGATCTAAGAACCTAGAATAAGGAGACATTTTCGTCAGATGTGAGCAGAAGTCAAAGCGTGAGTTTTTTTTGTTTGTTTTCTCACCTAAGAAAAGAAAAAAAAGCTACAGCCTACGAAGTTGATTGACAAGGCCAGATGGTTGGGACACTTCAAGCTATTTTCGGAAAATCCATTGACTTTGTAAACCTAACGGTAAGGTATGACAAGATATCTACCAAGGTTAGTTCCTATGAAGGTGAGAAGTCTCACATAAGAAATTTTGGGTTGTTGCCCAAGAAGAAAAAAGTGTTGAAACAGGAACGAAGAATTCAAGTTATTTGAAAAAGCTGCCATATATAGATGTACACTATTGGGTGAGCTGATATGAAAAGTCGTATTTTTGACGCTTGAAGTTGGAAACTTCATATACACAGGCTAAGAATCGATCTAACAGGCAAAAACGCATTACAGCACACAACAAAGACACAATTCAAGAAACGAGGCAAAAAAAGCTACAAGAAAATGATGCTTGGAAGAACAAAGAAAAGGACATTTTAAGAAAAAGCAACAGCGAAAGAAAAGCAACTATGAAAGAAGACAAACGAACATCAGGCAACGTTTACGGACATTATTAATCTCTTGTTTTTTTAAGTGCATACAGAACTATCATATTTACAAGGGGTGAGTGTGTTTGTTTAATCAAGAAAAGTAATATGGGACTGGTTAAACATCTCTAGGCTCAGAAGTAAGTTTTAGTAAGATCAGAAAATGTATAAATTTCATATATATACAGAATATAGAATACATGTAGAAGTAAGGTAATTAAATAATGCCAGAGAGTAAAGAAGTTCTATTAACAAGGAAACTAAGTTTAATGCAGCATGTAAATGTCTACGAATATTTTAGCCCTGAACAACAGAAAATGTGTGTTATTACATGTGGTTATTCTAAAACACATACAAAGGGGCAGAACAAAGTTTTAGAGAAAAACTATCGATTAAGATTGTGGAAAGAACTGTATGAAATTGAGATAATGGAAAACATGATGTTTAGTGTTTTAAAAATCCTACAGATTTGGTTACAGGAAATATTAAGTTAAAGGATTGAGCAATTTTTACAAAATATTTCAAACTTGGATTTGGTTATTAAATTAAAAGTAGTAGATTGTACTAATTTACTTAAGGTATAGCCAGAAAAAATATTAAAATATGAAAGATTTGTTCAATCTAAAATAATTGTAAAAGAAAAAAAACTATTGTTAAGTTTTTGTAAAATGAGTATTTCTGATAAAGGTAATGATTTTGGTTGGGGAGGAGTTTTCTCGGGGAAATGGCCAATCACAAGTTTTTGGGCAGGACTCAAATTGTGAGTTTCACGAGATTGTCTTCTAAACAATTTTTTGTCATTATTATAATCAGGAAAGTCATATAATTGTAATGTACATTATTTTTGGCAGATGTACAAACAAAATATGTTTAAAAAATGGTAAAAAGGTTGAATATTTTAAAAAACGAGAAACCAGATTGGTAACAAATTGTACAGTCAATGAGGTACAAAGCATGACAGCGAAGATTGACAGTTCAACAGATCATTCTCTGAACAGTATGTGTCATGTGAGAAGTGTATTTTTACCAACAGTAAAAAGTAGATCAAGTTACACAAAATGGTCAAGAAATTCCATGACACTTGTGAATCAGAGCACAATAAATGTTTGTGTTTTATCTTTCAGATACTTGAAAGAGGGATTCATGGATGAAAAAATATATATATTTAAAAAGAATTATTACTTATAAAAGTAATTGTTTTTAAAAAATAAGATTTTGTGGGCCTTAATAACTTTTTGAGAATTCATTAAAATTTTTGCAAAGTTTCTGGGTAAAATGTAATGAATTATATAGGCTTACTGTAGGACAAATATTTTTTAAATAACAAAAGATAACTTGTATACAATAATTTGAAGATCTAAAGAAAACCCTTATTAATTTAGTATTTTTTGATAAATATAAAGAGATCTCTCAGTCATTTTTATACTTAAGTATATGTGGATGATGAGACAATTCTTTTTAAAATTTATAAATAAATTCTAGGAGTGCATTTGTCCAATGCTATAGATTAGAGCCACCAGTTGTTTTAAATAAACATCGTACGTGTCATTACAAGAATAACAACAGTTGTCAATATACACAGTGTTGTCTAGTGTATTGGCAATTGAATGTTAAAAAGATCAGTTATAGTGATATATAAATATATAATGATTAAATATATGCAGTGTGAGGGATAGAGCCACAGTTAAGTAAATTAATTATGAAAAGTCACTTTTTTGACTTTTAGTGGATATTTATTGAGAAAGAATTTCTTGTGATTCTATAGATGGATCCAAATATTGGCACAATGGAATTACAATATTAACTTTCTGTATGTGTCTACATTAATAGCTGAACTTTAGACTGCAATGTGATGGTTTAGCAGTCAGAGTGACAGCATGTGTGGTTCATTCAATTACATTGTATGAGAGGAATGTTTGGTTCTGAAAAAAAAAAAAAAAAAGTTTCAACATGATCAAATTTCTTTCAGAAATAAGAAGATATTTAGGATAGCCCAACCTAAATTGATGATATTTTACAAAATTAAATACATTATCAGTGTAAAGTAAAATACTATAATCTGGAAAGATTATTATTTTATGAGATTTTAATTAGTTATAAAAAAGAGGGACTATGTAAGTTTGTCTTAGAGTCAGTACAGACTGATTGTAAAAATAATTGATTCCAAAAATATGGATAGAGTTATTTTTACATGAATATATTTTTGCATATTCAGGTACCTGACTGACAGACTGATTGATTGATTTTTTGTTTAGCTAAGGAAAATTATTTTGAGCTACTCATTTTAGAACACTTTGTCATCAAACTTAGGGATTTGTTAAATCTATACAGATTGATTATATTAGTTTTTTTCACCTGCTAAAAGAGGATATAAGGATGTAGTTTTTTTTGGATAATGTTTCTTTTTGATAAATTAATTGAGGCAATTCTAGAAAAATTATATTTTTAATAAGGCTAAGTTATTGTGAACTCATGTCATATTCCATTGGGGTTTGGTTTTCAAACCATGGAATCAGATAATGATTTAAATAGGACAGGTAGTGAAGGTATGCAATTTTAGGTTCAGTAAAGTTTTGTTTTATTATCATCTTAAGTATTCAGGTATTGTAGAACGTATAAATAGTATTATAAAGTCTAAATAGGGTAAGATGATTCAAGGATAAGGTAAATATTGGATGACTTATTTACCTGTTATAGTTTAAAAACTTTATTATTTTCTAAACATAGGGTTTATTAACTTTTATTAAGTTAATGACAGGATATCTTTTAAGATTGGCATACTTAGTTATTTATATAATCTGTAGTATAGAAAGAAGTGTGTTTGCAAACTTTGCAAACAGGTACAGGTATTTCAGAAGTTTGTCCACAAAACATGACTAGGCCTTTGCTAAATTTAAATAGAAATGATGTCTTGAATGAGATTTCTATTTCTAATGAGTATGTTTAATAATGAATTAATATAGCTAAAATTATGGTTAAATATTATAGATCCGAAGGTACCAGGGATATCAACAGAGATGTCAACTGGGATATCAATAGGGAAGATTATTTTGTTATTTTTAAGGTACATTGGGATTATTTTGTTTCAAAATAATTACAAAAATTAAAAATAATATTTAGTAAAAATTAAAATAATATTTAGTAAAAATTAAAATAATATTTAGTAAAAATTAAAATAATATTTGGTAAATATTAAATATTGACAAACATAAAATAAAATGGGTAAACATAGAAAGGATTATCAGTTTAAAATAAATTTAAATTGGATAATGAATATTATTTAATAAAACAATTTTATTTTTTTATTTTATTTTTAATTCTTCCATGACAATGCAGCAAGTACAACTAAATTTCTATTAGTTCTACTTCTTGTTTTTTGAAAAAATATTATTTTTTGATTACGATATTTTCCATTTCGTCAAGTAGCATAGCATGCTGTTCAGTGAGATGGGTGCCATATCATCCTCCACTGTGCTCAGTCTGCCCTCCAGTGCAGAGGTCCTCTCCCTGAAATTTTTGCATATCATGGCAGACAAATGTGATTTCAGCCCTTACCCCTTTTATGTCAGCAGAGAGAGCAGTAATGGACTGATTGGATGAGGTGACAGCAGTAAATATGTCTCTTAGCGTGGGTTCTATCAAATCTGCATTAGGTGAGTGAGATTGTGACCCAGCCACGTTGTTATTTGTAGTACTCACTGCATTCCATGCTGCTGACAATCCATCGTCATCCTCCAGGGGTACAGTGTCATCTGCATCTGGGGACCTTTGTAGGATTTACCCCCATAGAGAAGTTTCTGTGCGGCCTCCTTGTACTGGTCCTTTGCTGCACGCCGCTCGCCATCTTGGCCTAGGAGGTCCGGTTGTGTCTTGCCTCCGTTATGTCTTTGCTTCCCGGTGTCAGGTGGAGCAGTTCTGGGTAGGATTGATGCACGGATGGCCGGCGGAGCTCCTGGAGCACACGTCCTTCTACATTCTATGCATTAAGGTGAAAAAACATCTGACAATACCGTAAATAAAAATAGGGTTACTTAAGCGCTAGTGAGGATTAAAATCAGAGGACCATTAATGTTTTAAGATGGCCAAATGATACAGCTGCAAACCCATAAAAAAGTGTTCACACACGTGAGTGATATGTTAAAAGTACACAAATAAATGTGTGATGGGTGCGCTTATATCAACCTTACAACAGGAATTGATAGACCTGTGTGACACTTGAATTATATGGTATATAAACCGTGAACGTGATGTGTATAAAACCGTGTAGTGCGGTGATTTAAAATTTGTATTTAGACCCCAAACAGGTTGTGTTTAAACAAGGGGTTAAATAGTTGACAAGAATCTGTCAAGTTGCTTCTGTGAAAAAGGGTTAAATAATTGACATCAATCTGTCAAATTGCTTCTGTGAATTGTGGAACATCCTTTGGTGATTAGCCTTGATTAATTAAATGATTGAATGAGTGGGGCACTTAAAAGATAGCTATTAGTAGATATCAGTTTCCTATTATTCAATATGTAGCTAGTGCCAATAAATAAACAAACACAATTTGATTAGGTTTAAAATAATAATAAACGCTGTATTGGTTACAGCCGCCAATACTCAAATTAGTGAATAATAATCCTATGCCATATCCTCCCAGGCTGGATCAATACTTAATATTACATGCCGCAAGAAAATAAAATGCTGGAAGTTTCTGCTTTATACACAGAATGACATACAGGCATATGGAGAAAGGAGAAAAAAAGAAAAAATAAACTGTCACTTTCCTTTTTTGCTGACACCTCCAGGTGTTTCTCGTCCTCTGCCTTTAGCGCTGTGCTTGCAGACACTTCCAGTGGGTTTGCATATATAGAGAAAAGAAACATACACCAATTGCGCAGTATTTCCCAGACAGTGTGTGTGTGTGTTGTAGCCAGTGAGCGGTATTGTACTCACATGCACCCGGTATTAATGAAGCGGTAGCCGAATGCTTGTCAGGCTTATGTTTCAGGGCTGAGTGCCCTGCTTGTCCACACTCTGCGTGCTATGGTGACGTCACTAGGCTCCTCCTATTCCCGATGCGTTGCATTACAGTCACGTAACGTTTTCAAGGGATAATGAGCCCTGTGACAGCTGAGGATATTTATAGGGCAACTGATAGCGTGCGGGTTACCATAGTGATCAATTTGTGCTCATCATCCACATTCAGCATACCGCTGTGACCAGGTGCTGCGGAGATCCTATGCTTAACTGGTTGTATGCCAGATAAGACTTTGTGGAATGAGTAGATTCGTTTAGCCGACAAGTAGATCTGTGTGTGTGTGTGCTGAACTTTATTTGAAAGGAGAGAATATGTGAATAGATAAAATTGGTTAAAAACTTATGATTATGTGTGTATGTGTATCATGTGGATGTGAAAAAGTGAAACTAGAATTGTGTGTAAAAACGGGAAAAAATAAAAAACCATTTACAATAAAAGTAAAAATATGGAAATAAAACATTTAAAAAACATATGTAGTAAAAATAAAAATAAAAATAAAAATAAAAATAAAAATAAATATAAAAATAAAAATAAAAATAAATGTAAAAATAGCAAGAATGGGTAAGGGATAAAAATAAATAGAAATGCAATATGAGCAGTATTTGCATACTTGGATCGGGACAACAGAGAGAATATATAGAGATGTATAATAACTCAAAGAGCCACTCCATTTAAGGAGGAAACTTTATAGCTGGGGAATTTTGGTGTGATTTGGACCGGATTCCAATGCTTTTTATGGGCTGACTGCCAGGAGCGCTAAGACTTATACAGTAACATAGTATATCAGGAATTGGTCTAAAAAATAAAGTTATAAAATTACTGTAAAAGTGTATATAAATATATAAATATAAAAATATATATATATATTAAAAAAGGGGGATGCACTTATAAAATGGAGGGTAAAAATACAAAAAATACTCAAAAAAATTAGTATTTTTAAAATTATTTTAAAAGTCAGATATAAAGCAGTTTAGATCAAAGTCAATGTTTAATCCTGCTGGCGCAAAGCTATTAATCTCATATATCCATCTTGACTCACTTTTGCTGAGTTCTCTGACTTTGTGGCTACCTCTCCAATTCGGTTTATATTTCTCGATTGCCCAAAACTTCAACTCTGATGGGTCTTTATTGTGTACTTGTGCAAAATGTCTGGATACACTGTGCTTTGGAAAACCAGCTTTAATATTCTGCACATGCTCCCTTAAACGCTTCCACATAGGTCTTTTGGTTCTTCCTATGTATTGAAGGGAGCATGAACACTCAAGCATATACACAACCCCCTCTGTTCTACATGTGATAAAGTCTTTTATTTCATATTCCCTTTTGGTACTCGAAGACATGAATTTGTTACATTTTCTTCCTCCTTGTTTGGTGTTTGTGCATGCATAGCAGCGTTTACAGGGATAGAAACCTTTTCCTTGGAAAAATGACAAGTTATTATTGTTTTTTGGTGGATCTGGGACATTCTTTGCTATTAGATCACGCAGTGTTGGGGCTTTCCGATAGATAAAACGCGTTTTTTCTGGTAGAATTTCTTTCAATTGTCTATCTGCTTGTAATACTGACCAGTGTCTTTTTATTATTCTCTCGATCTTTTTATGCTGTATATGGAAATTAAAGATCATGGGAATTTCTGCATAATTCTGTGTGTTGCGGTCCTTATCCTTTATGAGCGTTTCTCTGGGGATCCGTGATACTTCTTCTATTTTTTTATTTATGAAATCCTCACTGTAGCCTTTCTGTTTGAATTTGTTGCCTAATTCCTTGGCTTGTTCCAGGTACCCTTCTTTATCGCTGCAGTTTCTCCTAAGTCTGATTAACTGCCCTTTTGGAATATTTATTAACCATGGACTATGGTGACAGCTGTCCGTAGGAATGTAGCTATTTCTTTCTACGGTTTTGAAAAAAGTTTTGGAATGAAATCCTCCGTTTTTTAGTGTAATGTCTAGATCTAAAAACTTAATATTTGTATCGCTGGTGTCAAAAGTTAGTTTAATATTCCTTTGGTTATTGTTGAGTCTCTGGAAGAAGTTCTCCAAGCTATTCTGATCCCCTTTCCATATTATGATGCAATCGTCTATAAATCTTTTGTATAGGGTCAGCTCTGGTGGATAGTTTAGATATAGAGCTTCTTCCTCCCAATTAGCCATAAAGATGTTTGCGACACTTGGGGCATATTTTGCCCCCATTCCAATTCCATTCAGCTGCCTGTAATATTCTTTGTTATACCAAAAATAATTATGCTGTATACCATAGGCTAAGCATCTCAAAATGAATCTTTTTTGCTTGGATGCTAGATTTGTCCATTTGTCCAGTGCCCATCTAGTTGATTTGATTGCATCGCTGTGATCTATAATGGTATATAAAGATGATACATCTGTCATGGCTATTAAGTAATATAAGAATATAAGGAAGTAGCCACGAATATAAGGAAGAACTGATTGAACTAATAGAAAGAGGAAGCATGAAACATATATTAAATAAAAAGGAGAAAAGATACCTGGTCCCTGATATATGCAGGGTTCCGGTTATATATACTGTCCCCAAAATTCATAAAAACCAAACCATGCCGCCAGGGAGACCCATAATAAGCGGAATACAATCTATAAATTCAAGGATAGGTGAATATGTGGATAGCTTTATCCAACCATTAGTACCCCAAACCAGATCATATCTGAGGGATACGAAACACCTCATCCAAATACTAGAAACAACACGAATAAATACTGATGACAATTACTTAATAGCCACGGCAGATGTATCATCTTTATATACCATTATAGATCACAGCGATGCAATCAAATCAACTAGATGGGCACTGGACAAATGGACAAATCTAGCATCCAAGCAAAAAAGATTCATTTTGAGATGCTTAGCCTATGGTATACAGCATAATTATTTTTGGTATAACAAAGAATATTACAGGCAGCTGAATGGAATTGGAATGGGGGCAAAATATGCCCCAAGTGTCGCAAACATCTTTATGGCTAATTGGGAGGAAGAAGCTCTATATCTAAACTATCCACCAGAGCTGACCCTATACAAAAGATTTATAGACGATTGCATCATAATATGGAAAGGGGATCAGAATAGCTTGGAGAACTTCTTCCAGAGACTCAACAATAACCAAAGGAATATTAAACTAACTTTTGACACCAGCGATACAAATTTTAAGTTTTTAGATCTAGACATTACACTAAAAAACGGAGGATTTCATACCAAAACTTTTTTCAAAACCGTAGAAAGAAATAGCTACATTCCTACGGACAGCTGTCACCATAGTCCATGGTTAATAAATATTCCAAAAGGGCAGTTAATCAGACTTAGGAGAAACTGCAGCGATAAAGAAGGGTACCTGGAACAAGCCAAGGAATTAGGCAACAAATTCAAACAGAAAGGCTACAGTGAGGATTTCATAAATAAAAAAAAAGAAGAAGTATCACGGATCCCCAGAGAAACGCTCATAAAGGATAAGGACCGCAACACACAGAATTATGCAGAAATTCCCATGATCTTTAATTTCCATATACAGCATAAAAAGATCGAGGGAATAATAAAAAGACACTGGTCAGTATTACAAGCAGATAGACAATTGAAAGAAATTCTACCAGAAAAACCGTGTTTTATCTATCGGAAAGCCCCAACACTGCGTGATCTAATAGCAAAGAATGTCCCAGATCCACCAAAAAACAATAATAACTTGTCATTTTTCCAAGGAAAAGGTTTCTATCCCTGTAAACGCTGCTATGCATGCACAAACACCAAACAAGGAGGAAGAAAATGTAACAAATTCATGTCTTCGAGTACCAAAAGGGAATATGAAATAAAAGACTTTATCACATGTAGAACAGAGGGGGTTGTGTATATGCTTGAGTGTTCATGCTCCCTTCAATACATAGGAAGAACCAAAAGACCTATGTGGAAGCGTTGTGCAGAATATTAAAGCTGGTTTTCCAAAGCACAGTGTATCCAGACATTTTGCACAAGTACACAATAAAGACCCATCAGAGTTGAAGTTTTGGGCAATCGAGAAATATAAACCGAATTGGAGAGGTAGCCACAAAGTCAGAGAACTCAGCAAAAGTGAGTCAAGATGGATATATGAGATTAATAGCTTTGCGCCAGCAGGATTAAACATTGACTTTGATCTAAACTGCTTTATATCTGACTTTTAAAATAATTTTAAAAATACAATTTTTTTGAGTATTTTTAGTATTTTTACCCTCCATTTTATACGTGCATCCCCCTTTTTTAATATATATATATTTTTTTATATTTATATATTTATATACACTTTTACAGTAATTTTATAACTTTATTTTTTAGACCAATTCCTGATATACTATGTTACTGTATAAGTCTTAGCGCTCCTGGCAGTCAGCCCATAAAAAGCATTGGAATCCGGTCCAAATCACACCAAAATTCCCCAGCTATAAAGTTTCCTCCCTAAATGGAGTGGCTCTTTGAGTTATTATACATCTCTATATATTCTCTCTGTTGTCCCAATCCAAGTATGCAAATACTGCTCATATTGCATTTCTATTTATTTTTATCCCTTACCCATTCTTGCTATTTTTACATTTATTTTTATTTTTATTTTTATTTTTACTACATATGTTTTTTAAATGTTTTATTTCCATATTTTTTTTACTTTTATTGTAAATGTTTTTTTTTTTATTTTTTCCCGTTTTTACACACAATTCTAGTTTCACTTTTTCACATCCACATGATACACATACACACATAATCATGCATACCAATTTTACCTATTCACATATTCTCTCCTTTCAAATAAAGTTCAGCACACACACACAGATCTACTTGTCGGCTAAACGAATCTACTCATTCCACAAAGTCTTATCTGGCATACAACCAGTTAAGCATAGGATCTCCGCAGCACCTGGTCACAGCGGTATGCTGAATGTGGATGATGAGCACAAATTGATCACTATGGTAACCCGCACGCTATCAGTTGCCCTATAAATATCCTCAGCTGTCACAGGGCTCATTATCCCTTGAAAACGTTACGTGACTGTAATGCAACGCGTCGGGAATAGGAGGAGCCTAGTGACGTCACCATAGCACGCAGAGTGTGGACAAGCAGGGCACTCAGCCCTGAAACATAAGCCTGACAAGCATTCGGCTACCGCTTCATTAATACCGGGTGCATGTGAGTACAATACCGCTCACTGGCTACAACACACACACACACTGTCTGGGAAATACTGCGCAATTGGTGTATGTTTCTTTTCTCTATATATGCAAACCCACTGGAAGTGTCTGCAAGCACAGCGCTAAAGGCAGAGGACGAGAAACACCTGGAGGTGTCAGCAAAAAAGGAAAGTGACAGTTTATTTTTTCTTTTTTTCTCCTTTCTCCATATGCCTGTATGTCATTCTGTGTATAAAGCAGAAACTTCCAGCATTTTATTTTCTTGCGGCATGCAATATTAAGTATTGATCCAGCCTGGGAGGATATGGCATAGGATTATTATTCACTAATTTGAGTATTGGCGGCGGTAACCAATACAGCGTTTATTATTATTTTAAACCTAATCAAATTGTGTTTGTTTATTTATTGGCACTAGCTACATATTGAATAATAGGAAACTGATATCTACTAATAGGTATATTTTAAGTGCCCCACTCATTCAATCATTTCATTAATCAAGGCTAATCACCAAAGGATGTTCCACAATTCACAGAAGCAATTTGACAGATTGATGTCAATTATTTAACCCTTTTTCACAGAAGCAACTTGACAGATTCTTGTCAACTATTTAACCCCTTGTTTAAACACAACCTGTTTGGGGTCTAAATACAAATTTTAAATCACCGCACTACACGGTTTTATACACATCACGTTCACGGTTTATATACCATATAATTCAAGTGTCACACAGGTCTATCAATTCCTGTTGTAAGATTGATATAAGCGCACCCATCACACATTTATTTGTGTACTTTTAACATATCACTCACGTGTGGGAACACTTTTTTATGGGTTTGCAGCTGTATCATTTGGCCATTTTAAAACATTAATGGTCCTCTGATTTTAATCCTCACTAGCGCTTAAGTAACCCTATTTTTATTCACTTCACATACACCCTAAACCACTTTTAAGTAGCTGAAATGGAAATATTTAAATTTTTAGAGAACCGCAAGGTAGACCTAGAGGAAGTTTTCTCCACCACAAACACCAATACAGATACAGGTGACCTAGATACAAATTTTAGAAAATTCGGTCATCTAATGGAGAAAAAAGTTAGCCTTTGGTGGGATATTGCCTCTCACGAACAGTATATAAAGGAAAACATTGTACCAAGGAGACTCAGGTGGGATGTACCTATTAATGATGGACTCCTGGACCCAGAATCAGTAGATGAGTGGTACAAGTTTTTTAATGGAAAAGGTCTAGAAATTTTACATTTTTTAATACAAAGAAAACAAAGGAAAGTAACAAAGATTAATGAACAGATTGAGGAAAGCAAGGTGGTTCTGGACGCCTATAAGGATTCAGCCTCCTTTGCAACATTAACTAAACAACTAAACAGAGTATTAGAACAAAAGGATATTGAAATAAAACAGAGAAAGAAACGTAAATACATGAGAGATACAAATGATTATAAGCTACAACAAGCATATAAATGGCAACTGAATTTAAAAGACGGAAGATCAGATTCAATAACTTCGTCACCAGCGAGAGAAGTAAGAATAAGATCCCCAAGTAGGGACTATGCATATAGGTCCCCTGAGCGACATGTAAGACAAAATGAAAATGGACAACAGAGAATACAGAGAGATGACTACAATGGTCCTAGAACACCAAAACCATGGTGGAAAAACAAAAAACCATGGACAAAATCCCCAAAAAATGCACATTGGAAAAATGGGGGTAATAAAAATCAAAGACCCCAAAATCAACCACAAAACCAGTATAGGAATAATGATAATAGAGGACATGATGACAGGGGACATCAAAATTATCAAAATTATGGGAATAATGAAAACAGAGATACAAGGGAGTACCACAACCAGCAGCCATACCAAAACTACCAGGACCGCTCGCATAGGGACTACAGAAGTAGCCCTAATTACACCAGCAATAGATATGAATCCTTGAGACATGAAGAACCTAGCACTTCTTCCTCTTTTTTAGACCAGCGCAGGAGGGACAGAACTCCTCCGCGAAACGAAAGGACCCCACCACGCACCATAAGAAGTCCAAATCCAAGAGAGGAACCAGGGGAGGACGGAAGGTCCAAACGAAAAAGAGAGAAATAGGAGAAGGAATATATAATCTAAGTGGAACAGAATTGACCAATACGGAATTAAGGACACTAGACAAAGGTTTAAAGTATGCACCAATAAGAAATTTAAATAAGTTTGACACCTATGTGGACATTCAAAAATATACCAGGAAACTAAATATAAAGAAGTACATGCTTAACAAGCCAACATCCATCATAAAGAATCATCAAGAAGTATCAGGAAATGTTGAACATACTTCTCTAAGGAATAAATCCCTATTCAACCCCGAGGGGACTAACAATGAGCATGTGCAAGTTTTTAATAGACTGGTCACACAGGATATTGAAAAACTAAAAATTAAAAGGGCAAAGAATTCTGAAGACATCAGGAAGGGAATAAAGGAACTGGAAGATAAAAAGGAATTGGTAATACGACCAGCCGATAAAGGAGGAGCCATAGTGATAATGGCAAAAGAATACTACAACAAGGAACTCAGTGGCCAACTGAATGATATTAATACATATATCAAACTCAAAGGTAACCCCACGAAAGAATATAAGGAAGAACTGATTGAACTAATAGAAAGAGGAAGCATGAAACATATATTAAATAAAAAGGAGAAAAGATACCTGGTCCCTGATATATGCAGGGTTCCGGTTATATATACTGTCCCCAAAATTCATAAAAACCAAACCATGCCGCCAGGGAGACCCATAATAAGCGGAATACAATCTATAAATTCAAGGATAGGTGAATATGTGGATAGCTTTATCCAACCATTAGTACCCCAAACCAGATCATATCTGAGGGATACGAAACACCTCATCCAAATACTAGAAACAACACGAATAAATACTGATGACAATTACTTAATAGCCACGGCAGATGTATCATCTTTATATACCATTATAGATCACAGCGATGCAATCAAATCAACTAGATGGGCACTGGACAAATGGACAAATCTAGCATCCAAGCAAAAAAGATTCATTTTGAGATGCTTAGCCTATGGTATACAGCATAATTATTTTTGGTATAACAAAGAATATTACAGGCAGCTGAATGGAATTGGAATGGGGGCAAAATATGCCCCAAGTGTCGCAAACATCTTTATGGCTAATTGGGAGGAAGAAGCTCTATATCTAAACTATCCACCAGAGCTGACCCTATACAAAAGATTTATAGACGATTGCATCATAATATGGAAAGGGGATCAGAATAGCTTGGAGAACTTCTTCCAGAGACTCAACAATAACCAAAGGAATATTAAACTAACTTTTGACACCAGCGATACAAATATTAAGTTTTTAGATCTAGACATTACACTAAAAAACGGAGGATTTCATACCAAAACTTTTTTCAAAACCGTAGAAAGAAATAGCTACATTCCTACGGACATAATAAAAATACACTGGTCAGTATTACAAGCAGATAGACAATTGAAAGAAATTCTACCAGAAAAACCGCGTTTTATCTATCGGAAAGCCCCAACACTGCATGATCTAATAGCAAAGAATGTCCCAGATCCACCAAAAAACAATAATAACTTGTCATTTTTCCAAGGAAAAGGTTTCTATCCCTGTAAACGCTGCTATGCATGCACAAACACCAAACAAGGAGGAAGAAAATGTAACAAATTCATGTCTTCGAGTACCAAAAGGGAATATGAAATAAAAGACTTTATCACATGTAGAACAGAGGGGGTTGTGTATATGCTTGAGTGTTCATGCTGCCTTCAATACATAGGAAGAACCAAAAGACCTACGTGGAAGCGTTTAAGGGAGCATGTGCAGAATATTAAAGCTGGTTTTCCAAAGCACAGTGTATCCAGACATTTTGCACAAGTACACAATAAAGATTTTAACTTGCTTATATATATTTTTATATATGTTTATTTCGTATTAAACATTGTGTCAATAAATATCTTTTTTACCTTTTTTTATCAATAAGTGTAAGCGCCTGTAGATATAGCAATTGTCTCGATACCCAGGAACACAAAGAGTTAATGTGCACGATATCCACAGCACCCGAGCGCAGCGGTGTGTTGAATAGGATGATGAGCACATAAAAGTTGCTATGGCAACCACCACGCTAAATGTTGCCCTATAAAAAGGTCTCGGCTGTCACAAGGCTCATAATCCCTTGATAAAGTCACGTGGGCGTGACGCAACGCGTCGGGAGGAGGAGCCAAGTGACGTCACCGAGACAACGAGGACGAGCAGGGCAGAGAGCCCTTACAGTGCCTGAAACATTTCTCGCTACCGCGCTCAGATCGCAGGGTGCTGTGTGAGTAGACTGGCTTATGCCACAACTTATGCACATCATTCAAAGTGTAGCAATACTGCGCAATGTGTATGTATCTGTTTTATACCCTCATGCAAACACGGAAAGGATAAAGTGGACGCGATCAGCGGGAAGAAAAACACCGCAATAAGATAAGTGAAAGTGAAACTTATATATTTGTTACAACATATATTCACTGACGGTGCTTATCTTATATCTTTCACATCTTTTAACTTTTGTTCAATATCAAAGGTGAATTAAGCTAACCAATCAAAGGTGGTTGCAGCTTTTTTATTTTTTGGATTGCAAAGGGCAATTATTCAATTAAAGCCTCAGAACCAATTAAGGAGAAATACCTGTTATGCGACCGCAATAAACCCTCAGGAGGCATCTAATAGATGCATGGACTTAATAAGGGTCCAAAAATAAACGCGTTTTTACCTAAGCACTATCCCACAATTATTACATACCCACTGGAAAAAGCATTTATTTATTTATTTATGGTTTTATGTATTTATATATACACAGTGCACGGATTTAAGGGAGGTTTTTACACACCACATATGTAGCACATTTGCACAAGGAATTTTAATTATATCTACATTATAATTTTAAGGTTGATTGAAAGCGCACCCATTGCACAATATTTTTGTGTATTTTAAACATTACACAATAAAGACCCATCAGAGTTGAAGTTTTGGGCAATCGAGAAATATAAACCGAATTGGAGAGGTAGCCACAAAGTCAGAGAACTCAGCAAAAGTGAGTCAAGATGGATATATGAGATTAATAGCTTTGCGCCAGCAGGATTAAACATTGACTTTGATCTAAACTGCTTTATATCTGACTTTTAAAATAATTTTAAAAATACAAATTTTTTTGAGTATTTTTAGTATTTTTACCCTCCATTTTATACGTGCATCCCCCTTTTTAATATATATATATATTTATATATTTATATACACTTTTACAGTAATTTTATAACTTTATTTTTTAGACCAATTCCTGATATACTATGTTACTGTATAAGTCTTAGCGCTCCTGGCAGTCAGCCCATAAAAAGCATTGGAATCCGGTCCAAATCACACCAAAATTCCCCAGCTATAAAGTTTCCTCCTTAAATGGAGTGGCTCTTTGAGTTATTATACATCTCTATATATTCTCTCTGTTGTCCCGATCCAAGTATGCAAATACTGCTCATATTGCATTTCTATTTATTTTTATCCCTTACCCATTCTTGCTATTTTTACATTTATTTTTATTTTTATTTTTACTACATATGTTTTTTAAATGTTTTATTTCCATATTTTTACTTTTATTGTAAATGTTTTTTTTATTTTTTCCCGTTTTTACACACAATTCTAGTTTCACTTTTTCACATCCACATGATACACATACACACATAATCATAAGTTTTTAACCAATTTTATCTATTCACATATTCTCTCCTTTCAAATAAAGTTCAGCACACACACACAGATCTACTTGTCGGCTAAACGAATCTACTCATTCCACAAAGTCTTATCTGGCATACAACCAGTTAAGCATAGGATCTCCGCAGCACCTGGTCACAGCGGTATGCTGAATGTGGATGATGAGCACAAATTGATCACTATGGTAACCCGCACGCTATCAGTTGCCCTATAAATATCCTCAGCTGTCACAGGGCTCATTATCCCTTGAAAACGTTACGTGACTGTAATGCAACGCGTCGGGAATAGGAGGAGCCTAGTGACGTCACCATAGCACGCAGAGGGTGGACAAGCAGGGCACTCAGCCCTGAAACATAAGCCTGACAAGCATTCGGCTACCGCTTCATTAATACCGGGTGCATGTGAGTACAATACCGCTCACTGGCTACAACACACACACACACACTGTCTGGGAAATACTGCGCAATTGGTGTATGTTTCTTTTCTCTATATATGCAAACCCACTGGAAGTGTCTGCAAGCACAGCGCTAAAGGCAGAGGACGAGAAACACCTGGAGGTGTCAGCAAAAAAGGAAAGTGACAGTTTATTTTTTCTTTTTTTCTCCTTTCTCCATATGCCTGTATGTCATTCTGTGTATAAAGCAGAAACTTCCAGCATTTTATTTTCTTGCGGCATGCAATATTAAGTATTGATCCAGCCTGGGAGGATATGGCATAGGATTATTATTCACTAATTTGAGTATTGGAGGCTGTAACCAATACAGCGTTTATTATTATTTTAAACCTAATCAAATTGTGTTTGTTTATTTATTGGCACTAGCTACATATTGAATAATAGGAAACTGATATCTACTAATAGCTATCTTTTAAGTGCCCCACTCATTCAATCATTTCATTAATCAAGGCTAATCACCAAAGGATGTTCCACAATTCACAGAAGCAATTTGACAGATTGATGTCAATTATTTAACCCTTTTTCACAGAAGCAACTTGACAGATTCTTGTCAACTATTTAACCCCTTGTTTAAACACAACCTGTTTGGGGTCTAAATACAAATTTTAAATCACCGCACTACACGGTTTTATACACATCACGTTCACGGTTTATATACCATATAATTCAAGTGTCACACAGGTCTATCAATTCCTGTTGTAAGGTTGATATAAGCGCACCCATCACACATTTATTTGTATACTTTTAACATCTGACAATACCGGCCACCCCAGCCCCCCTTGTTTTACTTACCTGACCCCTCGAAAGTCCCGCGCTCGCCCCCGACATCCTCTTCGCCTCTCAGAATGACCGTTGATTGGTTTCAGTGGATGGATTGAAAGCAGCGCAGCCATTGGCTTGCACTGCTGTCAATCAAATCCAATGACGCGGCGCGCCGGGGGGCAGGGCCGAGTGAGCGGCTATAGCCGCCGGGTGTATCACGGGAGCGTGCCCGCAAGTACTCCTCACCATGATGCGAGGGAGCTCGCATTAAGGTGAGAAGTCCTTGCGGGGGGAGACGAGACAGCCGCTGTGGGACCCCAGAAGACCAGGTACGGGACCACTCTTTGCAAAACAATCTGCACAGTGGAGGTGAGTATAACATGTTTGTTATTAAAAAAAAATAAAAATTTCCTTTACAGCCACTTTAAACAATCTTGTTTTTTTGTACAATTCTCCTTTAAGGGGGCATGGCAAGGGGTGTGTCCTATGCCTGCATACTTTTGCTGATAGGTGTCCCTCATTCCCATCTCAAAAAGTTGGGAGGTATGCTTCAGTGTCATATAGCCCAAAACACCAACTATATGCCACTAATCATGCATGAAAGCTCAGTGAAAATGCTATCTTCTGATAGCTTCTTTTTTTCTATGCTACTGAGAGTCTTGGACTTCACTGTATACTATATTTGGATATGGTTGCCTTTCTTGGTTTTCTGTATACCTTTTATACCTGAAAAATTACAATAAAACATAGCTCGCACCTGCCCCTTTTTGGAGGGACAGTCCCTGATTTGGAGCAATGTCTCTCTGTCTCTCATTCCTCCTCAGTTGTCCCTCATTTTGGTCTGATCTATAAAGATATTTTTATCTATCAAAAAGTGTTTTCCAGCACTAAACCTTTCATTCAATTTCTAAATTGCTGCATTTGTAAATTCTAAAAGCCAATATAAAGGAATAGTAGTGGTAAAAAAAAAGCACTCATGGGTTGAACCAATCTTTTATTTTTTTTGTACAATTCTCCTTTAAGGGGGCGTGACAAGGGGTGTGTCCTATGCCTGCATACTTTTGCTGATAGGTGTTCCTCATTCCCATCTCAAAATGTTGGGATGTATGAATAAACATATAAGTTCAGTGAAAGGGCTCTTTCAGTCAGGCATTGAATTCTAAAGCAGCCTTTAAAGTGATTGTAAAGGTTGTTTTTTTTTTTTTTTTTTTTTCACGTATGATCAGAACCAAAGAACAACCGGAAGAATTAAAACTAGCAATCAGAATCAAAAAGGAAGATTCGTCTCGCGGCAAATGAAATTACGAAATCCAGCACATTATCATCTTTTATTGAATTTGATAAGAATGAAGCTGCTGCTGGTGATGCTGATATCTTTACCAAAACGTACTTAAAAAGGCATGTGTGCTCTTGTAATGTAAATTAATTCACTATTATGCATGTTTTATGATTGTTCTTTGAAGTTGCCCCCACACTATTATCCATGATTTATTACTAGAAAAAAGGAAAACTATTTTGTTGTCCCTTGTTTTTTTTTCCAACCTTAGTTTTTAGGTAACTGCCTACTCCAAATATGATTTAATTTCTGACAGAGGATCTGGAAGTCCCAAAAACACAGGTAAGTATTGTGCTCAAAATTTTTATTTTTGGGACAAAAAATTTAAATAACATAAAGAAACTTCCAGATCCTCATTCAGAAATGAAATCATATTTTACAGTAACAAAAAGTGCATTCCATGCTCAAAATTCACAAAAATAAACATAATAGAAAAGAACAAATCCTAAATTAATATAAATTATAAGTGGGAATAATGATAGTCTTGAGACCATGGTGGGTGGGGATCACGTGGCTGATATTGCCACTGAGTGGCATGCTGCTGTGGTGGCTGTGGAGGTGGAGGCTGGTAGTCTGACAGGTGGGTGTTCTTGGTCATTTGCCCTTTGATCCCCTTGTTGAGCACCTGGAGTATGATGGTCTCACACATGTGCCATTGGTCCTATGCCATCTGGCGCAATTTGTTTGCGGTCAGGGTTCCAAAACAATCAGTCTCATCAGGATTATGTTGGAGGGCTGTAGAGGCGTGGGTTAAAAAGGAAGTAGCCTCATCCTCCAGGTTCTTGCTTTTCCTGCTTCTTTTGGCCACAGGAAGTAGTGTGGGGATCACAGACACAGTGCTTCCAGATTGCTCCTCCACATTGACACTTTCCTGTGTATGAAAATGTGACATTATTAGTATTTGTTATTTGGTCATCAATCAAGACTTTTTTCCCAGATGTTGCAAATTGAATGTGTGTAATAAAAAAGACTATCATTCTGGCCACAGCATTTTTATTTGGAGTGTACTGTGTTTGGAGATGGAAACTACTTTGTGAAGTTTGAAATATTGGCTCAATAATGTTTAGTTATCGTAATTGTATTTTATGGAGACAATATGTTCTTCGATGCTATACCTGTGTCAAGGTTGGCTCCTCCACATCTTCCTCTTTGGATTCAGGACATGGGCCCTCAGCAGAGGTGGAAGGCAGGGTTGACAGAGATGGTCTGGGGTCACACTGCTCTGTCAGAAAGTGCAGGCTGTCAAAGTACCAGAGCCTTGGTACATACATATCATCTGCTGCTGCTCCTGACTTCTCTGAATCCCTCATTTTATTAAGCTCTCTTTGAATGTACTGCGTAGATTATCAATTTTCCCATGCACATACCTTGTGTCTGCATTGGGGCAAAAGGGTTTACACAACTCTACAGGTTTTTCCAATGCATCCTGTCTTTGCTGTTTATTGAAGTAATCTCTTTACAAAAGTTATTGAAGTAATCTCTACTTTTTATTTTACACAAGCATGGCAACTGCCTGTATTGCTCAATGAAATGTGGCAGAAAATCCGGGGAGGTGAACCTGTTAGTCATGACACCTGCAAGACACAACACAAGACAAAGCATAATACAAGTTCATCTGGCTTCCCCATAAGCTGTCCCCAATATAGGCTACCGGATACAGTTTAGCCCACTAAACCTCAATGTAGGCCCCGATCTAAGCAGGTTAGTCCACTAAACCTCTATGTAGGCCACAATCTAAGCAGGTTAGTCCACCAAACATCTATGTAGGCCCCAATCTAAGCAGGTTAGTCCACTAAACCTCTATGTAGGACCCAATCTAAGCAGGTTAGTCCACTAAACCTCTATGTAGGCCCCAATCTAAGCAGGTTAGTCCACTAAACCTCTCTGTAGGCCCCAATCTAAGCAGGTTAGTCCACTAAACCTCTATGTAGGGCCCAATCTAAGCAGGTCAGTCCACTAAACATCTATGTCACAAAATAAAGCAGTACCTTTGTTTTAAGACCGGTTTTGACCGTTGGCGCTGGAATGTCCTCCACTAACAGATCTTTCTGACGGTGTTCCATGTTACATCTCTCGGGCTTTATACACTGCGCATGCATAGAACTCCGCCCCCAGGTGCGTAATAATGCAGGGGTGTGAATGGCTAGAATATTATCCTGTGAGTGACACACAGGCACGCTACTCAGCGGAACATTCATGATAAATATGGCGGATTCGGACAGTTCCAGCCAGCACCGCAGCGGAGGAGCTAGGAGAAGAGCTAAAGCCACACCTATAAATGTAAGGGCGAGATGGTGGAGATGGTGGCCATACTCGAAAAAAAGGACTACGACTGCAAGCTGCATACCTATAAAAGGTCCAACACCGGAAAGGACATAATTCTGGAGAAGGTGATCGCATTTCTAAATGAAAAACATGGTGTGGAGCGATCAAAGAACCAAATCAGAAAAAGATGGTCCGATCTCAAGCATCGGGAACCAGACCAGCTAGATCACATCCATCATATTTAAGAAAAGTAAGCAATAGTTTTGTCTAAGCAATATGTATATGTGTAAATTATGTGTATCTATACAGTATGTTCTTTGTAAAAGTAGCCAGATAGAATTTTTTCTACGCTCATAATCGTTTTTAGGTCTGGATCAGCAGTTCCCATCAATGCAGCTTTGCCAGTGCATGGAGAGAGTAGAGCTGCTGGTTTACACAGAGCAGGGAACTGCCACTTCCCCAGTGCTTGCTGTCACACAAAGTGACACAACATGTGTACTGTACATCAGTACCCTAGACCCATCACTATTGCAGGACATCCAGGTACAGGCCCACTGGAGTCCCCAGCACCTGCATGATATATCTCCACTGTCCCACTGCTCCAAGCAAACTTCAAAAGCTTCAACTCAGCTTGTTGTACAAGTTGTAGTTGTAGTTTCACCCCAGCTGGAGTGCCGAGGTTGCCTACCCCTGATGTAGGGCCCTTCGTTGCCTTAATAGTTTTTTGTCTTTTTTAGCAGGCCATGTTTTTCCCCATTGTACAATTGTCAGAATAAGTGCTGATATGTTGCAGTGTTGCAAGGAACTGGAGAAAATCAAAGAGGCTGCTACTGCTTTACAGCACAGAATGCAAGACTTTGTGGACATGCTGGCTAAATTATAGTTTCCTCTTGACTTGTATTCTCATTTAGTTTATATTTGTGTCTTCATCTTGTGTTTATTCTGTGTGTTTTTTCTCCCTTCCCCCTTTTTTCTACATTTTTAGGTATATGTTTTTATACCATAAGTCAGTGTTTATCAACTCCAGTCCTCCAGTAACAACAAGTCATGTTTTCAGGATTTCACACATTTAAAACGGCTGTGGGAACGCCTAAGGCAGTGAAATTGATCAAATCACAAATAGTGCTAAATAACGGAAATCAAGAAAACATGCCCTGTTGTTGCGCCTTGAGGACTGGAGTTGATAAACACTGCCCTAACTAATGTGATTTTTTTTTAAAGTGCAAGTTAAGTTCTATGCTTTGGTGGGGTACAATATACTTTTCAAAACTAATTACACTAGCAATGTGGCAAACTAATTACACTAGCAATGTGGCAAACTAATTACACTAGCAAGGTGGGTAGTTCTGTTTTCCCATCTAGCTTTGTGCTGACATCTTACAATAACAACTTTGTCTGCTTAACGTTGGAACAGAATATGTTTTTTGTTCTTTTTGGTAACATAAAAGACAAAAATGGAAGGTGCAAACACCTAGTGGCTAACCTTTAATCCATGATCAAATTCTTAAAAGGTGGGTACTCACAAACAGCAACTCTTTTAAGCCTTAAAAACACACAGTGTCTAAACATGTGCTATATCCCATCATGGGGTCTAAACTGTTGCGTTTCGGGGGCACACCCCCTTCCTCAGAGTAGCCTAGCCCTGACGTGTCAGTTTATAACCTGTGATGTGGTATAGAGTAAATGTTTAGACACTGTGATTTTTAGGCTTAGAAGACTTGCTGTTTGGGAGTATACACCATAGGCAACATTTGAACAGGTATTAAATGACATTGCCAAGGCACTAGTGCATGCCTTCCATTTTTGTATTTTTGGGAGTTGATAGCAGATCACCCCATCTGAGAAAGGCAACATCCACCCAGTCTTGGGATACTGATGTCCCTGTTGCCCTTCACTTTATAAAACCACTTAGCGTTGGAAGTGACTTTTTGAAGTGTAGCTAATAACAATGATAAATATAGAAGAACCTACATGTTCTCAAAAAAGATCTTTGTTTGTTAAAGCACCTTACAATGCACCTTTGAATGTGCTTGGAGTAAAAATGTTTGGACACAACAATGTGTGGCTTCTTATTTCCTTGCTGTGTACTTGTAATCTTAGAGAGTTGGCATATTTAATGTTACAATGTGCTCTTAGTACATGTTGCCATCTTCCGCTAATTTTAGATGCCAAATTTTAAATGAGTTGTAAAGGCATAATGTTTTGCTGCTTAATGCATTAGATGCATTGAGAACCAAACAATTGTGTGAGGGTGTCAGCCCCCCAGCACCCCCAAACACTTAGCTGAAGAGGATATTGTGACCTGTTGCACAGGGAAACCGGAAGTGACTTCGGCAGCTCCGTGGAACGCACAGCCCGAGCGGAGCTGCCTGTAAGGAAAGTAAGTGAGGCTGCATATGATGGGGCACAGTGAGGCTGTATATGATGGGGCACAGTGAGGCTGCATATGATGGGCACAGTGAGGCTGCATATGATGGGCACAGTGAGGCTGCATTTGATGGGACACAGTGAGGCTGCATATAATGGGGCACAGTGAGGCTGGATATGATGGGGCACAGTGAGGATGCATATAATTTGGCACAGTGAGGATGCATATAATGTGGCACAGTGAGGCTGCATATGATGGTGCACAGTGAGGCTGCATTTGATGGGGCACAGTGAGGCTGCATATGATGGGGCACAGTGAGGCTGCATATGATGGGGCACAGTGAGGCTGCATATGATGGGGCACAGTGAGGTTGCATATGATGGGCACAGTGGCTGCATTTGATGGGGCACAGTGACAGCATTTGATGGCACAGTGGGAGCATTTGATATGGCACAGTGGCTGCATTTGAGGGGCACAGTGGCTGCGTTTGATGGGCACAGTGGCGGCAATTGATGGGCACAGTGGGTGCATTTGATGGGCACAGCGGCTGCGTTTGATTGTACAGTGGCTGCAATTGATGGGCACAGTGGCTGCATTTGATGGGCACAGTGGCTGCATTTGATGGGCACAGTGGCTGTGATTGATGGTACAGTGAGGCTGTAATTGATGGGGTTTTTTTTTTTTCCGAATTTTGAAGTTTACGCCCCCCAAAAAATTTTGAGCACCACGCGCCACTGGCCCAGATAGAATTGAAGGAACGTTGCATCTCTACAGCCACAGTCACTGCAGAAGAGATGGGGCTGGGAAATGGTACAGAAGGATTATGACCATACGCCGTGAAAAAGACTCACCAGTGCTGGCATTCAGGTGGTTATTGAGGGCAAACTTTGCCCAGGGTAGAAGGTCTACCCAATCATCCTAATAGGCAGAAATGAAGGCACAAAGATACTATTCAACATTCTGGTTGCCTCTTCCAGTTTGCCCATTTAAATGCGGTGAGAGGCCGAGGAGAAGTCCAATTTGATTCTAAATATTGTGGCCAGAGCCCTACAGAAGCAAGCTGCAAATTGAACTCCTCTATCAGAGATGATGAGAGAGGACATACAATGAACACAAAAGATTTCCTTAATGAAGATGGCAGCCAGAGTGACAGCAGAAATGTCAGGGACCATAAACTAGGCAGAGCCAGAAAATTCATTTAATGGCAGTTTAAAAAAACTCACACCTTTAATGTAATAACCAAAATAACACAGTTCAGGAACGTAGTCAAAAACAGAAGCCAGGGTTTGAAGCCAGAGCAGGTAATCAGACAAGCCAGGATCAGGGAACCAGAAGTCAGTGTTGTCAAGAGCCAAAAATCAGGAGCAGGAATCAGAAGAGAACTCAGCCATTCCAAGTCATACACAGGAACACACTGTAGATGTTAAGCACACGAGGACACAGAGGGAATGAGCGAAGATGTTTAAATAGTCAAAAGGGGCTGGCTGTAGGCTGGACTAATGAGACAGGCAATGGTAACCAGCAGTGGAGGCTGGTGCTCAAACTTTTTCTAAAAAGTTCTAAAAATAGGTCGCAAGGAAAAAAAAAACCCAACAGAATGTTGGCGAAGGAGGAAGCTGTGCACAAGGACAAAAAGCAGGATCTGTCCCTGTACCCATGCTGCTGAGTGTAAACAAATATAATATTTTGCAGCTGCACAGAATCATTACATTCAGAAAGTGCTGCAGCTCAAACTGGTATTACAGTGTTTGGTGGATGCTGGAGAAATAAATCACCTGCCAGTTTCTTCTGCTTCTGGTCTCAGGGGTGTTATATCTGCAATCTGCTGTGCCCATTATGAGGGTTCCCACCATCCCTGTGCCGAGTTCCCAGTTCTGTAACCTGCTGTGCCCATTATGAGGGGTTCCTACTGTCCCTGTGCTGAGTTCCCGGGTCTGTACATCTGCTGTGCGCATTATGAGGGGTTACCACCATCCCTGCACTAAGTTGCCGGGTCTGTACACCTGCTGTGCCCATTATGAGGGGTTCCCACTGTCCCTGAGCTTAGTTCCCGGGTCTGCACACCTTCTGTGGGCTTTATGGGGGGTTCCCACCATCCCTGCACTGAGTTCCTGGGTCTGTACAACTGCTGTGCCCATTATGAGGGTTCCCACCTTCTCTGTGCTGAGTTCCCGGGTATGTACACCAGCTGGTTGCTGTTCCCACTATGAGTGGTTCCCACCATCCCTGTGCTAAGTTCCCGGGTCTATATACCTGCTGGCTGCTGTGCCCATTATGAGGGGTCTGTACACCTGCTGTGTGCATTATGAGAGGTTCCCACCATCCCTGCTTTGAGTTCCCGAGTCTGTACATCTGCTATACGCATTATGAGGGGTTACCACCATCCCTGCACTGAGTTCCTGGGTCTGTACACCTGCTGTACCCATTATGAGGGGTTCCCACCGTCCCTGTGCTGAGTTCTTGGGTCTGTACACCTACTGTGCGCATTATGAGGGGTTCCCATCATCATCCCATCATCATCCCATCATCCCTGCACTGAGTTCCCGGGTCTGTACACCTGCTGTGCCCATATTGAGGGGTTCCCAGCATCCCTGTGCTGAGTTCCCAGGTCTATAAACCTGCTGGCTTCTGTACCAATTATGAGGGGTTCCCATGATCCCTGTGCTGAGTTACCGGGTCTGTACACCTGCTGGCTGCTGTGCCCATTATGAGGGGTTCCCACATCCCTGTGCTGAGTTCCCGACCAGGTCTGTACACATGCTTTGCCCATTATGAGGGTCCCCACTCTCCAGTGATGCAGCACATAAGCAATGCCAATGGTAGCTCACTGCACTAGCCCTGCTGATATAGCCTTTTTATTTGCTGGCACCATTGGTGTCACCAGCATGGGGCCTGAGGGGGCCACGACCCCCCCAATTTTACTGTGTGCCCCCCAAGTTAAGTGCTGTATTTCAGTTACTAATAACTGAATAATGGCCGGTGCTGCGGCTGTCTGAGTGCAGACAGTCGGCTGCCCGATTGAATGACTCACTGGTATCATATGACTGTCAGTCAGACTCTGAGCCAGTAAGCCGGTGTTCTATCACGAACAGTCCGGCTGTCACCAGGTGTCCGAAGTGTACTGCGCATGCGCAGTACGGAGCATGAAGATTTTCGGAAATTGTCGGAAGATGAACGGCGCCGTGAGTCGAGGTGAAGCCCCCACCATCCAAGCGGACATAGGGTTAGTCAAACTTAGAGGGCCCCTGGCGGGCTCGCTTCGCTCGCCACGCTTCGGGCACGGCCTCGCTGTGCTCAGCTCTTTTATATTCTAACTCTATGTCCACTTGGATGGTGGGGCTTGAAAGTGGACTCACGGCGCAGGCGCCGTTCATCCTCGGCAATTTTCGGAATATGGGTGTCCTGTGTACTGTGCATGCGCAGTACACAGCGGACACTTCGTGATGGGGGACGGCTAATGATAGTACACCGGGCTAGCTACTAGCCCAGGTGACGTCGTGGTCAAGCTCCCTGCTCCCGGGGGGTGGAGTCACTCTAAGGAGAGGAGAGCAGCGCAGCCCACCTGAGCCTGCATGCTACAACAACTCCCATCGCCGCAGTGACGGTCGGATATTGCCTGGCCTGCTTCTGCCTGGACACCACACCACGTCACGTGGCTGGTCTGGGCGCGCCTGGTGGCAGCAGTACTGTGAAGTGGAGTGGAGACCCAGGAGCAACAACATCACTGAACGTGACCGACCCCCACGACTGGAGGAAGCACTGGCAATGACAGCAGTGCAAGGAGGAAGGAGAAGGTGGAAGAGAGAGGACCCATCCTTTCCTGCTTGCCAAGGTGAGAGACCTGTCCCTGACACCCCCCCTAAAGGATCGACCCCCCCCATACACCTGACCTCATCTACCTTTCCCATCAATGCCTGTGATTCCTGCTGGAAGTGGGAGCTGCCCATGGCCTGCTGTGATTCCTGCTGGGAGCTGCCCATAGCCTACAGGCCAGCAGGACCTGTGACCCACATTCCATGGTCGGCTCCCAGCAGGACCCACAGGTCAGTGGCCAGCAGGACCACAGGTCCGCAGCCAGCTCCCAGCAGCTGCAGGACCCACAAGTCAGTGGCCAGCAGGACCCACAGGTCCGCAGCCAACGCCCAGCAGGACCCACAGGCTGCAGACCTATGGGTCCTGCTGGCCACTGCCCTGTGGGTCCTGCTTGGAGCTGGCTGCGGACCTGGGGGTCCTGCTGGCCACTGACCTGTGGGTCCTGCTGGGAGCTGGCTGCGAACCTGTGGGTCCTGCTGGCCACTGACCTGTGGGTCCTGCTGGCCACTAGCCTAGGGTGACCATAAGTCCCCAGCACAGCTGGATTACAAATATCTTCCGCTCACATGGCACGGTCACTGTGTGCAGTCTATCATAGTAGCCCATCCAGGAGGCGGTACTTCGTATGACAGTGGCCACCGGGTAAGTGGGAGATCTCTGCTCTGTGTAATCCGGTGGTGCTTGCCCCCCCCACCCTTTCACCATGCACCGGTGAGGCTGCATATATGGGCACCGGTGAGGCTGCATTGATGGGCACTGATGCATTATTTTTGTTAAACCTCCTTTGTTGCTATTAACATTAAATTATGTTAAAACATTGAATTACATTTCTCTTGCTTCATAACGTCAATATGTTGACACCACCAGCTATAATGTATGTATATGTGTGTGTATATATATATATATATATATATATATATATATATATATATATATATATATATATATAAATTAGCGTTTTATGGTTGGACCCCTACTTTTGTCCTTGTCCCCCCATGTGCCCCCCCTAAATATGAAAGCTAGAGATGCCACTGGCTGGCATCATGCTCTGAGTCCCGGGATCACACCTCTGGAAGGTTTGAAGTCCACCAGCTAAACACATCAGAACTAAGTCCAACCACTCTTCCCTAGCAGCAGTAATACAAGTGAACCCTGCTCACCGGCGGCCAACTCCTCTCCTCAGGCCTTGCATTCCATCCGCCTTCTGACCTGGGTGAGTCACTTTAGAAACCAGACAATTTTTTTGGGAGGATGCTATGGTGGTGCTTGAGGTAAAAGTGAGGGTGGGCTACTGCACACCTGTCGGCGTGGCCAAAAAGTGGGTGTGGTCAGCAAGTGGAGGTTTCTTCATGGCGTGCAATGGTGATCAGTATATACTGGCCTCTGTTCACCAATAAAAAGTAAAAAAATGCAGCACAACCCTACACTTTCTTTATACAATTCTACAAATGAACTTATAAGTGCAATGGTAAAACCTATAAATAAATATATCCAGTGCAAATCAACCAAAGTATTAGAACATAGTAGTGATGGTGTCACCACCTCTGCAAAAGGTAAGAAATATTGCATAGCAGCAATGTGCAAATAGTGGTGAAACCCCCTATATATAATAATAATAAAATGTAAAATATGTACATCAATTGTACATTTTATTATGATATTATATATAGGGGGTTTCACCACTATTTGCACATTGAAGCTCTGCAATTTCTCAAAACATTTTTGCAGAGGGGGGTGACACCATCACTATTATATTGCAATACATTGGTTGATTTGCACTGGATATTCATTTATAGGATTTACCATTGCACTTATCAGTCCATTTGTACAATTTTAAAGATGATGTGTAGGGCAGCGCTGCATTTTTTGCTTTTTATTGATTTGCGTTAGAAGAGGGAACCAGCTAACAAGATTCTCTTATTGCTTTTGAGATTTTTTTTGTTGCATGGTAGTTGTTTTACTTGATTTGTTATGTCTTCTGTATACTGGTAACCACTGGCCCTGCATATTGGTGGTCAGTGTGCCCATGTATGCTGGTGTTCAGTGTGCCATGTATGCTGGTGGTCAGTGTGCCCCTGTATGCTGGTGGTCAGTGTGCCCCTGTATGCTGGTGGTCAGTGTGCCCCTGTATGCTGGTTCTCAGTGTGCCCCTGTATGCTAGTGGTCAGTGTGCCCCTGTATGCTGGTGCTACATGCAGGGTTCAGGAGGATGCTATGTGCAGGGCTCAGGAGGATGCTATGTGCAGGGCTCAGGAGGATGCTACGTGCAGGGCTCAGGAGGATGCTACGTGGAGGGTTTAGGAGGATGCTACGTGCAGGGTTCAGGAGGATGCTATGTGCAGGGTTCAGGAGGATGCTGGGTTCAGGATTTAGGAGGATGCTGGGTTCAGGATTGAGGAGGATGCTGGGTGCGGGGTTCAGGAGGATTTTACGAACAGAGAGCAGGGCTCAGGAGGATGCTACGTACAGAGTGCAGGGCTCAGGAGGGTGCTGCATAAAGGGTGCAGGGCTTAGGAGGATGCTACGTACAGAGTGCAGGGCTCAGGAGGATGCTACATACAGAGTGCAGGGCTCAGGAGTGTGCTACGTACAAATTGCATTGCTCAGGAGTGTGCTACGTACAGGGTGCAGGGCTCAGGAGTGTGCTACGTACAGAGTGCAGGGCTAAGGAGTGTGCTACATACAGAGTGCAGGGCTCAGGAGTGTACTATATTCAAAGCGAAGGGTTCAATCTAGCTCTTGACCTGTCCCCTCCTTTGCACAGGGCCAGATTAAGAACATCATGGGCCTGGTGCTGAGGATTTTGGTGGGGCCTTTTATAAATAATAAATAAATAAATAAAAATGCAAACAATTTTTTGCTACAACAAATTACATTAAAGAGAGAGAGGGAGGATGAGAGAGAGAAAGTGTATGAGAGAGGGGTGAGGGGTAAGGGAAGGAGGATGAGAGAGAAAGGGGGGATGAGAGAAAGAGGATGCACATGAGCATGCGTGGGAATGACATCAACGCAGCCTGGCCAAGGCAAGTGACCAAAGGCACAGAACCCAGAAGGAAGACTGGGTGAAGATGGAAGTGCTCGGGCCCTGCCGGATTGATCACATCACAGCACAGCATTGGAGGGCTCAGTCTGACAATTTAAGTGTACCCTAATGTGCTAATATGCTGTGCATACTTGTACATTATGGCATAACCTACCTCAGGGCCTCTAAAAAGTAGTAGTAATGTTAGAAAAGTTTACTACCGCTTTAATATCACAGGAGCCTCTCATGGGGACCCCTACTGACCCGGTGGCCCTTGGGCAGTGCCTAAGTGCATAGTTGCCAACATTTCAAAAATATTTTCAGGGACACTTTTTACAAGTGCTATATTTAGAGTAGCTGACATCCCCTGTGTTCATCTATACATCACAGTAGTAATCACAAAATTAAATAATTACTAGTAATGGGGCAGAACAAATAGGAGGACTGAGATTTCCTTTAGTTGAACTAACAAAAGTGTGCCCATTCTAGAGCTGGTAACATTGAGGATATTCAGTATAATTTTAAAGAACTGTTTTTGTGGATAAGAGGCATAGGGGTGGAGTATGGATGGTATAAAAGTGGGAAGTATGTGCAGGTGAGGGAGAGGAATGTGGAGGGTCTAACAGTGGGCACTATGTACATGAGAGGAGTGTGGAGGGTATGGCAGAAGGCACTATGTACAGCAGAGGAGTGTGAAGGGTATGACAGTGGGCAGTATGTACAGGAGAGGAGTGTGGGGGGGTATGACAGAGGGTAGTATGTACCGGAGAGGAGTGTGGAGGGTATGACAGTGGGCACTGTGTACAGGAGAGGAGTGCGGAGGGTATGGCAGAAAGCACTATGTACAGGAGAGGAATGTGAAGGGTATGACAGTGGGCAGTATGCACAGCAGAGGAGTGTAGAGGGTATGACAGTGGGCACTATGTATAAGAGAAGAGTGTGGAGGGCATGACAGTGAGCAATATGTACAGGAGAGAAGTGTGGAGAGTAGGACAGTAAGCAGTAATTACAAGAGAGGAGTGTGGAGGGTATGACGGTGGGCACTATGTATAGGAGAGGAGTGTGGAGGATATGACAGTGAGCATTATGTACAGGAGAGGAGTGTGGAGGGTACGACAGTGGGAACTATGTACAGGAGAGAAGTGTATGACAGCGGGCACTATGTACAGGAGAGGCGTGTGTAGGATATGACAGTGGGTGCAATGTATAGGAGAGAAGTGTGGAGGGTATGACAGTGAGCAGTATGTACAGGAGAGAAGTGTGGAGAGTATGACAGTGGGCACTATGTATAGGAGAGGAGGATGAAGTAATCTGGGAAGGAAAAATGTAAAGGTTTGTGGAAGGATGTTTAGGGACTGCGTAGTGGTTAAGCGGGCCATACATGGATTGAAATTACACCAATTAAGCAGAGACCAGCCATAGTCGATCTATGTATGGGCTAGCTGGTTTTACACAAGTCAACCTATTAACCTACTTGAGTACAACCAGCCTGTCAGGTTTTCCCCAAAACAATCAGTGCTGCCAGCTATAGTTAGCAACACTAATTATTGTATTCACTGGCAGAACACAATAACACTGCAGGAGTGATTCCCCCATTCACAGGTCAGCAGGTGAGAGGGTGTGTGGGGACAGGCTGGGGAGAGATACTAGTCAGTGGCTGGGTAGGCACTGGCTAGTATCAGAGCCAGATACACACAGGTTACATATGACACGATCGTTAGAGCGAGAACAATAATTCTAGTCTTAGACCTCCTCTGTAACTCTAAACATGTAACCTATAAAAAAATGTAAAGCATCGCTTAGTATACAAAAAAAAAAATCGCTCTGTAGCGGCCATAACCCTCGATGGGGCGGCCTTGAATTTTGGGCTTACCAGTTACCTCCGCTTGGCTTGTTAATCCATGTCCAGGGGTTCCCAGGGTTAGTACCCAACAACTTCGGATGCTGACACCATAAAAGTCCTTTTAGAAGGTTTTTATTTGCAGGGGTAACATCCAACAAACATAGTCTCGAATGGGAACAGAGGGCAAGGGTGAAGAAACTCAGGCACCTTGAACTGCTGACAATTGACATGTCTCTAGCAGAAACCCAGAGAGTAGCCACTCACAGCTGGGCAATTCAATGCCGAACAAATCCCTAGCCAGAGATTATGGCAGTCAACACTTTGATCCGGAAACGTGTAAAGTCTCTGAGACAGAATAAACTTTTAACCGAAAGTGAATAGGAACCTTTTCTCAGTACCTGGAACTTTATCCGTCTCCTTGGTAGTACTGTGAAATTGCGAATTCTTTAGTGTCCATAACAACCCAGCAACCAGGCTCTTCTTGAGATGCCAGCTTGTTGGCCCTCCTCCGAAAAGTCCTCCACCGGTCACCTACGCGAGCTGTGGTGCCCCTCCAAGATTGAGAGCACACAACAGGACACCTTGAATCCTGCCTCAGTTACTGCGCCTCGGTTTTTGCACAGACAAACATGATAATTGCACACCTGTGGGCTGGGTTCATATGGAAGAGAGCCCAGAGCTCGCACTTGGAGACAGCTCCACCCTACAGGCATGAGGCCTGGTCTAGGAGTCGGGAGGGTTTCATGTGGAGACGGTTCCATGAGAGAGAAACTGGAGGTCTCTAGGAGTCTAGGGCTGCAGGTGGCAGTCTGAGCGTGTATGTCTGCAGGAGTCAGATGTGGCCCGGGACCGAGCAGTACGAAGCTGAGCAAGTTAATGTAGCGCCCTGGGGTTTAGTCAGGGAGCTCCTCACCAAAAAGAGTAGCTACTGCAGTTAATTTGTGTCATGTGGGTCCCTCGCGCTACTTTGAGTAATTAAGGTCAAATATTGGAAAGTGTAAAGGGTATTTGCAGCAAAATGAAAAGTGTTCACAATTTACACAAACAATGGATAAAATAAGCAGATAATTTTGCGCAAAATAAATAATGATGAATAAATATATTAATAATATAAATAATATATAAATAAGTGCAGTGATGGCTGACGGCCACCAGGTGGCACTAAAATACAATGAGTGATCTGAAGGTGCAAAAATATCATATAGCTTGGAAAACGTGAATAAAAAATAATCAATAACTCTTCAAAAAGTAAAAATGAGTGATAAATAATCACTGGTGAGTGATAAATAATGCTAAAAATTAAATGTGAACAATAGTGACAGTCGTCTAATATTGTAAGTGCCCAGTGCATAAATATGTATAAAGGGTGACAGTTGATGTGTAGACGATGAATAAATTACCGTATTTATCGGCGTATAACACGCACTTTTTCCCCCTTAAAATCGGGGGAAAGTCGTGGGTGCGTGTTATACGCCGATACCCCCAAAAAAAATGACAAAAATTGGTTGCGGCGCCGAAAAATGGCGACCGCGGCCGAAAAAGGCCGAACCGCGCCGAAAAAGGCCGAACCGCGGCCGAAAAAGGCCGGAAAAAGCCGAAGCGCGGCCGAAAAAGACCGAAACCGGCTGTTCAGCTCCGCTCGTAGTCCCGCCTCCCTGCGCTCGCTCCCGAAACAGCAGGGAGGCGGGACTCCGAGCGGAGCTAAACAGTCGGCTCGGTCTTTTTCGGCCACACTTCGGCCTTTTTCGGCCGCGGTTCGGTCTTTTTCGGCCGCGCATGCGCGGTATTTCTCGCAGCGGGAAATTTAAACGATAGCAAGCTGCAAATGACACTAGCAAGCTGCAAATGACGCCGGGCAAGCTACAAATGACGCTGGGCAGGTTGCAAATGACGCTGGGCAGGTTGCAAATGACGCTGGGCAGGTTGCAAATGACGCTGGGAAAGGCTGCAAATGACGCTGGGAAAGGCTGCAAATGACGCTGGGAAAGGCTGCAAATGACGCTGGGCAGGTTGCAAATGACGCTGGGCAAGCTGCAAATGACGCTGGGCAAGCTGCAAATGACGCTGGGCAAGCTGCAAATGACGCTGGGCAGGCTGCAATGACGCTTAAATGTAAGTTTTTTTTTTCCCTAAACTTCTCTCCTAAAAACTTTTTTTCCTTAAAATTCCCTCCTAAACTTGGGGTGCGTGTTATACGCCGGTGCGTGTTATACGCCGATAAATACGGTACGTAAGATAAATTGATATGGCAAAGAATCAATAAATAAATTACGTATGGTAAATTGATATGGCAAAGAATCAAGGAATAAAATCTTAAATAGTAGCGGAATAAAAGTGTCATCAAAAATAAAATCATCAGAATAAAAGCATCATCAAAAATAAAATCATCAGTATAATAAGCGAGATGGTTCCAGAATAAATGAATAATAAATGTGTAATAAATAAATGGTTATCAGTCCAAATAGATATGGGTGGTCTAATATAAAGTCCACACAGGATGAATCAGGTAACAATATAACAATTCTCCAATAGGTGCTCCAGGGTATCTCCACACGTATCAGAGCATTAAGTCTATGCGTTTGACTATATGGATGGGTACGGTTATATTCACACTGGTATTCATCTATTTTGGATATCCTTATTTGGTCTCTCTGAACTCTCACCTTATGCCTGATAAATATGGGCCTTTTAGGGGTATCCCATATCCCCAATGTTAGGATATCAGAGGTCTGCACAGCCTAGTGGGTTATTTAGTCTGGTCCTTCTCCTTTTGTACCTCTAGATGGTGAACCTATAGTAAACCTATAGTGCTCAATGTCACTGGCTCAAGGTGACATAACACCAGGGGAGGGAAAGGGAAGAGAGAGGCCTCCACTAGTGTAGTATGTTTTAAAATAATAGTAAGTTTAATGTAAAGGGTAACAGGTGGACTCTTACATAAAAGAAAAAAATGGTAAGCATAAGGGTTAAAATTGCATAGAACTTCACCGGGCGTTCCTTAGTGCCTCCTCGTGTCCTGTTCTCTGCTCGTTTGCCTACGGCCACTCCCTCTCCTCGGGAGTGGCCATAGGCAAACGAGCAGAGAACAGGATGCAAGGAGGCGCTGAAAACGCCCGGTGAAGTTCTATGCAATTTTAACCCTTAGGCTACTTTCACACCTAGGCGCTGGGTGCGCTGGCGGTAAAGCGGCGTTATATTTAGCCCCCGCGAGCGGCCGAAAAAGGGTTAATACTGCAGCGGCGATTTGCGGGCGGGTTTGGAGCGCTGCCCCATTGTTTTCAATGGGAAGGGGCGCTATAGGAGCGGTAAATATACTGCTCCTACAGCGCACCAAAGATGCGGCTTGCAGGACATTTTTCAGCGTCCTGCAAGCGCACCGCTCCAGTGTGAAAGCCCTCGGGCTTTCACACTGGAGAGACAGCAACGGCTGTTTCAGGTCGGTTTGCAGGCGCTATTTTTAGCGCAATAGCGCCTGCAAACCGACTCAGTGTGAAAGGGGCCTTATGCTTACCATTTTTTTCTTTTATGTAAGAGTCCATCTGTTACCCTTTACATTAAACTTACTATTATTTTAAAACATACTACACTAGTGGAGGCCTCTCTCTTCCCTTCCCCTCCCCTGGTGTTATGTCACTTTGAGCCAGTGACATTGAGCACTATAGGTTTACTATAGGTTCACCATCTAGAGGTACAAAAGGAGAAGGACCAGACTGAATTACCCACTAGGCTGTGCAGACCTCTGATATCCTAACATTGGGGATATGGGATACCCCTAAAAGGCGCATAATTATCAGGCATAAGGTGAGAGTCCAGAGAGACCAAATAAGGATATCCAAAATAGATGAATACCAGTGTGAATATAACCGTACCCATCCATATAGTCAAACGCATAGACTTAATGCTCTGATACGTGTGGAGATACCCTGGAGCACCTATTGGAGAATTGTTATATTGTTACCTGATTCAACCTATGTGGACTTTATATTAGACCACCCATATCTATTTGGACTGATAACCATTTATTTATTACTCATTTATTATTCATTCATTCTGGAACCATCTCACTTATTATACTGATGATTTTATTTTTGATGATGCTTTTATTCTGATGATTTTATTTTTGATGACACTTTTATTCCGCTACTATTTAAGATTTTATTCCTTGATTCTTTGCCATATCAATTTACCATACGTAATTTATTTATTGATTCTTTGCCATATCAATTTATCTTACGTAATTTATTCATCGTCTACACATCAACTGTCATCCTCTATACATATTTATGCACTGGGCACTTACAATATTAGACGACTGTCACTATTGTTCACATTTGATTTTTAGCATTATTTATCACTCACCAGTGATTATTTATCACTCATTTTTACTTTTTGAAGATTTATTGATTATTTTGTATTCACGTTTCCAAGCTATATGATATTTTAGCACCTTCAGGTCACTCATTGTATTTTAGTGCCACCTGGTGGCCATCAGCCATCACTGCACTTATTTATATATTATTTATATTATTAATATATTTATTTATCATTATTTATTTTGCGAGAAATTATCTACTTATTTTACTGCAGTTAATTGATAGAGATCTATTGATTATTTCCTAAGTTCGGCCTTGTTGTACTTTTCTCTTCTACCACTAGATGGCCTGGAACTTGGTGGTTCTAGATATGAGAAGGGAAACCCAAAGTCAGGTTATGGGTATGTGGGGTATCCAATGATGTAACTAACTGAGTTAAAGTAAATGGCGTTACTTAACGCCGTTACTTTAGAGGGTAACGAGTAATCTAACTGATTAATCTTCCCCTCATGGTAACGCCATTCCCATTACTTTACCCATTTTCCCATTTTCCCATTACCGCAATTACATCTACCACTACTAGGGGTGCAATGGATCATCACCCGCCGTGATCCGCGGAGCACTCCGTGGCCTCGGCCTAGCTCTGGAACAGCGGCCATCTTGGTGCACCCGTCGGCCGTTTACAATGTACTTGCTCTGTCAAATGACGGAGCGATCACTTGTAAACAAACCGGCGTCATGATGACGCCGGTTCCTCTCTCCCCTCTGTGTACAGATAGATCGGACGGCAGCAGCAGCGCTGTGGGCTGGATCTGTAGTGCCCACAGCGCTGCTCTGTGACAATTGCAGTCACAGCCATCCCTCAATACCCTGCCAATACTCTGCAATACCCTGCCAATACTCTGCAATACCCTGCCAAAACTCTGCCATACCCAGCCAATACTCTGCCATACCCAGCCACACTCTGCCATACCCAGCCATACTCTGCCATACTCTGCCATACTCGGTAATACCCAGCCATACTCTGCAATACTCGGCAATACCCAGCCATACTCAGCCATACTCAGCGATACCCAGCCGTACCCAGCCATGCTCAGCCCTACCCAGCCATACTCAGCCAATATTACAGTGGGGGAGATTGTGGATATTACAGTGGGGAGATGTATATTACAGTGGGGGAGATTGTGGATATTACAGTGGGGGAGATTGTGTATATTACAGTGGGGACTATATAGTGGTGGAATTTTCACAGGTTTTTGCAAATTCAATTATTATTTGCTGATCCTAAAAATGATCCGATCCGTGACTCTGATCCGAGGAACGATCCGATCAGTGAGTTTTTTGATCCGTTGCACCCCTAACCGCCACTAGATGTCAGTAGTGTAACTGTTGCCTGTGAACATCCCGGACCACTCTGTCCCCAGCCTGCAGTGCAGTCCTAGCAGTGAGAAGATGAGGGGAGAGAGCCGGGACAAGGAGAAGCCGACTGGAAGTGCTGCATGATCGATGGAACCGACTGGAGCGGATGAGATGAAAGCCCTGCATACGGGCTTGCTGCCATATCCGCTCCCCCTCCTCCTGGTCACTCAGGAATCTGTTGTGAGAGGACAGGTAGGCAGCAGCGCTGCTCTCAAGGAGTAAAGCCCCGCTGGCTCAGGTATAGTAGAAGCACAGGCAGCACGCTCAGTGCTGCAGCCTGAAGTCACATGTAACAAAAAATGTACTCTGCTGTCAGGTTTATAGTGCATTGCACTGTGTACAGAGGGGGAACAGATATATGTGTGGGGGGGGGGGGGGGGGGGGGGGCAGATGTACAGAGGGGGAGCAGATATATAAGTGTAGGGGGGGGACAGATGTACAGAGGGGGAACAGATATATGTGTGTGTGTGGGGGGGGGGGGGACAGATGTACAGAGGGGGGGAACAGATATATGTGTGTGTAGGGGGGGGGACAGATGTACAGAGGAGGAACAGATATATGTGTGTGGGGGGATGACAGATGTGTAGTGGGGTACAGAGGGGGGGAACAGATATATGTGTGTGGGGGGGGACAGACGTGCAGGGGGGTGCAGAGGGGAAATAGACGTGCAGGGGGGTACAGAAGGGAAATAGACGTGCAGGGGGGAACACGCCCCTTGCTTACAGTAATACTAGACCCGCCCCTTAGAATATTAAAAAAAAAAGTCACAGTTACTTTGCTGAGTAACTAATTACTTTTCCAATGTAGTAACTGAGTTACTAACGCAATAACTTTTTGGGAGAAGTAATTTGTAACTTAACTAATTACTTTTTTAAAGTAAGATGACCAACAATGGGCAGGGGTTTCCTGGAATCCCTTTGCCTGCTGGGATAACTTATATATTTGGGTGAGTTTAGGTGATCTATGTTCTGTGCCACCTAGACCAATAGGTGGATGTGTGTCGTACGCCCCAGGCTGCTAGGCCGGAGATTGGGCCTATCCCGGCTGGCTGCCAGGCTTTGTGAGGGCCTAACCAGAAGTGACAGGGCAGTGCAGGGTTGGGACTGCGGCTTGCAGTCCAACCGAAAGTGACGGTTCTGCCTGTCGTGGTAGGAGGTGGAAGGAAAGCTGTCACCACTAAGGGACCAACCACCTTTACCAGGGACCACAGTGAGTAGCTGAAGAAAGTACCGGAGCAGTATTCTCACCGAACGGGCACAGTGGAGAATCGGGAAACTTCAGGTGGTGATCAAGTCAGAGACCCAACCAGCGGAGGCGACGCTTGCAGAGCAGCCTTGTGAGTCAAGCCAGGGACCGGGCCGGTCAGCAGGGGTGAAGCTTGAGAGGTATCTGGGGTGCCAGGCTAGGGACCCAGCAGGGAAGCGTGGGTGACGCTTGAGGGAGATACCACCGCAAAAGCCTTGAGGAGCTCACAGGATTCAGTCAGTAAATAAGAGAGTCCAGTGAGAGACTAGGAGCTCAAGGGGTGGAAGAACTACAAGTAGAAGTTGTAGTGAAGCTGAGTGAACTGTTGAGCTTTGAGTTAGGAACTGTTAAGTACTGTTGCCATAGGAAACAGCAATCCTGCACGTGCAGAAGTGGTGCCTTTCTGGGGCCTTTCCCTGTACGGCTGTCCTCCTATTGAAGTATCGGAGTCTGCTAATTGAAATTCCAACCACTTAAGGGTGTCCTGGCTTTCCCTCTTTCCCTTCAAAATATAAAAGGACTGTTAAAAGAACTAAAATCTCTTTTGCATCCAAGAAGTGTCTGGCGCCCAATGGCTTTCACCATCTTTGCACCCACTATACCTCACAACCCACTACATATGAAAGGATGTCAGCTGTCTTTGGCCTTGAAGGTCGTCATTAGACTGGACAAGGCCAGAGACCTTGCTACATAAGCTCCAGGAGGGAGGGCGTGTCCAAGGTGTCGGCTTGAGCAGACGTGCTTCCTGGAGCTCTGCTAGAGACTTATCCTGGTTTATCCTCTTGCCTAAACTGTTCGACCTTGTGCTGGCTGATCTGACCCCCTATGCCGTCCCAATCCTCCGCTGGACTGAAAGGAGGTAAGAAGCTCAGTTTTCCTCCGAATGTGCCTGTGCCTGACGACCCTATAGTGCATGGAGTGGGAGGCCTGCGTGGCCATTCCAATATGACAACTCAGACGGAACCTGGCATACCTGAAGTGATGGCGGCGATATCGGCATGCCAGACAGCCCTGACAGGGTAAATGGAGGCTGTTCAGACTGAAGTCAGGCCACATGGAGGATACAGCAGAGGAGCACTCGGTGGCGATCCGGACCCTGCAAAATAAAGTGAAGGCCCTTGAATATCGCGCAGAGGATGCCGAAAACCGCAACAGGCGAAACAATCTGCAGATAGTGGGCCTTGCGGAAGGAGCAGAGGGACAGAACCCGACTATCTTCGTGGAGGACCTCCTGCATTCCCTGCTTCCCGTAACCCAGCTATGCCCGTACTTCACCATGGAGAGGGCGCACAGAGTCCCGCCACAGCAGGGACCGGCTGGTTCCCCCCCTCTCACTCTAATTTTGCGCCTGTTAAACTTCAGGGACCGGGATGAGTTTCTATGGGCTGCACAAGTGGCGAGGGAGATCGCCTATCAAAATTCTAAGCTGCTCTTATTCCCTGATTACACTATGGAGACTCAGAAACAGCGAAGATCCTTCGATGCGGTCAAGGCGGCTATGAGGGCGAAAGGGATCAAGTATAGCATCCTCCTCGGCGAAGCTGAGAGTGGTCGATGGTGAAACCATCCGGTTCTTTACCAATCCCAGGGATGCTACCTTGTGGTTGGAGTCACTGCCTTCTCTGAAATTAGTGGATTCTGATCTTTCATTGACTGTTTGCTGGCGGCACCCATCTGATTCCAGTATCTGGATCTGGGGGACAGAGTTTATGCTGGTTCTATGTTCTATGTTCCGTGTTGACCCCTGAAGTATGGGTTCTGCCTCCCTGATGCATGGGGGGCCCTGTGATATCAGGTCTTACATGCTTACCTGCTATGGCGGTTCTGGATACACTGCAATGGTAGGTGACTGTTCTCATGTGTACTTTAAAGACATGCCTCACTTTGACTATTATCCTGAACAGTTCCAGGTTACTATGCAACTCACTTTTCTAAGTTTTCTGCCCCTGGCTGACCCAAGCGACTTGAACTCCTGTGTTAATATATTACTGTTTACTAACTAGTTCTCTAGCAACTCCTGCTGGGAGGCTATCCGCTGTTTTGCTAGCTGGGATTGTGGTCCCCCCCCTCTGTGCAATTGAGGTGAGGGGGTGACTGACTCTCCCTTGTTGCCTGAGGCGCGCCTCCCTGAGTAGGCTACGCTGAAGGACTGGGGTTTGGGGATTTATGCAGGACTCCAGTTTGGGGGATCTGGGGGGTGGGGGGAGGGGTGGCCAGCCGTTGCTGACCCTTGTTGGTTTTGGTTTTATTTTTCAAGTTTTTTTTCATTATATTACTCTCCAATGTATTCAGGTATGGTAAAAGAATATGCACCACAGGAATTTCATGCCTCACTCACAGTGACAGTTGGACTTCCGCCCGGGTAGTTTTTTTACCCCCGGGGATGGACTACTGCTGAATTGATTCCGGGGACACCTGCTTTTCTTGTATCCCCTATGGCTAGTTTTTCAGTACTCTCCTGGAACGTCCGGGGATTAAATTCAGCGATTAAACACTCCCTGGTTTTCAATTTTCTAAAAAAGTACGCTCCCCAAATTTGTATTTTGCAGGAGATACACCTTGTGGGTTCTCGAGTTCTTGGTCTTAGGAGAGCATGGATAAGTTCACATTATCACGCTACATATTCTAGCTATTCCCGGGGTGTGAGCATATTAGTTCACAGATCCCTCCCTTTCCAGCTCAATAATCTTAAGACTGACCCGGGCGGGAGATACATTATTATGCATGTCACAATAGCCAATGTAGAATATGTACTAGTGGGATTATATCTCCCACCTCCTGCAGATACTTCCCTCTTGTATGATATTATGCGACTTGTCATACAATATGGTACGCAGAATGTCATGTTGTTGAGGGACTTTAATTTCCCTGGACAGGCTCCACCAGTCGACTCGAAGAACACCTGATCTCATGCAATGGGCTGATACTTTTGAGTTAATCGACGCTTGGCGTCATTACAACCCCTCTGAAAGAATGTACATTTGTCACTCAACCACGTTTCGGACCCTCTCCCGCATTGACCTGGGGTTTGTCACATGGGCGATGCTGCAGCGGGTATCGAAGGTACAAATCCTCCCTAGAGGCATCTCCTCATGAACCTCTTATGATTACTGTGCTACTGGGACCCCCTGCTGGGCAGAAGCTGTGGAGACTGTTTGGGCACTGGATAGCGGACCCTAAGGTACAGGAAGACATGCCGGAGGCTTTATGTCATTATTGGCTTGAAAATGCTGACTCAACAGAGCCATTAGTGGTTTGGGACGCGTTTAAGGGATGGCTTAGACGGGGTGGATTTTCCCACCCTGTCTCGGGAAGCCAGTGAGAACCTAGAACGGGATATTACCCTGGAGGAGGTCCGGATTGCTATGGCCCAAATGCAACCTGGTAAAACCCCTGGAACGGATGGCATTCCGGTCGAATTCTACTCCACGTACCAAGATCTCCTTGCTCCCAGGCTCACTATGCTGTTCGCTCAGTTCACCAAAATAGGGTCATTACCTGAATCCTAAGCTGTGATTGTGTTGGTGCCCAAACCGGGTAAGGACCCTGAGGACTGTGCGTCATATAGACCAATTTCATTAATTAATGTGGACGCAAAGCTGCTGGCCAAGATACTGGCCAACCGTTTGGCACAAGTCCTGGATGAGCTCATCCATGTGGACCAGACGGGGTTCATGCCCGACAAAGGCACCGATATATAAATTTAAGAAGGCTCCATCTCAACCTGTCCATTCCCCACAACAATGCTGGAACTAGAGTCATTGCCTCTTTGGATGCCGAAAAGGCATTTGACTCGGTTGAGTGGGGCTACCTTTGTGAAGTACTGGTTAGATATGGTTTTGGCCCTCAATTTCTGAGGTGGCTGCAATTACTCTATCAAAAGCCTTCAGCTTTTATATGGACCAATGATAGGCTCTCCGAGCAGTTTTCGCTACAGCATGGCACACGCCAGGGATGCCCCCTCTCCCCTTTCCTATTTGCTCTGGCGCTGGATCCCCTAGCCATCCTACTTCAGGCGTCTCAGATGGTGTCATTATACGCCGACGATGCCCTCTTGTATCTACATGATGCGGACTCCTCCCTGCGGGCTGCTCTGGAGCTCTTTGACGAGTTTGGCCACTTCTCGGGGTTTAAATAAATTGGACAAAATCTGTACTTTTTCCCTTAGACCCCAGGTCGAGGGTTGCTGCGGCCGCCAACCAGCTGCAGTGGGTTACGGGTTTTAAATACCTGGGAGTCCAGGCCGCTTGCTAAAGTCTCAGGGGCCTAAAGGGACCTCTTCATGATTGGCAGTTTTATAAAACAGGCAACAGTATGGTTTAAGCTAAAGAGCTTTTTTGAAAAGTTTAAACTTTCACTCACGGAAGCTTGGGTTCGAAGTACCAATCGTCTCCCTGGTCGGAGCCAGATTCGGTTTGAGAACCAGCCGACGAATTTCCAGCAGGCCGATTACTTTCCGCAATAGCATTTGCAGCTCCCCCGTGGTCGGCACTTGAACACTTTCCCCCAGATATCCGGCCTGGGGTTGCAGGAGGCAGGCCTGCCTCTGCGGCGGTGCGGGGCACTGAGTCGCTCCTTTTCTTGAGCAACTGGCGCTGCGGGGTCACGTCCGTGGCCTTTGCAACAGTCTCTGGAACTTCAGAGGGGGCAGGATCCCCTCTAGCGATCTGAGCCCCAAAGGACGATGCCGTGGCATACATGAGGGACTCCTCGGTTGAGATACCCGTGGCCCAGTCATACCAAAAGGCCCGGGGTCGCATGGTGGGCTGCTCAACTTTAAAAACGTACTCACCGCAACTTCGGCACCTAGCGAATGGCCGAGGGTTTGCGACCAACCCATCACACTTCCCGCACAATACTCCAAGGGCCTCGACATCTCCAATGGTGTATAAGATGAACCGCCCCTGCGGCAGCAGACTAATGCCCGTGTCTGTAATCACGGTACATCTGTTCACTTGCTGGACCCCTTGTTGTGGGCATCCTGGGTCCAGGTATTTGCTGCATATTCAGGAACCAGTGCATTCTTCCGAGAAGGTAACGGTATCTCTTTCTCCACTCCGAGAAGTCAACCACACCTCTTCTCCTTCCGCAACACACTCTCACGCAGTGCCTAATGTGGGAAAAGATCAGCATAGACCCCTCCCACTGGGCGTTGGCTCCTGTGTAATTTTGCGGGCTTTTCCATACAGGCTCCTCCCACGCTTACGCACCTCAGTGAAAGTCTCTCCAAAATGGCGCTGGTCTTTTATGGCGCAGTTCAAAAGCACTTCACCCTCTGTTCCAAGGCCCTGCGAGGTAACTGTAAATCCCGGACTGCGAGACCCCACGTGTAGCGGCCATAACCCTCAATGGGACGGCCTTGACTTTTGGGCTTACCGGTTACTTCCGCTTGGCTTGTTCTTCCATGTCTAGGGGTTCCCAGGGTTAGTACCCAACAACTTTGGACGCTGACACCATAAAAGTCCTTTTAGAAAGGTTTTTATTTGCAGGGGTAACATCCAACAAACACAGTCTCATATGGGAACAGAGGGCAAGGGGGAAGAAACTCAGGCACCTTGAACTGCTGACCCTTAGAAGGTCTCTAATGCAAAACCCAGAGAGTAGCCACTCGCAGCTGGGCGCTTCAAAGCTGAGTAATCGCTAGCCAGAGATTATGACAGTCAGCACTTAGATCCGGAACTTGCAAAGTCTCTGATCTTGAATAAAGTCTTAACTGAGAATGAGTTAGGAACCTTTTCTCAGTACCTGAAACGTTTTCTGTCTCCTTGGCAGTACTGCGAAACTGTGGATTTGTTAATGTCCTTAACAACCCAGCAACCAGGCACTTCTTGGGATGCCAGCTTGTTGGCCCTCCTCTGAAGAGTCCTCCTCGGTCGCTTACAGAAGCTGCGATGCCCCTCTAAGTTGAGAGCACACCCGGACACCTCAGTTACTGCGCCTCGGACCAGCCAGTTCTGAGACTCGGGAACAGGTGGATCCTTTGCCCCAGACCAAGCAGGTCTGTGGGGCTAGTCAGAAGAACCATGTTGCGGGACGGCAAGCACTCCCAGGCCCGGGACCCCTCGTGGGGCTACCCCGTTCCAGATTCAGGAACAGGCAGCTCCGGCCGAACCCCAAACACGTGACTTCAGCACCTTAAGTACCCCTCCCCAGACTCTCCAGCGGGGCCAGACGCACCCACTGATTGGCTCCGGAGAATGTTGATACCCAAACCGTCAAACTAGGCCTGATTCTGAGCCTGTCATGTGTACCTTACTGTACTCATGACCAGGCAGAATCCTAGTACAGCCCAGCCAAACTGATGCCAAAGTTAAACCTGCACAATTAACCCTCAGAACCCCATTACTATTCTGAGGAGAAAAACTAAATTTTCACATAGCGGACACATTGTAAAATTGTCGCCGCTACCTATAGGCCCTCGGTGCAGGCAATAAGTCCATCATTACAGGTATTTGGACATGCCTCATTGAATTAAAATCTAAATGTATCTTTAAAACGATTAAATACTTATATATATGTATACATATGTTTTATCCTAATAGGGCTCTCCTATTTTGTCCAACCCCAGTGTGCCCTCTTTGGCGCCCCCCCCCATTTATCGCGACACATGTACAAACCTCCCTATTAGTGGGGGAGGGGTTCTGGTCATCTGGGCGTTGGTGGCTCCTCCATCAGCTGATGGGCATTAATCATCCACTCATGCATGCTCTCTGGGGACCTGTAAGGTGAAGAAGCCCCTCCTTCCAAGCTTTGTTTTTAAGCCATTGAAGTGTCTTTGCAGATAGTGTTCGAACTGCTGTAAGTCCTTCCTCTCTTTACATCGTCTGTTATTGTATATATTATACATTATAATATGTATCTTGACATATTGCTCTATTATTATTCTTTCACAATGGGATTTCAATCATACTCTCACCCCTGAAGAAGGAGGAAACTTTAAATCTCCGAAATGCGTCGGATGTGAGAAATAATGACTATGATGTATATCCATACTTTGTGGTTATTTTGAATGATGTTCAAACACTTCATTTTTTATATATTTATGTATATGTCATCATTTTTCTTTTGTAATAAATGATCTATACATTTTCAATATACACTATTTAAATTCTTTCTCTGGGGTAAAAAACATTTTGTGCCTTAAAATAATTCCACCTCATAGGGGACCCCCCTCTTTGTTTCAACGGGCTTCTAAGCAGTTGTCCAGAAAACTGAAACTGAAAAAATTTCCTTGTATGCGGATGACACGCTGTTATATTTGGGAGACACTGACCGCTCTCTGAGGGCAGTAATGCGACTAATAGACCAGTTTGGTCAGCTGTCGGGATTTGCCATCAATTGGCACAAATCTGCTCTGCTGCCATTGGATCCGTTACCTGCATCTTTGCCAGAGGACGTGTCCCACATACAGGTGGTTTCATCATTCAAATACTTGGGAATAATGGTGACTTGGGACACACTGGACTACATAGCCCTAAATCTTAAACCCATATATAAAATTTCAGCAGAAACAAGCAAGTTGGAGCAAGTTACCTCTATCGGTAACTGGCCGTATCAATCTCATAAAAATGATCTGGGCACCACAGCTGTTATATGTCTTACACAATGCTCCTATCTGGATACCACAGTACTGGTTCCAACGTATAGACTCGCAGTTCAGGACTCTTATATGGAGAGGTGGAGTGGCAAGAATCAAACTGGCCACTCTACAGCTTCCTAAGGATCAGGGGGGTATGGCGGTTCCACACCCCCAAATGTACTATCTGTCAGCACAGTTACAGCACTTCACAGGATGGGATCTTGGGACAGTGCTATATCCTTCTGAGGTCTCCTCCTGGGCAGTGACACGAACTACACTGCTCTATCCAATATGGAGATGGGCTTCTCTAAAGCCCCTACAACCTGCCCTACAATTCGGTCACTAATAAAAATCTGGAAGAACTTACACATTTGGTCACGCCATGCTGAAGTGAGAAGTCGGCGCAGGGGGAGGAGCCCGGCGACGGCGGAGGTACAGGCAGCATGGACTCCCGTCGTGGTAGAAGATCCAGGAAGGGCTATGCGGAGGTGAGAGCCCGCCTAGTAGCCGCCTAAACCCGATGGAGAAGCCCCCCCCGGAACACTGCTTCTCTGCCCTCTGCCCTACGCTGACCACTTTGTCCATCAGGTCTAGCAGGGAAAGGGGATGATACCCGGCGCTCAGCAGAGGCTCAAGCGAGGGAAGGGGATAGACTCCCGCCCGTCAAACAGGCACGGAGAGAGATGTAAGGAATCACCCTGGACCCCACAGCCTCAGGTCGGCGTCCCTCCGGAGACTCTCCCCACATAAGCTCCACAGTTAAACCCACATGCAGAGCAAATACAGCTAGCTCACCTGCCTAAACGACAGCCTTCCAGGGGATATCAATACAGAAGGGGACACTACTATCCTGCCAGTGAATACCTGCTTCAACTCAGCACAGCCAAGTAACAGGTGACTGGGAGGGGATCTTGGAAGGGCATCCCTCTCTCAAGTATGGACTGCTTTTTTCCTTTTTAAACATACCTGCATTACCTGAAAAATTCCTCTGAAAATTGGCTACAGGCTCTGCTACAGTTTAAGTGTGTTTAATTACAGTGTACAGTTTAAAACTGATAAAAGGCAATATATATATGACAATAAATTATGCTGATAAATTTACATTGATAATGGAATAACTGCATTTAATACAAAAGTATTTCTAGACCCAGCAGGAGGTGGTGGGGAAAAAAGAAGGAAAAAATAAAAAAAAAGGAAAGGGGGAGACAGCAGCACAAGTGTTGGGGAGCGTCTAATCTCTGCCTGATTGGTGCTGCACTGTCGGATAATTAGCACTGACCATACAAGCCTGAACTTTTCTCCCTTTTCCCACATGAATCCCATATGAATCATGCTGAAACACTGTTGGAGGGGAATGGAGAGATGCTAATGATACATAAAGATTATTTAAAAGGGACAAAAGGCTATTATATTAACCACATCCCCCCACTGCCCTCCTCAGAGCAAAGAATGGCTTACAGGATCCACCAAAGGGGCTAAGGTCGTTGTGTAAGATTTGCTTCTCTTACTGCGATTTTTGCAGGCTTTTCACTATATCAGGCTCACAGCACAACCACCGGATGCATACTGAAAAGGCCTCAACTACTAAAATGTGATGACCCTCAGATTTTGACCCCGGCCCATTTACAAGTATTTTCACAAGACTGTACATATATGTACTAATTATCACAGGATATAGTGTGCTTCACTTCAATGCGGCTTGGGAGTACTGGGGAGAGGACGGTGGTGGGACTAAAAGTGCTCCCTTTTCCCCCTGCTAAGGACGTCCAGGGGACAGTCACCACCAAGGAGCCCAAAATAGGTGTACACCATTTGACTAAATAGTGAAGATACACCTCTATATGAGAAATGGGTAGAATTGGCACTATCACCTGCTAAAAATGAAGGGGAGATCACAAAGAGGTACGGAACCTAAAACCCCCAAAGAGAGTCTGAACACTAGCACCATACAAAAATACCTTAAAGATATCAGCTTAAAAAGTCCTGAGATGGAAAAGAAACAGCAGGGGGCGAAAGAAAAGAAGAGAGAGCAGGAAAAACTAAGAGCAGAGCAGGCCGAAACACTCAGGCTAGAAGTGGATCCGGAAAGGGCCGGGGACGCAGGTCCCATTTTACCACAGAGAGACATGACACAAATTAACACTAAAACTGAAATGGCATAAATGTTTGCCAAACTGGAAAATTCTATTAAAATGGAAATAACAAATGTTAGAACCGATATGGGATTCTTGTTGAAAAGAGTAGAGACAATCGAGGAATTTACTACCGAGCAATCAAAAGAAAATTTGGAGCTTAGAAAGCAGATGGAGAAAATGCAAATTAGTCAAAGAGATATGACCTACAAAATGGAAAATATGGAAGACCAGAGCAGAAGGCAAAATTTGAGGATAAGATCTCTCCCTGAACAAAGGGGGGAAGATCTTATGCTGAAAATGAAAAGTATCTTCAAACCATTATTAGGATTGGAGGAGGGTACAGATTTTAAAATAGATCGGGTCTTTCTTGTTAAAAAAAAAATAGATCGGGTCCACCGAATTAGAAAGCCCCTGGGGCTAAGAGAGGAAGTCCCCAGAGACGTGCTCATTAGATTCCACTCTTATGAGGAAAAATCCCTAATATGGAACAAACTCAGAGTAAACCCCCCTATAAAATTTGAAACAACGGAGCTACAGGTTTTCCCCAATTTATCAGCAGGGACTTTGGCAAGGAGAAGACAGCTGAGGCCATTATTGGAAAGTCTACGGACTCTAAACATAAAGTACAGCTGGGGATTTCCTGCAGCGTTGATCGTTATTAAGTCGGGGAGAACAGTACGCCTGAAGTATATTGAGGAGATGCAAAATTTCTGTCAAGAGCTGGGGATTCCTACCCCCAAAATTCCCGTCACCCAGAACTAATACAATAAACCCCGGTGGGAGAGAAAAAGGGTAGAAATGAGCGGGGATTTATTTATTTTTTCTGTGGCAGAGGGGAGGGATCAATGGAGTTGGAACTATTGGTCGGGGTGGAGAACTGGATTGGGGAGGGGGGAGAGGGGAGACCCAGCTCCCGACCGCCTGGTACGGAGAAGGCGCAGTGGACAGGAGGGATCTCTAGGGGATGCCTCGCTGTGCACATAGGGTCGGATGTCGGCCAGGGGGTAGGGGGGTTTGGGGTGCTGGTGGAAGGGAATTGTGGGGGTGGGCATGGGCCTGGCTGGTTATTGCATAGTTTTCTTGTCTGAATGATGGAAGGTAGAAATTTGAAGTTTGTCACATATAATGTGAAAGGGTTAAACTCCCAGGTAAAGAGATCCCCCTTCCGTTATGGGAGGGGGGAGAGGGGAGACCCAGCTCCCGACCGCCTGGTACGGAGTTACACCCTGAAGGCGCAGTGGACAGGAGGGATCTCTAGGGGATGCCTCGCTGTGCACATAGGGTCGGATGTCGGCCAGGGGGTAGGGGGGTTGGGGTGCTGGTGGAAGGGAATTGTGGGGGTGGGCAAGAGCCGGTCCCTGCCTTGCAAGAGCAAGCATTTAAATGTGAGTTGGTTAGGTCTGGTTATTGCATAGTTTTCTTGTCTGAATGATGGAAGGTAGAAATTTGAAGTTTGTCACATATAATGTGAAAGGGTTAAACTCCCAGGTAAAGAGATACAAGATATTGAAGGAATTACAAAATTATCAGGTAGAAGTTGCCTTCATACAGGAGACACATCTGTCTCATGAGAGCAATATTAGGATCGCCTCTTATGAGTACCCGACTTGGTTCTACGCAGATTCCCCGACCAGAGGTGCCAAGGGGGTGGCAATTGGATTTGCGAAAAACATCAAATTTATACTTATAGACAGGCTGGTAGATCCCGACGGCAGGTTCCTATTTATAAAAGGTAAAATCGGGGAAAATACACTCACATTGGTTAATATATACAGCCCCAACAAAAACCTGATTGAGTTCTTATCACAGATGCTGAGCCGTTTGGGGAACTTTCGGAGAGGGGAAGTCATTTTCGCTGGTGACTTGAACTTTGGATGGGACCCCAATATGGATTCTACATCTAGGGTACGGATCCAGAGCTCATGCCAGTTAAAAAAGATAAAACGAAAACTTAAGCAAAGCCAGTTGATAGATGTTTGGAGGGTACAACACCCGAACGCCAAAGATTACACTTTCTTTTCCCCGGTACATAGGACACACTCCCGCTTAGACTATTTTTTAGTTGAGCATAAATTTTTGGAACAGGTAGTAGAATCACAGATTGAGATAACGACCCTTTCGGATCATGCCCCCCTCTCGATCACTATTAAACTCCCCGGAATGCAAAGGCGGCCGTGGTCATGGGTTCTGAACGACAGCTTATTAGCTGAAGCCACCACTGAAGAAATTATAAGAAGGGAAATTATATCCTTCTTTGAAATCAATGATACGGGGGAGACGTCAGTAGCATCTTTATGGGAAGCACACAAAGCGTACATCAGGGGGATCCTTATCTCAATCGGAGCAGGGAAAAAAAGAGCCAAAGAGAGCTTAGATCTCAGTTGATAGATGAAATCCATAGACTTGAACAGGAGAATAGGGACGATAAGACTCGAAGACAGGATACCTTTCAAAGATTGTTAAATAAGAGAGAAGAATTAAAAATGGATATAGACCAAGAGGCGAGGAAATGGTTCCACAAACTTGACAGAGACAGACATCAATGGGGAAACAAAAGTAGTAAACACTTAGCAAGAATGCTCAAAAAAAATAGAGAAATTAACTATATTGATAAAATACAAAATAAAGCAGGTTTAATGGTAAATTCAACTAAAGATATAGCCAACGAGTTTAAGACTTACTACGAAGTCCTCTACGACGTGAAAACAAAAGGTCAGGACACACAAGCGGAAGTACAAGACTGCCAGAACTTTGTCAGGAATAGCTCCGTCCCCTCACTGACACTCGACGACAGTCTGAATATGGATAGACCTATCACAGAGGAAGAAATACACGAAGCCCTAAAGAGCTCCCCTGCTGGCAAAAGCCCGGGCCCTGATGGATTCACTCTGTCATATTTTAAAAGATACAGAGATATATTGGTGCCCAGACTATGCCGGTATTGGAACCAGTTGGGGAGGGATTGTGCAATGGGTAAAGAAGTCTTGATGGCATCAATAACACTAATTTTGAAAGAGGGAAAGGACAAAACGTTGTGTTCAAGTTATCGCCCCATAGCCCTCTTGAACGTTGATACCAAGCTTTTCGCGAAAGTGCTGGCCAATAGATTTAAGATAAAGATGTCTGAACTAGTTCATCCCGACCAGGCGGGTTTCGTTTCGGATAGAGAGGGAAGAGACAACGGGATTAGGGCCCTTTTACTGCTACAGGCCAGCAGGACGGGTGGGGACACATGTTTACAACTTTGGAGGCTATGGGGATAGGGCCAAGGATGATGAGGTGGATAAGGATTTTATATGACAACCCGCAGGCGAAGGTCAGGGTGAATGGCGTGCTTTCGTCTCCCTTCGTTATGAAAAACGGTACACGCCAAGGCTGCCCCCTGTCCCCTCTTCTGTTTGTGCTGTCCCTTGAGCCTCTACTTTCTACTATACGAAATACACCTGATATAAGTGGGATTAGGGTGGGAGAGGAGACACACAAGCTAGCGGCATTTGCCGATGATGTACTTTTATTTTTAACAAACCCACGAACTACTCTACCCAACCTATTAAAAGTACTAAAAATGTATGGCCACGTTTCAAATTTTAAAATCAATCTTAGCAAATCAGAGATCCTTAATATCAATATTAGGCAAGCGGAAGTCGCTAGATTAACAAAAGAATTTCATTTTCCATGGAGGGAGAACATAAAATATCTGGGGGTGAGATTGTCAGATACCTTAAGGAAGACCTACTTAACAAATTATATCCCCTTATTAGATGAGATAAAAAATGAAATAAAAAAGATGACAGTTAGGCCTTTGTCGTGGATGGGGAGAATTAACGCGGTAAAAATTATAATAGCCCCAAAAGTCAATTACAAGTTCCAAATGCTCCCACTATCGGTTCCCAACGTTTTTTTTAGAATCTTAAAAAACATTATTTCCAAATTTATTTGGTATAATAAGCCACGTATAGCAGTGGAAATTCTGTCCAGGGAAAAAAAAAAAAACAGGGGGGGCTAGCCATGCCTGACTTTGAGAAATATTTCAGCGCCATTGCACTTTCAAGAGTCACGGAATGGACAAAAGAGGGGGATAAAAAGAGATGGGTAAATTTAGAAAACACATTAAGAAATAGGAATTTAGGGCACAACATATGGAATCCACCAAAATTTAGGATAATAGGAAAGGAAACACATGAAATCACACGGGTTACACTGAATGCATGGAATAGGTTGTATAAAAATAACAAATGGGAATATAACTCCTCTTTAATTTATCTAAAAAATAATGTTTTTTTTGAACCAGGAAGGAGTAGACTTTGGGGTAACTGGATTAAAAAAGAAGATGCACGTTTAAGAGATATCACTAAATTAGGAAAAATAAACACTTACCACGAGTTAGACAAAGAGGTTGAATTAATGTCGATCGACACCTGGAGGTATTCTCAGTTGAAGCATTTTGTAGAAGGATTGCCCCAACCAATTTGTGACGGGGACGATTATACTGAAATGGAGAAAATATATAAAATGTTAATACGGGAAGGCTTCGCGGGAACACCTCCATGTGTCAAAAGATGGGAGGAGGAACTGGGGGTCCCTTGCAGTATAAATAGAAGTGATAAGATATTTAAGTTAATGCACGGTGCGGCGCTAGACACCAAAACGATAGAAATCAATTACAAGTGTATTACGGGATGGTATATAACACCTGTGAAAATGAGTAAATTCCAAAAGGACAAATCTCCCGAGTGCTGGAGAGGCTGTGGGGCGATCGGTACGATGACACATATATGGTGGGATTGTCCTATTATCAAAAAATATTGGAAACAAATTCTAGATCTAATTAAGATTATTACAAAAAAAAACATCGCGGACGAGCCATGGGTGGTATTGTTCCATGGGAACGATACTCCCCTGAAACAATACAGGGGTTCATTAGTTCCTATTTTATTAAACGAGGCAAAAAATCTAATACCAAAGAATTGGATGGAAGTGAAGAGCCCTCAGATAGCGGAATGGATCGCCCGAGTGAATTTGCAACAAAAATTGGAAAGAGGGGAACCAAACGAAGTGGAGGGAGGTAGCGTAGGATATGGAAAGGAAAAGTGGCTCTGCTGGGAGGAATTAAGAAAATCATGGAGATATTTTGAAGAGATAACCAGACAATAGAAGGAGGATTAACTGACCAGTATCTGTGATATTTTACTTTGTGGGATCAACTTGCAAGGCAGGGACGGGAGGGCGGGGGTTAAAGAGAGTCGAACTGTATAATGATTTAATATAATTGAGCAATGTTTGATGAAAAACATTTTGAAATAAAAATCTGGAAGAGGATCAAGTCCATATTGTGTGTGACGGGCTATTTCCGTCAGACTCCTATATGGAGGAATCGATTTTACACAGAACTAAATAGAGTCCCCGATCCTTTGGTGTAGGAAAGAGCAGGGGGCAGATTTCTCGCCCAAATACTGGAAGGTTCAGTTTTAAAGCCTTTCACCCAGTTGCTAAATGAATTTCCTGCACTTCAGGGACACCACTATCAGTACATTCAACTACAACATGCTATTAGGTATCAGAACAGAAACTCTAATTTGCAACTAGAAAACTCCACATTCCTTGAATCCATATTCACCGACCCTGAGAAGAAGGGAATCATCTCTAGAATCTATATCCACCTTCTATCACACATACAGGCCCCAGACTTACTACCATGCAGAGAGGGGTGGGAGAGGGATGTAGGTCCCATTGACAGTGAGCAGTGGAATCAGATCCTGGGGGTAGGTCCGGTGGTTTCAGTGTCAGCAGCACAAAGACTCTCTCACTTGTTTATACTGCATAGGGTGTATCGCACACCTATTCAACTTCATAAATGGGGTAGACGTGACTCTCCCATATGTCCTAAATGCCAAGCTCACCCAGGTGATCTCATCCACATGCTCTGGAGGTGCCCCAAATTGGTGAGGTATTGGAGCGATGTCATAGCCAGAATAAATAATACCTTTCAGGTCCAGCTCCAGCTGGAACCACTGGTGTGCCTGCTGGGCAGTCTGGATGAAGAATTATATCTTCTGCCAATATATATTGCTCTTACGAGACCGTTATATTTGGCCAGGAAACTTATTGCCCGTTTGTGGCTGTCGGCATGTATACCACAGGAGGCACAATGGATACAAATGGTTAATACTACTCTTATTCATGAAAAGTACACCTATTAGCATAGGAAATCACCAAACAAATTTACCAATATATGGCAGAACTGGTTGAGCTCCCCAGAAGTGGCTCCGCCACAGCTGGCCCTGGATAGGCTACTAATGGGATGATGGATGAAAGATTACCCAAATGCATGCATGTCTTCCTTGCTATTACACCATAGGGAGAGGTATATATGATGGTTGAGTCTGAGTCACGGCTAAAACGTCAATGGTTGGTTTGTTATTAACCACTTCAGCCCCGGACCATTTGGCAGCCAAAGGACCAGAGGTCTTTTTTCAATTTCGCACTGCACTACTTTAACTGGTAATTGCGCGGTCATGCAATTTTGTAACCAAACGAAATTTGCGTCCTTTTCTTCCCACAAATAGAGCTTTCTTTTGATGGTATTTGATTGCCTCTGTGATTTTTATTTTTTGCGATATAAACGGAAAAAGAGCGAAAATTTTGAAAAAAAAAGAGATTTTCTACTTTTTGTTATAAAAAAAATCTAATAAACTCAATTTTAGTCAAACATTTGGGCCAAAATGTATTCAGCCACATGTCTTTAGTAAAAAAAATGCCAATAAGCGTATATTTATTGGTTTGCGCAAAAGTTATAGCGTCTACAAACTAGAGTACATTTTCTGGAATTTACACCGCTTTTAATTTATGACTGCCTATTTCATTTCTTGAGGTGCTAAAATGGCAGAGAAGTACAAAACCCCCCCAAATGACCCCATTTTGGAAAGTAGACACCCCAAGCTATTTGCTGAGAGGCATGTTGAGCCCATTGAATATTTTTTTTTTTTAGTCCCAAGTGATTGAATAAAGACAAAAATAAAAAAGATTTTTTTTTTTTTTTCAAAAAGTTGTCACTAAATGATATATTGCTCACACATGCCATAGTTATATGTGGAATTGCACCCCAAAATACATTTTGCTGCTTCTCCTGAGTATGGGGATACCACATGTGTGGGACTTTTTGGGAGCCTAGCCGCGTACGGGGCCCCGAAACCCAAGCACCGCCTTCAGGATTTCTAAGGGTGCAAATTTTTGATTTCACTCCTCACTACCTATCACCGTTTCGAAGGCCATAAAATGCCAAAATAGCACAAAACCCCCCCAAATGACCCCATTTTGGAAAGTAGACACCCCAAGCTATTTGTTGAGAGGCATGGTGAGTATTTTACAGCTCTCATTTGTTTTTGAAAATGAAGAAAGTAAAGAAAAAAAATTTTTTTTTTCTTTTTTTCAATTTTCAAAACTTTGTGACAAAAAGCGAGATCTGCAAAATACTCACCATACCTCTCAGCAAATAGCTTGGGGTGTCTACTTTCCAAAATGGGGTCATTTTGGGGGGTTTTATGCCATCTGGGCATTCCATGGCCTCCGAAACTGTGATTGGCAGTGAGAAGTGAAATAAAAAAATTACACCCTTAGAAAGCCTGAAGGCGGTGATTGGTTTTTGGGGTTCCGTACGCAGCTAGGCTCCCAAAAAGTCCCACACATGTGGTATCCCCGTACTCAGGAGAAGCAACAGAATGTATTTTGGGGTGTATTTCCACATATGCCCATGACATGTTTGAGCAATATATCATTTAGTGACAACTTTTTGTAAAAAAAATATATATATATTTTTTTTTTCATTATTCAATCTCTTGGGACAAAAAAAAAAAATATTTAATGGGCTCAACATTGCTCTCATCAAATAGCTTGGGGTGTCTACTTTCCAAAATGGGGTCATTTGGGGGGGGTTTGAACTGTCCTGGCATTTTATGCACAACATTTAGAAGCCTATGTCACACGTCACCCACTCTTCTAACCACTTGTAGACAAAGCCCTTTCTAACACTTTTTGTTTACATGAAAACATATTTTTTTTTTGCAAGAAAATTACGTTGAACCCCCAAACACTATATATAATGTTAAAGCAAAGGCCCTACAGATTAAAATGGTGGGTGTTGCATTTTTTTTTTTCCACACAGTATTTGCGCAGCGATTTTTCAAACGCATTTTTTGTGGAAAAAATACACTTTTTTTTATTTTAATGCACTAAAACACACTATATTGCTCAAATTTTTGATGAAATAAAAAATATGATCTTAGGCCGAGTACATGGATACCAAACACGACATGCTTTAAAATTGCGCACAAACACGCAGTGGCGACAAACTACATACATTTTTAAAAGCCTTTAAAAGCCTTTACATGATACCACATTAGATTCACGGAGGAGGTCTACTGCTAAAATTACTGCCCTCGATCTGACCTTCGCGGTGATACCTCACATGCATGGTGCAATTGCTGTTTACATATGACGCCAGACCAACGCTTGTGTACGCCTTTGCGCAAGAGAAGGGGGGGCAGGGGTGCTTTTTTTTTTTTTTTTTGGTTTTTTTTTTATTTATTTAGCTTTTTTATTTTATTTTTAAACTGTTCCTTCCATTTTTTTTCTTTGTTATGATTTTTATTGTTATCTCAGGGAATGTAAATATCCCCTATGATAGCAATAGGCAGTGACAGGTACTCTTTTTTTGAAAAAATTGGGGTCTATTAGACCCTAGATCTTTCCTCTGCCCTCAAAGCATCTGACCACACCAAGATTGGTGTGATAAAATGCTTTCCCAATTTCCCAATGGCGCGGTTTATATCCGGGAGGGGGGACATTCCCTCCCACTGCTTGTAAAAGCAGTCTAGAGGCTAATTACCCGCTAGAATTGCTTTTACATGAAAGCCGATCACTGGCTGAAAAGAATGATACCAAGATGATACCTAAACCTGCAGGCATCATTCTGGTATAACCATTCAAAGTCCAGCAACATACTGGACATATATTGTAATCTTTTTTTTTTCATGCAGCCTCTTGGCTGAACGAAAAAAAGAGATTGATTGGTGGGTATGCCCACCATTAGAATACCTCCTTTCATCCACCCACTTCTAATGATGGGCATACATGCACCATTTATATATGCCGATGCATGGGGGCATCCTCCCGCAAAAGTTATGCCGTGTACACACGGTCGGAATTTCGACCGTATGTACGTGGCATTAGGAGCCAATCGCTCCTCCCCCCCCCCTGCTGCCCCCATGCTTCGGCATATATGCTCTTTTTTTTAACTGTGGTGGTGAAATCACCTCCTACAGCGTTGGAGTCGCGGCTTTATGTATCGTGGGAGCAAACGCTGTTGCTGTCAAGATAAATAAATCCGCGTTGCAACTGAATGGCGCACCTGAAAACAAAAAAATGCTTAACACTAAAACACAGTAAACAAAATTACATACCTGAAAAGCAAGCATGATAAAACATGATAAAACATAATAAAACATTGCAGAATAGAATGGAGTAAAAAAAGAGCAACAATAGAGAGAGAATAGAGTGAGAGAGAGAACAATAAAACGACAACTATTTTTATTTTTTTTATTTTTCTGAGATTCACAGGTAAAAAAGCTCCTGACTGAAGCGACTGAATCAAAACGCTACCACAAAAAAAATGTTAGCGATCGCAGGGATCAGGCCTGACTCTGCGAACGCTGCAGTTATGTGTGCTTAGTGTTTTGTAAGTGACAGTGATCGATCGATACTGCACTTGGGTGGGCTGGGCTGGGCGGAGAGGGAAAACGCAGGTGCTAGCAGGTATCTGGGCTGATCCCGCTAACAATGCGTTTTTTTTTGGAACCCTAAACTGCTGGGACGCTAGTATAGATCTGATCAGATCAGATATTGATCTGTTCAGATACTGTACCACTAAGGGAGGTGTATGCTTTGCGCGTGGGTGTTTGCGGTACTGGCACTAACCTGGGGCGACGCAGACCTTATTTGACCCTAAAACCTAATTGATATCACCCGCCGGGCGATCAGGGGGTTAAACCGTTATTGGGTAATAAATGGCGGGTGCCCTGACAGTATAAAAAATAAAGCTAACTAACCAGCGTCACCCGTAACAGTAATACAAAAAAAAAAACTGGTTACCTAGCGACACTAATGCAGCGATCAGAAAAACGATCGCTTAGTGACACTGGCAAAAGGGGGTGAAAGGGTTAACTAGGGGCAATCAGGGGTTAAAACCTTTATTAGGTAATATATGGGGGTACCTGACGCTATATAAAAACCTGACGGGGAACCTAAATAACGAAATAACTAACTGGCTAACCAGCGTCACCAGTGACAGTTATACAGTGATCACTGGTGAAAGGGTTAACTCTAGGGGCAATCAGGGGGTTAAAACCTTTATTTAGGTTGTAATATGGGGGTACCTGACCTATAAACCTATTTATGAACCTATATAAACATGGCGGTTACCTAAAAAAAAAAAATGGTTACCTAGCGACACTAATGCAGCGATCAGAAAAACGATCGCTTAGTGACACTGGCAAAAGGGGGTGAAAGGTTTAACTAGGGGCAATCAGGGGGTTAAAACCTTTATTAGGTAATATATGGGGGTACCTGACGCTATATAAAAACCTGACGGGGAACCTAAATAACGAAATAACTAACTGGCTAACCAGCGTCACCAGTGACAGTTATACAGTGATCACTGGTGAAAGGGTTAACTCTAGGGGCAATCAAGGGGTTAAAACCTTTATTTAGGTTGTAATATGGGGGTACCTGACCTATAAACCTATTTATGAACCTATATAAACATGGCGGTTACCTAAAAAAAAAAAATGGTTACCTAGCGACAGCAGTGACACTAATACAGCGATCAGAAAAACGATCGCTTAGTGACACTGGCAAAAGGGGGTGAAAGGGTTACCTGGGGGGCAATCAAGGGGTTAAACCTTTATTAGGGGGGGGTAGGGGGCTACCTTGGACCTAAAACTAACTGCACTGACAGTTATTACAGTCACACTGACACTAAATGCAGTGATCAGTAAAAAAATGATCACTGCAATTAGTGACACTGTGACTGGGGGGGGAGGGGGTGATCTGGGGGGTGATCTGGGGGTGACAGGGGGGTGTTTTGTGTGCCTATGTGTACTGGTGTCAGTGTACTGTTGGTGCACTAACCTTTAGACGTTCACAGCTCGGCGTTCCGGTCACATAGACCGGCGCACCGAGCGTGACATCACTTCCTCTGCCTGTGTTTTGATTGACACAGACAGAGGAAGCATCTGATTGGCCAGGAGCGATCGCGAGGGGGTGGCCAGAAACCACTGGCCGTCCCCTCATCCCGGATCGCTCCTGAAGCGATCCCGACCGTCCCCGCCGGCCGGGGGGGGTCCGATCGGACCCCCCACCCGCCGGAAGAATGGCACGTACAGGTACGTGGTTCTGCCTGTACGTGCCATTCTGCCGACGTATATATACAGGGGGCGGTCGGCAAGTGGTTAACATTCGAACACTATCTACTGTTTGGCTTTTTCTTTGTTTCGTTTATATTCTTAATTTTAGTTTTAATTTTTACTACCACTCTTTCTATATAGAGTTTGAGCACTTGGATGCGACACTACCTTAGCTATAAAGGAGTATGATCCCTGTATTGCTTGTACACGTATAATAGATTGGATACTTAAGACAGATTATACTCTTGTTACAGATATACACAGTGTTATACATTTGTCATGTATAAGTTGTAATGCCTTGTGCTCCCATTAATAAAAACCTTTTTGTTGATTAAAAAAAAAAGAAAACTGAAAATAGTTGACGCTCACAAAGCTGGAGAAGGCTATAAGAAGATAGCAAAGCGTTTTCAGATGTCAATATCCTCTGTTCGGAATGTATTTAAGAAATGGCAGTCATCAGGAACAGTGGAAGTTAAAGCAAGATCTGGAAGACCAAGAAAATTATCAGACAGAACAGCTCGCAGGATTGTGAGAAAAGCAATTCAAAACCCACGTTTGACTGCACGATCCCTCCAGAAAGATCTGGCAGACACTGAAGTGGTACACTATTCCGCTATAAAGAGATACTTGTACAAATATGGTCTTCATGGAAGAGTCATCAGAAGAAAACCTCTTCTACGTCCTCACCACAAAATCAGCGTTTGAACTTTGCAAATGAACATATAGACAAGCCTGAGGCATTTTGGAAACAAGTTCTGTGGACCGATGAGGTTAAAATATAACTTTTTGGCCGGAATGAGCAAAGGTACGTTTGGAGAAGAAAGGGCACAGAATTTAATGAAAAGAACCTCTGTCCAACTTTTAAGCATGGGGTGGATCAATCATGCTTTGGGGTTGTATTGCAGCCAGTGGCACAGGGAACATTTCACGAGTAGAAGGAAAAATGGATTCAATAAAATTTCAGCAAATTTTGGATGGTAACTTGATGCCATCTGTGAAAAAGCTGAAGTTAAAGAGAGGATGGCTTCTACAAATGGCTAATGATCCTAAACACACCTCAAAATCCACGGGGGATTACATCAAGAGGCGTAAACTGAAGGTTTTGCCATGGCCTTCACAATCTCCTGACCTCAACATTATTGAAAAATCTATGGATAGACCTTAAAAGAGCAGTGCGTGACAGACAGCCCAGAGATCTCAAAGAACTGGAAGACTTTTGTAAGGAAGAATGGGCAAAGATACCTCAAACAAGAATTGAAAGCCTCTTGGCTGGCTACAAAAATGCGTTTACAAGCTGTGATACTTGCCAAAAGGGGCAGTACAAGATATTAACTCTGCAGGGTGCCCAAACTTTTGCAGACGCCATTTTTTTGTTTTCTGTAATTTTGAAAGTGTAAATGATGGAAATAAAATCTAACTTTTTTTGACATATTATAAGAATGTCTAATCTGTAATTTGATGCCATTTGGAGATTTTTCCATCTTTCCTTGGCTTCGTTATGCACATTAATACACATTTTTACCTGGGGTGCCCAAACTTTCAATCCCCACTGTATACACACTAGACTGACTGTGTATATATGTAAAGGAATATAAAGAGGACCTGTCATGGCTCTACACATGTTTATAGGAGTATAAAGAGGACCTGACATGGCTCTATACATGTATAAAGAGGACCTGTCATGGCTCTATACATGTATATAGGAGTATAAAAAGGACCTGTCAGGGCTCTATACATGTGTATAGGAGTGTAAAAGAACATGTCATGGCTCAATACATGTATGTAGGAATGTAAAGAGGACCGGTCATGGCACTATACATGTTTATAGGAGTATAAAGAGGACCTGTCATGGCTCTACACATGTATAAAGAGGACCTGTCATGGCTCTATACATGTATATAGGAGTATAAAAGGACCTGTCAGGCTCTATACATGTGTATAGGAGTGTAAAAGAACATGTCATGGCTCAATACATGTATGTAGGAATGTAAAGAGGACCGGTCATGGCACTATACATGTTTATAGGAGTATAAAGAGGACCTGTCATGGCTCTACACATGTATAAAGAGGACCTGTCATGGCTCTATGCATGTATATAGGAGTATAAAAAGAGCTGTCAGGGCTCTATACATGTGTATAGGAGTGTAAAAGGACATGTCATAGCTCAATACATGACCGGTCATGGCACTATACATGTATATAGGAGTATAAAGAGGACCTGTCATGGCACTATACATGTATATAGGGGTAGAAAGAGAACCTGTCATGGCTCTATACATGTTTACAGGAGTATAAAGAGGACCTGTCATGGCTCTACACATGTATATAGGAGTATAAAATAACCTGTCAGGGCTCAATACATGTATGTAGGAATATAAAGAGGACCTGTCATGGCTCTATACATGTATGTAGGAGTATAAAGAGGACAATTCATGGCTCAATACATGTATATAGGAGTATAAAAGGACCTGTGCGTGGCCGGCGGCCACGATGTCCACCAGCCACCCGCGATCGCTCCACAGAGAGCCACAACGGGGATCTGTCAATGTAAACAGACAGATCCCCATTCTGCCAGGGGAGGAGAGACAGATATGCTGTTCCTAGTGCTTAGGAACAGAGATCTCTCTCCTCCTCCAGTCAGTCACATCCCCCCACAGTTAGAAACACCTCCCAGAGAACACATTTAACCCTTTCCCTGCCAGTGACATTTACACAGTAATCAGTGCATTTTTATAGCACAGATCACTGTATAAATGTCAATGGTCCCAAAAAATGTGTCAAGTGTCTGATCTGTCCACCACAATGTCGCAGTCCCGCCAAAAATCGCAGAACGCCGATTTTACTAGTGAAAAATAAATAAAATTAAGAATGCCATAAATCTATCCCCTATTTTGTAGACGCTTTTGCGCAAACTAATCAATGTACGCCAATTACGTTTTTTTACCAAAATTATGTAGAAGAATACATATTGGCCTAAACTGATGAAGATATTTGTTATTTTATTTTATTGGGATATTTATTATAGCAAAATGCAGAAGTGATCAAATACCCCCAAAAGAAAGCTCTATTTGTGGGGAAAAAAGGACGTCAATTTTGTTTGGGTACAATGTCGCACGACCGTGCAATTGTTAGTTAAAGTGACACAGTTTCGTATTGCAAAAAATAATGATTGAAGTGCATTATTTCTATCATTACATTGTTATATAAAAGGAGCCCTGAGTGTGTCACTTGCCATCACCTGCCTTTCGTTGCGGATTGTCACTTACCGCGTCACCTGCCACACATTGTGGATTGTCACTTCCCACGATGTCACCTGCCACACATTGCGGATTGTTACTTGCCACGTCACCTGCCACACGTTGTGGATTGTCACCCGCAGTGTTCTGCCCACACGCTCCTGTCACCTCCGCGCCGGGCTTCCTCACAGTGGAATAAGCAGTGGAACGGGCTGGCTGGCCGGCGGCAATTTGCAGCCCCCCTGAAAGTGCTACTCTGGACTGATGGTCCCCACCGGGTCCCATGGTAGGGCCGGCCCTGGGTTTACTACCACTTTATTCTAGCCTCAAGCCCCAATTGTTTTTGTGCAAAATAAAAGATGAGTTTGTAGGCAGGTTGCCTACAGTGTAGGTTTTCTCCACTAGTGAGGTAGTTGAGTTGGTCTTGGGCTGGCCTTTCACCCCATAAATAGGGGGAGGTCCAGTTTCACGGGCTGCCGCAGGAGCTTGAGAGCAAGGCAACACAAAGTTCATGAAGTGTGGGAGTTCAAAAGTCAGTATATAACCGCATGGACATGATTCCGATGGACACTACCAGTTAGTAGACAAACCCCTGATGCAGCTGATGCAGCTCCACGTGCTGCAATTTGCATGGGCACAGCAGCCGATTCATTTAAATGGGCTGCCGTGCCTCCTGAAACCCAGGGAAAAGGTCCCTGCTCCATTTCTTGAATGACAGGCCCACACAGGAACCGCAAGTGCAGTGTGGATCCCAGTGCGGGAGCGACTTCCAGTGTTTGCGGCATGCCATTAGAATTAATGGCACCCGCAAACACATCTTCTGCGTTTTTTTGTACAGGCAGTTGTGGCTGCAGGAACAAGTGTGGACCCACAGCAGAAACCACCCGCACAGATGTGATCCTAGTCTAACACCTGCAAAGAAATGCCTGGCCAAGCGCTTGGGCATTAATTAATTTCATTGGCCAGAATAAGGCCTCTTGCACACTGCAGCTTGAATAAGCTCAGTACAGCTTATTTTTTTACTGAGCTAAAATACAGCCCATCAATTGTAATGGGCCTATGCACACAGGCGTGTAAACAAGAGTGGGGCATTCTTCAGTAAAAATTGAAAAATCAGCATTTTTGGTCAGTAACTTACGCCGCATGCATACAAATACGTGCGATTGTGCACGATTGTGTGCAAATAACCATTTACATATTGTGCAGAACAAAAACGCAAGAATGTTTTTGCGTGCATGCGCAAATTTGTGCGAAAATTGCACAAACGCATATGTGCGAAAATGTGCGCGAATACATACAAAAATAAAAACTCTGAAAAAGTAGATGCTCAAACAGGAGTATCGTGTGCAAGAGGCTCAACAATTTATTCTGGCCGCTGAAATTATCGACTGCTCGACCTCTAAATCAGGGATCTGCAATTAGCAGACCTCCAGCTGTTGCAAAACTACAAGTCCCATCATGCTTCTGCCTCTGGGTGTCATGTTTGTGGCTGTTAGAGTCTTGCTATGCATCATGGGATTTGTAGTTCTGCAACAGCTGGAGGTCCGCTAAATGCACCTAGTGCATAGGCGCATTTCAATGGGGTTGATTTACTAAAGGCAAATAAACTGTGCACTTTGCAAGAGCATTTGCTCCATAACTTAGTAAATGAGTGGGAGCTCTACTGATTTCCCTCATTCAATCATGTGCAAGCAAAAATGCTGTTTTTTTATTTTTATTTTACTTGCACGTGATTGGGTATTCTTTGCCAAGTGACTCTTTACCTCATTTACTAATGTAGCGATACCCCCAGTTAAGAGGGCCGCTGGTTTGTTTTGGGTCCCTGAGTACAGCTCCAACAACCCCCGGCAATTTGCTCTACCCGCTCTGGCACAGTTAGTCAAGGGGTATGTATCTATGCACATATAAACATCACTTATACTCTAAGTGTAATGGGTATGAACTCACAAGCAGACTGCTGAAATAAGAATAACTGGCTTTACTTTGTCAGTAAGGAAAAGAAATAGCAACATGCATTTAAACATATGACTTACAATACTTTAGCAGGTCCCTGCAATATGCACTTTAACATGTACACACATATGTATCAAACTAGCAATGGGGAAACGGAACGCCAAGTGTAGCGACCGTCTGCTATGCACCCCTGAGGTGCAATAAATCTATCTGCGCCTACCTAACGGACCAGGCCTGATCCCTAGCAATAGAGCTCAGTCCTTAAATAAGTACAGTAATCTTCACCGGCAATAGATCTGTAGAGGTGGTGCACATGTAGCTTTAAATGGTATACTTGTAATCCACAGAAAGTAACATCTGCTGCTCTGAGGTAAATTATGCCTTGGCAGTTCAGTAGGCATGAAAGTGTGTGTATCAATGCAGGATGAGCCTTTCAGCTCTCTCACCAATCCTTGGGCACCGTCCTCAGCTCCGGTCCCTCCAATGGCGGCTCCGGTCTCCTCAGTCACAGCCCCTGCGCTCCGGTCCTCAGCTCCGACCGACCGACTGTAGGGAAGAGTCTCCGCTCCGCTGCTGCTGACTCTGAGGGATGAGAGTCTCACTCCATCTGCTGCAAGGCCCAGGCTTCAGGCCTTCAGCAGACCCGGTCCGCACAGGTGTCTCCTCAGGAACCAGTCTCCGCGTCACCAGTTCAGTCAGAAGAGGCGTCCCAGTCAGGCGCGGCATCAGAAGAGGAAGAGGCGGTCTCTCCTCTTCCCTTTTATCACCTCCCCCAGAAGCCTCTCGGGCGGAAACAAACAGCCCAGGAGCCTGGGGAATTATGGGGGATGTAGTCTTTCCCACTAAAAGGGGTACGACCCCGCTACACTAAGCTTTGGAGTAACTGCTCTTGCAGAGTGCAACTGCACTTTGCAAAGTGCACAGTCTATTTGCCTTTAGTAAATCAACCCCATAGGCTAACATGCAGGGGCAAAGGGAAATAGAATGTACACCGCTCCAAGGCTGTCTGCAAATTAAAAATCTCTTGATACTGCTGTGGCAACAAGACTGGGTGCCTGCCAAGGTCCGCAACCTGAGAAATCCATGCAACAAAGAGAAATGTGGCACATCCAGAGATGAAGAAAAATTTGTTGGTTTATTGTAGAATCAAAGGTTAAAAACATGACACACGAGGGATCCACACTGTTCAGCAGACGCGTTTCACACAAAGTGGCCACACACTTCGGTCTTTAAAGGAGCATGCACATGCACGGTAATAGTCAGCAAGGATTAAGCACTTTGTGTGAAACGCATCTGCTGAACAGTGTGGATTATGGTTGCCACCTGTCCGGGATTCACCCGGACAGTATGGGTTTTGAAACATGTGCCCGGGTCTCTGACCACCTGAGACCCGGACACATTATTCATTTCAGACCCGCCAGTGGCTCCCTGTCTCATTAGTGCGGCCGTGTCTCTTCTATTTCGGGCACAGCCCTGCTTGATTTCATTCTGCTCCTGCTCAGCTGTCAGCGCGCAGGACGGGAGTCGGGACACAGAGGCGGAGCCTCCATGCTGGCCGGGTGTCAGCGTGCAGGACGGGAGCTGGGACGCAGAGGCGGAGCGTCCATGCTGGCCGGGTGTCAGCGTGCAGGACGGGAGTTGGGACGCAGAGGCGGAGCCTCCATGCTGGCCGGGTACTCTCCTCGAATCCTCTGGCTGGCTGCAGAAGGGACAAGGAGGTGGGCGGAGCCTCCCCATACCCTGCTGCTCTGGAATGTGTGCAGAGATCGCTGGGACTGCAGCCAAGCTTTTAAGGTAAGTTTTTGCCATGTCAGGATTTCAAAGTACTCCCCCCACCATACACTATACATACACCCCCCACCATACATACACCCCCCCCACCCCCACCATACATTATACATACACCCCCCCTCCCGCCACCATACACTATACATACACCTCCCCACCATACATACACCCCCCCTCCCCCACCATACATTATACATACACCCCCCCCCACCATACATTATACATACACCCCCTCCCCCCACCATACACTATACATACACCCCCCCCCATACATACACCCCCCCTCCCCCACCATACATTATACATACACCCCCCCCCCCCCCCACCATACATTATACATACACCCCCCCTCCCCCCACCATACATTATACATACACCCCCCCTCCCCCACCATACATTATACATACACCCTCCCTCCCCCCACCATACATTATACATACACCCCCCCCCCACCACCATACATTATACATACACCCCTCCTCCCCCACCATACACTATACATACACCCCCCTCCCCCCACCATACACTATACATACACCCCCCACCATACACTATACATACATACACCCCCCTCCACCCTCCCAGACACCATCCATATATACAGTTCTCACCGGGTGACACCGTCCACTGCTCTACTGACACCGTCCACTGCCCTACTGACACCGTCATCTGCTCTACACTGTCTACTGCCCTACTGACACCGTCCACTGCCCTACTGACACCGTCCCCTGCCCTACTGACACCGTCCACTGTTCTACTGACACCGTCATCTGCTGTACACTGTCTACTGCCCTACTGACACGTCATCTGCTGTACACTGTCTACTGCCCTACTGACACCATCCCCTGCCCTACTGACACCGTCCAATGCCCTACTGACACTGTCCAATGCCCTACTGACACCGTCCACTGCCCTACTGACACCCTCCCCTGCCCTACTGACACCGTCATCTGCTCTACACTGTCTACTGCCCTACTGACACCGTCCACTGCCCTACTGACACTGTCATCTGCTCTACACTGTCTACTGCCCTACTGACACCATCCCCTGCCCTACTGACACCGTCCAATGCCCTACTGACACCGTCCACTGCCCTACTGACACTGTCATCTGCTCTACACTGTCTACTGCCCTACTGACACCATGCCCTGCCCTACTGACACCGTCCAATGCCCTACTGACACCGTCCCCTGCCCTACTGACACCGTCCACTGTTCTACTGACACCATCATCTGCTGTACACTGTCTACTGCCCTACTGACACCGTCCCCTGCCCTACTGACACCGTCCCCTGCCCTACTGACACCGTCCACTGTTTTACTGACACCGTCATCTGCTCTACACTGTCTACTGCCCTACTGACACCCTCCCCTGCCCTACTGACACCGTCCAATGCCCTACTGACACCGTCCACTGCCCTACTGACACCGTCCCCTGCCCTACTGACACCGTCCACTGCCCTACTGACACCGTCATCTGCTCTACACTGTCCCCTGCCCTACTGACACCGTCCCCTGCTCTACAGACACCATCCACTGCTCTACAGACACCGTCCACTGCTCTACTGACACCATCCACTGCTCTACTGACACCATCCACTGCTCTACTGGCTGACAGTGTCCACTTTTAAGGTAGGCTATTTTCACTGACATTTCTTTTATTAATGGAATCATATTTTATGGGTACACTAATGCTTTTGTTTTATTTAACCATGCCCCTTTAAGTCCCCCCCCCCCCCCACGCAATTTGGCAACAGACACTGTTCACCTTAGCACACCTCATTACTACTCTCTTTGGGTAACCCAAGGTATTTTACAATCCTATAGCGTGCACTTCAAAAAAATTGCTGTGCGCCGCAAAATGTTCGGGTTTGGCTTGACGAAAAGGTGGCAACCCTAGTGTGGATCCCTCATGTATCATCTACAATAAACCAACACATTTTTCTTTGTCTCTGGATGTGTCGCTTTTTCTCTTTGTAACATGCAGTGGCATTTAGCACAGGTTCACATTCACAGCGGTTCACATTCACAGCGGGATTGAAATTGTGTGAGTTCAGCTGAACTCTCACAATTTCATTCCTGCATGTCAGTCCGACTTCGGGGCGATTTCAGAGACATCTGTGCAGATGTCTATACAAATCGCGACCCGAAGTCGCCAAAAGTAGTACAGAAACTACTTTTGGGAATGGGTGTGGAGTCGCACCGATTCGGATGGTGCCATTGGCAGCAACAGCCACCGATTTGGCATGCGATTTGACATGTCAGAACGCATCAATGTGAACCTAGGCTTAGCCCTGGTTCCCTTTGGTATGATTTGACATGTCAAATCGGTGGCAATTGCACCGTCCTAATCGCATTTGTGGCGCTGCACCGATTTCAAAAAGTGGTTTCTGTACTACTTTTTGCGATTTTGGGCTGCGATTTACTTTGACATCTGTGCAGAAACCTGCACAGATGTCTCTGAAATCGGGACTGACATGTGGGATTGAAATTGTGCGAGTTCAGCGGAACTCACACGGCTTCATTCCCGCAGCTCAGTATTAACCTGGGCTTAAAGGTAGAAAAAAAACAAAAAAGCCCCTGGGAGCAGCAGAAAAAAGCGACCAGTGAGGCAGTGCAGCCAATTTGGCTGTATTTATCTGAAAAAGAATTATGACCAACTAATCTAAAACCAACTTCAGCAGAACTGTGTCTCTGAAAATAAACATAGCAGCCAAAATGTAATAAATCACCAAATTCCCTGGTTTATACAGTGGACTCACTAGACATACAGGTCTAACAAATGTCATTTTATAATAATAATAATATAATAAGAATGCAGGGCTGACAATCCATCTATCGCCTCCTTGTACTGTCTCTAGCAGGCTTCCGTAGCTGTAGTAGGAAGTTCTTCCTGCCCATACTTCTCAGTGACCTCTGCTCAGTGCTGTGCCTGTGTGCTGCTTCTATGTGCTGCTTCTATGAGCTTCACCTCTGTTACTTAGCACATCATGAATAAGTATGTAGTAGGAGCTTCCATGGTCGGAACGTTAATAGGTGGATCGGTCCTTCTAAAGTAAGTAGGTTGTCATATGCAGGTGATTTGCTATACATCAGTAACACAGCATTTATTACAGAACATGTATGCTGCTGAATTTGTGCATTTAAAGTGACCATTTATTTTACAACTTCAAGTTTACCTCTAGCCAATTTCGTTTTAAGGATCATGCACACAAGTGTAAATACATGTAGTTGTTTACATGTGCTTTTGATCTCTGCTGCATTTGGATCGCTCTTCATAGAGCACTTGACAGGCAGTGAGGCTGCATTGTATTGCCTCCTCACTGCCTGCTTTCACCCCTTGATCGCCACACTAGCGCAACGCAACAGCATGCATTGCAGAGTAGCCCCATTTACCCGCCCAAAGCAACAAGGGGTATAATTCCTGCTGCAGCAGGTGTACAATTCCCAGGCTGCTGCCTCTGCAGCTAAAGGTGGAGCGGTTGAGGAGTGGTAAAAACACGCTTTCAACTGCAGGGTTTTACCACCCCTCCACTGCTATTTTGAACAAGCCCTAAAATACACCCGTATTTACAGTGGCTGAGAGCACCAGCATGTTTCTGTGCATATTACTGTAATATAAAACATGACGCTCTGCCTGTAATTCTGGTGTAAGCCTAGGTTCACATTGGTCCAATTTGACATGTCATAGCGGCAGCTATTGGCGTCAATGGCACCGTCCGAATCAGTGTGGCATTGCACCGATTTCCAAAAGTAGTTCCTGTACTACTTTTGGCGACTTTGGGGGGCGATTTGCATAGATATTTGAGCAGGAACCTGCACAGATGTCTCTGAAATCGCATGTCAGTCCGACTTCGGGAGCGGATATGAAATCCTGCAAGTTCAGCTGAACTCGCCTGATTTCTATCCCGCAGTCAGTGTGAACCTAAGCTAAACACCGGTGCTAGCGATTACTTGCACATGTGTATAGACGTTCTTTCCCTAAGACCAGGTTCACACAGGGGCGACTTAGCCTTCTGACAAGTCGCGTTCCGTTCTGTACAATGGAACCGTTCTAATAGGAGCGACTCAAGTTGCTCCGACTTAGAAAAAGGTTCCTGTACTACTTTTGGGGCGACTTCAGGCGACTTGCATTGACTTCTATACAGAAGTCATTTTGCAAGCCGCCACTGAGGTCGTGTGCAGGTCGCCTCTGTGAGTCGCGCTGCAAGTCGTGTTGCCCTGTAAGTGTCCATGCACACTGGCTTAAAAATTGGTGCTTCTACAGGAGTTTTGTGTTTTGCATGTAGAGGCAGCTCAATGTTATCCTATGTGTCCATGCACATTAGGACTAAGGATGGCCTCAGGCAAGTTCGCACACTCCACGTGCAGAGCCCGCCAGGAAGTCGGCACGGCGCTGTGCTAATCACAGGCAGAGAGACATTTCCCGATCTCTGCAGCCGCACATCGGGAAATGCGACAACTTCCGGGCAGGCTCTGCAAGTGGAGTGTGTGAACACGCCTGAGGCCATCCTTAATTAGGACGATTGGAGGCATATTTTAACCGCTTGCGGACCGCCCACCATAGATATACTACATGATCCGCATGCCCCCGCCACCTCGGCTGTGCTGCGATTGGCTGCAGCACCAGACTGATTGGTTGCCGACAATTGGCTCCTGACATTACCGAAGAGAGCCCTGTGTAGGTAAACAAACATAGGGTCCTATTTTGACAGCAGCAATGTGCTGTTCTTTTCCCCTGCAAAGCAGGAGGTAGAAAACAGTACACAGTAACACATGTTGGCCACACATTTAACCCCTTGATCGCCCTAGATGTTAGCTCCTTCCCTGCCAGTGTCATTAGTACAGTGACAGTGCATATTTTTAGCAATGATTACTGTATTGGTGTCACTGGTTCACAAAAAAATGACAGTCCCCCTATAAGTCACTAATCGCCACCATTACAAGTAAAAAAATAAATAAAAATTCCATAAATATATCCCATAGTTTGTAGATGCTATAACTTTTGTGCAAACCAATATACGCTTATTGGGATTTTTTTTTACCAAAAATATGTAGCATAATACATTTTGGCCTAAATTGATGAAGAAATTAGATTTTTTTTTTTGTTTATTTATTGGATGTGTTTTATAGCAGAAAGTAAAAATTGTTGTTTTTTTTTTTTTTTTTTTTTTTTTATTTTATTATCGGTCTTTTTCTGTTTATAGCACAAAAAATTAAAACCACAGAGATGATCAAATACCACCAAAAGAAAGCTCTATATGTGGGGAAAAGAAGGACATCAATTTTAGTTTGGTACAGTGTCGCACGAATGTGCAATTGTCAGTTAAAATAACCCAGTGCCATATTGCAAATAATGGCCTGGTCATATAGGGGTTACCCTATATGAGCTGAATTTGTTAAGCTTAGCGTTTAGGCTCCCTGCACACTGGGCTTAAAAAAAAAACAAAAAAAAACATCCGTTCTCTTGGGAGTAAAATACGCTCATATAGAGCATTTTTTGTGCAAAGTCTAGATGAGTTTAGAAAATGTTTACGTTTTTTCTGGCAGTAAGCTCCAATCAGAAACGTGAAGGTAAGGTTTTTTTTTTTTCCCCTGCTTCTAAACGTTGAGCTTAGGCAGAACACAAAACTCCTGTAGAAGCAGTTTTTTTTTTTTTTTTTTTTTTTTCAAATATAATTTCTATTGAACACCAATAAAAGGGCAAGACCCCATTGTTACAACAGTGGAATAAAGATAATTGAGATATAAACATAAAGTTTGGTTCACAGTAAATCAATGAACATATCACAGTATCATATTACTCATTGGTCAAAAACAATAGCATGCATCTTTTCTCAGGTTTATTAAGACCTTTTGCATTTAACCACTGGGCACTTAAAGCGGGTTCCACCCTAAAGTGGAACTTCTGCTCATTGGAACCCTCCCCCCTCCGGTGTCACATTTGGCACCTTTCAGGGGGGAGGGGGGTGCAGATACCCGTCTAAGACAGGTATTTGCACCCACTTCCAGGCATAGACTCCCATGGGAGTCTATGCCACTTCCCGTCTTGCCGCGCTGTCTGCTGGGACACACACGGGTCCCAGAGACAGCGCGGAGCATTCCTATTGCATTGCGCGACTTGCGCATGCGCAACAGGGAACCGGGATATGAAGCCGCAAGGCTTCATTTCCTGATTCCCATACCCAAGATGGTGGCGGCAGCATCCGAGGACCGAGGGACGGTTCAGCCTCGGGTGCCGACTCGCTGGACCCTGTGACAGGTGTGTCATTATTTTAAAAGTCAGCAGCTGCAGTATTTGTAGCTGCTGACTTTTAAAAAAAAAATTTTTGCCGGACTCCCTCTTTAAACCCCCTTCCTAACCAGACCAATTTTCAGCTTTCATAGTTACATAGTTACATAGTTAGTTAGGTTGAAATAAGACACAAGTCCATCCAGTTCAACCACAAAAAAATAAAAATAAATATATATATATAAATATAAATATATATATATATATATATATATATATATCATACAATCCCATATGCCCCATTCTATACCCATAGTTGATCCAGAGGAAGGCAAAAAAACCCCAGCAGAGCATGCTCCAATTTGCTAAAGCAGGGGAAAAAATTCCTTCCTGATCCCCCCCCCCCAGAGGCAATCGGATTTTCCCCGGATCAACTTTACCTATAAATGTCAGTACCCAGTTATATTATGTACATTTAGGAAAGTATCCAGGCCTTTCTTAAAGCAATCTACTGAGCTTGCCAGAACCACCTCTGCAGGGAGTCTATTCCACATTTTCACAGCTCTTACTGTGAAGGAACCTTTCCGTATTTTGGAGATGAAATCTCTTTTCCTCTAGACGTAAAGAGTGCCCCCTTGTCCTCTTTGTTGACTGTAAAGTGAATAACTCAACACCAAGTTCACTATATGGACCCCTTATATATTTTTACATGTTGATCATATCCCCCCTTAATCTCCTCTTACTAAGGGTGAATAAATTCAGTTCCTCTAATCTTTCCTCATAGCTGAGCTCCTCCATCCCTCTTATCAGTTTGGTTGCCCTTTTTGGTTGCACTTTCTACAATTCCCCAATATCCTTCTTGAGAACTGGTGCCCAAAACTGAACTGCATATTCCAGATGAGGTCTGTCCTACTATCTTTTGCAATCTGTCTTTCGTTTTGAATATTTGCATCCTTGATTTCCTTTTTACATATTCTGTTATGTTCTTTGTAACATTTAAATGACACTAGTGATCCTTCATTTTTATATTTTTTAAAAGCTCTTTTCTTATAGTTTATAGCTTTTTTTACTTTGGCCGTGAGCCACATAGGTTTTTTCTTTTAAGCCTTTTAAATTTATTGCTCATGGGAACATACTTTGCAGTGAGTTCGCAAACAGTCTTTTTGAAGAATCCCCATTTCTGTTCTGTGCCCATTGTTGCCAATATTCTCTCCCAGTCTAAGTTCTGGAGAGCAGCCCTCATCCTTGGAAAATTTGCTCTCTTGAAATTAAGTGTTTTTATCTTTCCTGTATGTGATTTTTGTTTACAGCTAACATCAAATGAAATCATGTTATGGTCACTGCTACCCAGATGTTCCTTTATCTGAACATTAGTAATATGCTCTGCATGTTTTGAGATTACCAGATCCAGCAGAGCATCATTCCTGGTTGGGGCCTCAATAAACTGGACTATAAAATTGTCCTGTAATAGGTTTATAAATTTTTGTCCTTTAACTGTCTCAGCAGTGCCATTATTCCAGTCAATTTCTGGGTAGTTAAAATCCCCCATTATTATCACTGTCCCAGCCCTTGCAGCCCTTTCCATCTGTGCAAGGAGCTGAGTATCCACCTCCTCATTAACACTGGGTGGTCTATAACAAACTCCAATGATTAACTTTGAACTACGCACATCTGTATGCAGTTCCACCCATAATGCTTCAGACTCATCACGCTCTCCATCCCCCAGGTCCTCTTTCACACTCGCTTTGAGATCATTTCTCACATACAGACAGACCCCTCCACCTTTCCTTTTAACTCTGTCTTTCTGAAAGAGTGCAAAGCCAGGAATATTTATAGCCCAGTCATGTGAGGACTGCAGCCAGGTTTCAGCAATACCGATTACATCATAGCTCTCCTGATGCACCAGAGCTTCCAACTCACCTATTTTGCTTGGCAGACTTCTGGCATTGGTGAACAAACACTTTAATGCATTACTATATTTTGACCAGTCACATACTATCCTCTTGGGTGTTCCGAGATTGCAACTAGGACTTGCTACTATACTTACCTTGGGTTTATGTGCTTTGGTTACCCTACCACTAATGCCCCTAATATTACCCTCGGGAATATGTTCCACGCTGACTATTCCTATCTCTGGACCCTCCCCCCCAGTGCTCTCACACTTTGATTGACAATTACTCAGTCATTCAACACTGAATATGAAATGTTTGTCCTTTTTTTTTTTTTTTTTTTACACAAATAGAGCTTTCTTTTGGTGGTATTTAATCACCGCTGTGTTTTTTTTTATTTTTTGCGCTATAAATAAAAAAAAAGACTGAAAATTCGGTAAAAAAATAAAATTTCTTTGTTTCTGTTAAAATTTATTGCAGAGTATTGGCATATTATTGGCACTGTGGGCTGGATCTGTAGTGCCCACAGCGCTCTCTCCCTCTCTCCTCTCACACTGTACCGATCATGATATGACACCGGTTTGTTTACAAGTGATGCTCTGTCATTTGACAGAGCGATCACGTGGTAAACGGCCGCTATCAGCGGCCATTTACCGTGATCCATGATGCGCCGGGTCACGGATGTTCCTGAGTGCGCCCCCCAGGGGGCGCAATTCTGTGAGGACATCCCATGGACGTCCACCCAGAAAAAGGTAACCACGCTGTAGCTGTTTTTCGGCTATGGCACGGTCAGCATGTGGTTAATGACACCACTTTTATAGATTCCATTGCCACGTCATAGGGGGATAATAGGAAAGGGGGAGAGGGAAGGGGAGGCAGAAGAGGGGGAGAGAAGTATCAACTAAAAGAGAAAATGGGTGGAAGGAAAGAAAAGAATGTCAATTTAGGGGGGCAGAGAGTGAGGGAAAGAAACAAACGAAAATTCTGAAGTAACTAAAATTGCAAGTAATAAACTTGTTATATTGTAGCACGACTGGAAGTGTACACTAGCCTATGTGGGGGAGAATTTGGTGACCAAGAGTAGAGGATCCAACCCTCCCATCCACCCCCGCAGGAACTTTGGTTCAGTTAGAAGCATTAATGGTGAAAAATCAGAACATAAAAAACAAAATGGCAAAAAGCAAAAAAGAAAATGAAAATGGAGCATCATAGAGTCCCTTTCTGCAGTGAGGGTTCCCCACCTGGCACTACCTGTCTCATGAGGCCTGTTGGAGCCTTGGGGCATGGTTCAACTTTATGTAGCTAACCACACGGGAGGTCTATCACCCCAAATAGATATTTAGCTGGGTTCTCTGACTCTGGATTACCTGTGGCACTTGGGGTGTTTAACGACCCCCCCTCCCAGCTGAACATAACATTAGAGTGGGGCAGAGCAGCATATTAAACCCAGCAGTTTAATATACATTTTTAGGCATCAATAGTGTCTGAAATGCCCTCCCTGTGAAGCTCATGGCTCCACCAGATCTCACCCTTATGAGCCCCACTATCCCTGCAGGGAGCGGGGGGATCACATCAACCGCGCAGGGGGGGGGAGAAGCCCCTGCTGAGTGAGAGAAGTGTCCCCCAGACAATGTCGGTGCAAGTTCGCCCCCCTATCTCCCCTACACACCAGCAGTCATCTCAGCAACATACCTCTCATACATCATTACAACATTGAATATGCAGTTAAAAAATATATACGTATATCGCAGAGCACATAGTTGTATAAAATTGCACTCTGAGAGACAACCTAGCATCTGTGCACTGGGGACTCTCCAGCAAAAAATATTAAGGCACAAAGACCTTCTGCCTGCAGGTGCATAGGGGAAGCATATTTCTGCATCCGTGGTGTATAGGGGAATGAAGTCTCCATGTCATGTGCGGACAGTCATCTGACTCAGGTGGGGTGCAGATGGTGTGGGCTATCCCTCAGTGACAAAGTGATTCAAGCACAAATGTGCCATAACAAAGTTGCGAAAAGGCTGGTTATGTGCTGGGGGAAAATAACGGGTGTCCCAAGCTAGAAATAAAAATGAGAAAAAAAATAGAAAGTGTACACTAATGGAAGATGACTTTCGTGCAGTGTAGAGCTACTCATAACTCACGTGTCTCCTCCGGGGATGGCGCTAGTGAATGGCGGCGGCTCATTTGCAGCCCGGGTTGGAAGTCACTGCCGGGCGCAGCATGGCCCACATGGCCGAAGGATCGCAGGATAAAAGCCAGGAAGGGAAAGAGAGCTGGGAGGGACTCCGGTGAGCGGAGAGTAAAAGAGCGCTAGTCCTTTCAGAAAATGATCAATAGGGGGAAGCCCCAGTGGTTGGTGACATCCAGCCTCCTGGCTAGATCCAGGAGAGGCTTTAGAAGGGTTTGGCGCTGTAATGTTGCTCTGGAGAGGTCGGCAGAATCTTGACTGATGCGCCATCGAACTCCAGGTCTCCTGCGTCCCATGCTTTCCGGGCTATGATATCTTTGTTTATATAGTGGTGCAGCCGACAGATCACATCTCCGGGTCTAGTAGGGTCGTTCGACCTGGGGCCTAGAGCCCTATGGATCCAGTCTAATTCCACTCCTTCTGGCAGTTACTCGCCCCGCCACTCTCATGAAGATGTCGGTGACTGTGGCGGCTAGACCTGCTGGGCCTGTAGCCTCTGGCAGGCCTCGGAGCCGTAAGTTGCTCCGGTCCTCCATTTCCTCCAGGTGTAATTGCAGGCCCACTGCAGCTTCTGTGTGGGAACTTTGTAGTGCCTCCAAGGCAGTCTATCTCTGGTCTATCGTGGACAGAGGGGCTTCTCCCGCCGTGAGCCTGGTGGTAAGGGTTTGAACGTACTGTGTAACGGCGCAAATTTCCTTCCTATGAGAAGCTTCCACGTGCCCTATCAGGGCCTCAATGTTGGCTTTCCTTGGTAGTGCCTGAAGGATGGATTTCAGTTCAGCATCCGCTCTGTAAGTCAGAGGTAGGTGAGACGAATTCCGTGGGTCTGACAGGAAAGCTGGTGGGATTGCAGGGTAGATCTCCGAGCTCAAGGACCCTGCGGGGGAGGCTGTATAGGTGAGAGGTTGGAGGCCCTCTGAGTGCGAGGCACGTTCGTCTACCATCTTAAACTCCGGGGAGCCCAACTGGGGGAGCTGGAAGAACTGCTGGATCTCACCCGGGGATGGAGCAACTGGAGTCGGTTTGGTGCTCTTTGTGTTCCGCTTAGTTGAGCGCTTCTTGGATGGAAGCATAATGTAATAAACAGATATTGGTAAGCTGGGGTAGATAGGAGACAGTTGGGAGCTCAGCAAGCACACTCTTTACTCGGCCATGTCCAGACCACGTTCCTAGAAGAAAAGGCTGAGTTTTTTTAAGCCAGTGTGCATGGAGCCTTACAGGCAGAAAAAAAACCCTTCTGGTTTGTGTTTCTGATTGGAGCTTTCTGGCAGAAAAAGCACTAAACTCGCCTAAACTGTGAACAAAAATGTTCTATACGAGCGCTTTTTCTGCCAAAGGAACTGGCGTTATTTTTAAGCCCAGTGTAAATGGAGTCTAATGCCCCACTCTTGCACTTGGAAAAATATATCTGTGCATATACACATGTAATCATGAGCACCTGGGTTGACATTAGATTACAGGAGTACGGTATATTTTGTAGTACAGAAATACACTGCAGCCGAGGCTCCCAGGTGCTATAAATATAGGTGTATATTATGCTGTGCAGCCAGTCACCTGTATTTACATTTGTGTGTATGAGCCCTTAAACCCTAGAGCTCTGGAAGGTTTTACTCGTTTCATGGCCAGGCCATTTTTTTGCGATTCGGCACTGTGCTATTTTAACTGGTAATTGCGCGTGCATGCAACGCTCTACCCAAACAAAATTTGTATAGATTTTTTTTTCACACAAATTTTTTTGGTGGTATTTGATCAGTACTGGGTTTTTATTTTTCGCAATATATAAACAAATAAAGAATAAAAATTGAGGGAAAAATGTTTTTTTCTGCTATAAAACATATCCAATAAAAAAATTGAATTGTATTTCTTCATAGATTTTGGCCAAAATGTATTCTGCTATATGTTTTTTTAATTAAAAAAAATCCCAGTAAATGTGTATGTAAATACATTTTTCTTTGTTTCTGTTATAAAATTTAAAATTAAGAATTTGTCTTCATAAATTTTGGCCAAATTTTATACTGCTACATATCTTTGGTAAAATTAATCCAAATCAGTGTATATTATTTGGTCTGTGTGAAAGTTATAGCCCACAAGCTATGGTGTAAATCACGGAAAATTGATCACACCTGAAGTACTGACGGCCTAGCTCATTTCTTGAGACCCTAACAAGCCAGGACAGTACAAATACCCCCAAATGACCCATTTTTGGAAAGCAGACATTCCAAGTTATTTAGAAAGAGGCATGGTGAGTTTTTTGAAGTTGTATTTTTTTCCCACAATTCTTTGCAAAATCAAGATATTTTTTTTTTTTTTTTTTTTCACAAAAGTGTCATATTATCAGGTTATTTCTCACACACAGCATATGCATACTACAAATTACACCCCAAAATACATTCTACTACTCCTTCTGAGTATGGCAATACCATATGTGTGAGACTTTTACACAGCCTGGTCACATAAAGGGAGCACCACCAAGCTTTCTAGGGGCATACATTTCAAATCTAATTTGACTACCTATTACACTTTGAGGCACTGTAGTGGCATGGATGCGAGCTGATGTGGCATCGCTAAGCCATGGATGGGGATGGCTAAGCATGGTTGAGGCATGGATGGATGGATGGATGAGTATTGCTGAACATGGATTGATGGGTGAGTATTAATAAGTATGGATGGATGAATATTGATGAGTATTGCTGAGTATGGATGGGATGGATGAGTATTTCCGAGCATGGACGGGATGTATTGATGGATGGACAGGACACAGATAAGCACTGTGGGCAGTACACATCCAGCCCACAGCCCCTACTGTACCCAATCTCTCCCCTCGCACTGTACCAATAGTTACGGGGAGGGGACAGAGGAACCGGTCGTGACGCCGGTTTGTTTACAAGTGATCGCTCTGTCATTTGACGGAGCGATCAAGTGGTAAACGGCCGCTGTCAGCAGCCCTTTACCATGATCCGTGATGCCGTGATACTGTGATCCATGATCCAGAGGACCTGGCAGTCACGGACATTCCCAGGTGCATACCCCAGGTTCATGGCCCCCCCCCCCCCCCCGAATAAGCCGACCGCGCTGTAGCCGTCTTTCGGCTATGGCTCGGTTGGCATGTGGTCAATACAGGGATCAGTGATAATGCATTACACTGTCACTGTACTAATGACACTGGCTGGGAAGGGGTTAACATCTAGGGTGAAAAGGGGTTACATTTGTGCCTAACTATGTGTAATGTGTATACAGTGTTCTGCTTTTTACTAAAGCTCTCTCTGTTTACCAACATAGAACTCTTCGCTGTGATTGAACACAGCCAATCAGCAGGTCCTGGCCGTGAATCATTGGCTAGGATTTGCTTTTAGGCTTGCATGCCAGAGTAGACAGCGAGCAGACAGGTAGGTATATTTTATTGTAGGACACTGCCTGTCTCTAATGCAAAAAGAGCTTGCCTGCTCAGTTTGTGATAGCAGAACTTTAGTTTTGCTTTAACACTTTTTACTTTTTTACCAGCACAGCTTGTCACAGCTCCTGGTCTTTGTAAATGGGAGCTAGTGGAACATTCTCTCAATTGTGTGACCATATGGGAAGTACACCCTGCTTCTTGGCATTAACATCCAGATTGGGGGTGCAAAGAGATAGAGCTGTATTCAAGTTGGTTACATTTCTGTAACCCTTTAGTTATTCCAAAGTATGGTCCAGGTCCATGCTTGTGTCTTGAGATTATTTGCAGACTGTTCTAGGATTTTCCGAAACCCATTGTGCCCTATTATCGGTTGTATACTAAGTATAAAGTTGACCTCAGCATAAGTTCAGGGAAAAACATCAGTTTGAGTTCCTTTTGTTGGTATTTACATTAAAGCGGAGCTCCACCCAAAAGGGGAAGGTATGCTTTAAGAACTAAACCCCCCCCCTTCAAAATATACCACATTTTGGGGGGCGGAGGAAACGGGTACCTAGTTTTGACAGGTACCTGCTTCCACTTCTGCTCAAGCTTCCTCCTCTCCCCCTCCCTCCTTGCAATCTTCTGGGACATGTCACAGGTCCCAGAAGATTGCCCGACCAATGGGGAGGCGCTGTGTGAAGCCGCAAGCTGTCACAGCTGGGTGCCCACACTTGCAATGCCAGTTTATTAAACTACACTTTTTGTAGTTGCTGAGTTTTAATAAACACAAGAACGTGAAAAAGGTATTTGAGATCCTGGGACACGCTGAAAATAATCTGAGGATTTTAGCAGGACTTTGAAGTGCATATTTATGAACCTTGGCACATTGAGTTGGGAGTTGAACTGCATCTAAAATAGTTTTTATATTGGTGTGGTAACCTTGTAATATAAATGCGATCATTTGGCGTTGTTATTTGGCAGCTCCTCCAATAGCAGGTGCCTGCTAAAGACTTGAAGTACAATTGGTAATGGAACATCAAAGGAAAGGATCAATAATGCCAGCTATAGACGGAGTGAATTTCTTTCCTGGAAACACAGTTGACATAGTCAGTGTTGATGGGCGAATCCCTTTAGTGAAGCCATTGTTTTCTCCTGGTGGGTGAAGTAGTCCGTCCCTGCTGGGAGAACACTCAGCCTGCCCATAGATGGTTCAAATCTCGGCCGGTTCCTACCGAACCGGCCAAGTTTTGAACCGTCTATGGCTGGCTTAGGCAGGCCATGTGTGGGTCGCATTTCGAAAGAATTTTCTTTTGAAAATCTTATCTATGAATTTTCGTTCAAATTTCGCACTATTAATGGGCTGCAGCAATTGCCGATTTCCGTGCGGCCATCGAATTTGAGTAATTGGCATGTTTGACATTTTTTGAAAAACAAACAATTTTCTAATCAATGATGGGAGAATCGTGCGAGAAATGTAATCGAAAAAGAAATGCGCATGTGCAAGAAAAAAAATTCCCGGAAAGAAAAGAAGATTCCCAGCCATGAAAATTATTTTCTGTAGCAACAGGAGGTGAAATTGGAGGCGAATTTCAAAATCAATGGTGGCACCATCGGATCACAAAACGCACAAAATTTCTGATTTTCAAAAGAAAATTATTTCAGAATTCGACCATGTATGGCCAGCCTAAAGTTATAAAATGGAAAATTGTATCAAATACTTAACATCATTTTTTTTTTCCTGACACCAAACCATGGTAGCATACTAGTGATAGAGCTCCGCCTCTTGACCACTCCCTCAGGACCAGTAAATTGCATAAAAGCACTAGTTAGCTGCACAAGCTACATACCGCAACGCACATGGTGGGTTCGTATGCGGCCATGGTTTGTCATCAGTAAAGGAAAATTATGGTAAGTATTTGATACAATTTTCCATTTTCCTGATGCCACCATGTCCGCATACTAGTGATTAAATAATTAGCAGACAGGGTGGGTTCTACTTGCCAAACAAATCCTTCTAATTAGGATGGGACAGAGGACTAAATAGTCCTTCCTACAAAGTCCCCTGATCACAAGGCACCCGGGTCTACTCCATAAAGTTTGAGTAAGTATGCTGGGATGACCATGATACCTCTCTACAGATGGACACCATAGATGCTCTGGAATGTGCTGCCTATGAGGCTGCAACCCCTCTAGTAGAGTGTGCCGCCGCTGATGGAGGCTCGCGACCCCTTGTCCTATATGCACAATCAAGCCTGCTAGAGTCAAGGCAGTAACCATTTTTCCTTGATGGTTTCCAGCTGGAATGACAAAAGGTTTATTAGATGACCTGAAAGGAGCAATTGTGGGCAGGTACTTCTTTAAAGTTCTGAAAGTGCGGGGCGGTTAACTAGAGCTTTTTTTTTTTAATCATACATCACGGGACACAGAGCTATAGTAGTTACTATGTGGGTTATAGACCACCTTCAGGTGATGGACACTGGCACACCCTAAGACAGGAAGTCCACTCCCTATATAACCCCTCCCACTACTAGTACCTGCTAAGCTCCACTGGAAGATTAGTTTGCTGGGGCAAGCTATGCAACCAGGTCCATTCAAAGTGTCTTTTCTAGGTCGAATTGAATGGTACCCGGGCCTCGTGCCCGAAGAAACGAGGTTTTGCCTGTAATGCTTCTATTTTTAGAGAGCTGGACCCCGGGATCCAGTACTTTGGTGTTTTCAGCCATAAAGTTTTACTGGTGGGGTGCTTTACAGGTCCAGGCATGTGGGTTCCCCCGAGGGTCCCCAGTTCCTGATGGTTTGGTAACGGAGCCCACCGTGAGGGGTGAAGATTGGGTCTATTGGTTTACCACAGAAATCCCTGCGGTGGGAAAGGTAAGTGGAGGCTTCTAAGGAATTTTTTTTAAATTTTTCCTAAGAAATGTCTCCTTTAAAAAAAAAAAAGTAAATGTCATGCCTAAGAGTCACCACTGGGGGCTGTATAGAGCATGTACCTTTATCAGCTCAGACCTCCGGTAAGTTTAGGGGGGAATTTTCTTCCACTAATCACCCCCCACCTGGACAAAGCTCTTCCCCTCTCCCTGGATAGGGGGAAGCCAAAAACGATCGGCCATGCCGCTCCGTTTTTTTCACCGCCCCTGCACGACAGCTTGTCTCAGGTCTCCTCCTCGCCATCCCCTCCCCACACACGCGTCGATCCCGTTGGGAAAACCCTCTTTCGAAAAGAGAGGGGGGCCCGCGATGTGACGGAAGGGGTGGGGCTTAGCGCTGCGTTGGCGTCCTGCAACACCCAGCGCCGGGAGTATGTTTAAAAGCTCAATTTTTGCTGGCTGCAGATGTCGGAGGGACACAAGAGCAAAAAGGGCATGTAAGAGGTTGGTGACACAGGCATTCCTTTGGCACATTTACTAAAAGCATCAGGCTGAGCGTTAATAGCAGCGGCAGTGGCTGGACTATTGCTCAAGCAGTGGATGTGATTTCTTCTGGTAGTACCTCTGCATTTGTCCATCGGGCTATGGTCAGAAGGGGGGCTAGAAACACCCCAAAAAAGGGGCTCAAGCTCAAAAAAGCCTAGAACCATCTCTAATGGCATCCTCCCCTGAGAGTTCTGAGGTGGCTGGTCAGAGTGAGCCATCTGGGTCGTCGGGTGTTGCAACTGTTTCCAACACTGCAACCCCTGGCTATGTTTTTTTCAACCATATTGGAGTTGGAGCAGAGAATAGCGGATTTAATCGCATCCCAGAATGGGACTAAGCGTAATAGGTCCCCTTCTTTTACCCAGGACCCTCAAACGGAGGAACCGGGGGCAGGAGATGATGAATTTCTCTCAAGGGACCAGGAAGAGGCTGATGACTCCTCTTCTGAGGGGTCAAATGTGGAAGGATCAGGTTCACAATGTGAAAGATGGTACAATCTCTTACTGAATTGGTCCGCTCCACATTCATGCTACCTTTAACTAAATCGGTCGATAAGCCTACTTCTTGTTTGGGTTCGCTAAAGCCTCCCCAAGCTGTTCATGCTTTTCCTATCCACTCATTGCTGGAAAAGCTTATGTATTCTGAGTGGGATCACCCAGATAAGCAGTTTTACCCTCCTAAAAAAGTTTTAAACACTTTATCCTATGGAGGAAAAATTTTATAAAAAATGGGAAATTCCAGCAATTGACGCTGCTATATCCTCTGTGAATAAATGTTTGACTTAGGGAGCCAACGAATAAGAAGTTGGAACTCCTATTAAAAAACACTTTTTTTCTCTGGCAGGTTTAGTAACTCAGCCTGCGCAATTGGTGAATGTCAATCCTTGAGAGACCAGTTTAAACAGGTACTCAAGATTATTCCTGATCAGCAGTCCCAAGAGTTGGGCGAGCTACCAGGGGCATTCTCCAGGCCTTACGCTTGGGCTGGTGCATATGCTCGCTTGAGTGGGGGCGAGTTCTCAAGGATCTGACAGGAGGCGTGTTGAGACAAATGGGTGGCCTCCTCAATAACTCTAGGGTGCAAACTAGAGTTCCGAGAGTTCACATCACCTTGTTTTTTCAGATCAAATGTTCCCAGGGATCTGGGAAAAAAGAAGTCTCTTTTTCAAGCATTGGCCCATCTTTTGTCTCAAAAGGCGATATATGTGGTCCCCATGGAAGAGCAGGGATTGGGGTTTTATTCAAACCTTTTTACGATACCAAAACCAAATGGGGATGTCAGACCCATTCTAGATCTCCAAAGATCTAAACCGTTTTTTTGAATATCCGCTCTTTTCACATGGGGTCAATCCGATCTTCTACAAGGTGGATAACTTCTAGCGTCAATCGACATCAAGGATGCTTGCATCCATGTACCTATTTTTCCCGCTCACCAAAAATATCTACGCTTCGAGATAGAAAATCTTCATATTCAGTTTCTAGCTCTGCCATTCGATCTAGCTACTGCACCTCAAGTGTTTACAAAGGTCCTGGCTCCTCCGCTAGCCAGATTAAGGGCTCAAGGTAAAACTATACTAGCTTACTTAGACTCTCGGTAGCCCGCTTAGACCAGAGTTTGGTCACCACAGTCAGCTACCTGGAATACCAAGGTTGGATTCTCAACCTAGAAAAATCTTCCTTAAAACCATCAAGGAGATTGGAATACTTGGGTCTGATCATAGATACAGCTCAGAAGAGGGTGTTCTTGCCCCAGGCAAAGATTAGTGCCATAAGGGAACTGATTCAGGTGATCAAGGCAAAGAAGAATCCTTCTATTGGACTTTGCATGAGATTGTTGGGGAAAATGGTGGCTTCATTCGAGGCTGTTCCTTATGCTCAATTTCATTTGAGACTACTGCAAAACAGTATCCTATCGACTTGGAACAAGAAGGTCCAAGCTCTAGACTTCCCAATGCGTTTGTCTCCAAAGGTGAGCCAGAGCCTCAGTTGGTGGTTAATAGCCAAGAATCTGCAGAAGGGAAAATCCTTCCTATCAGTTAACTGGAAGGTGGTAACAACAGATGCCAGCCTTTTGGGTTGGGGGGCAGTCCTGGAAGAAGCGACTGTCCAAGGTAAATGGTCCAAATCAGAAATGACCTTGCCCATCAATATTCTAGAGATTTGGGCAGCATGCCTGGCCCCGAGGGCCTGGACATTCAGGCAACGGAGTTGTCCTGTCAGGATCAGATCCGACAATGCCACAGAAGTGGCCTATATCAATCACCAAGGGGGCACGAGAAGTCGTGCGGCCCAGAGAGAGGTGAATCATATGCTAACTTGGGCAGAAAACAATATACCCTGCATATCGTCAGTCTTCGTTCCAAGGATAGAGAATTGGCAGGCGGACTACTTGAGTCGCCAGCAGTTGTTCCCAGGAGAATGGTCTCTTCACCCCGACGACATCTTTCTGACAATATGTCAAAAATGGGGAATTCCGGACGTGGATCTGTTTGCTTCCAGTTTCAACAAAAAGATCGACAACTTTGTGTCAAGAACAAAGGATCCGCTGGCATGCGGAACCGATGCCTTGGTATTCACTGATTTATGCATTCCCTCCTGTTCTACTTCTTCACAGGATCAAGCAGGAAGGAAAGTCTGTGATTCGCGTGGCACAGGAGATCTTGGTATGCAGAGATTGTAAAGATGGCAGTAGGGGTCCATCCTACCTTACAAACGCTAAATTTAACGGTTTGGCTATTGAGACCCACATTCTAAAGAAGTGTGGGCTGTCAGGTTCAGTGGTGTCTACCTTGGTTAATGTAAGGAAGCCGGCCTCCAGAGTCATATATTATAGTCTGGAAGGCATATGTCTCCTGGTGTGAATCCAGGGGTTGGCACCCCAGGAAATATGTCATTGGTAGAATCCTTGACTTTCTACAGATGGAGTTAGAAATGAAGCTGGCCTTGAGTACTATCAAAGGCCAGGTTTCGGCCTTGTTGTAATTATTTCAACGACCACTTGCTTTGCATTCTTTGGTTCATAGCTTTATTCAGGGGGTAACATGGCTCAATCCTTCAGTTAGGTCACCCCTGAACCCTTGGGACTTGAATTTAGTTCTGTCGGCATTAAAGAAACAGCCTTTTGAGCCGATGCAACATATTCCCTTGGTCCTCCTGACAAGTAAACTAATTTTTCTGGTAGCCATATCTTCTGCAAGAAGGGTATCAGACAGAGTCTGCTGCTCTTCTTTGTAAAGAGCCATATTTAATTATTCACAAAAATAAGGTTGTATTGCGTCCTCATCCTAATTTTCTACCGAAGGTAGTATCAGGTTTTCATCTAAACCAGGGTGTTGTTCTGCCTTCATTTTTCCCAGAACCCTGTTCTGTGGAAGAAAAATCACTACATTCTCTTGATGTAGAGAGAGCTGTCAAAGTGTACTTGAAGGCGACTGCTCAGATTCGGGAAACGGATGTTTTGTTTGTGTTGCCTGAAGGTCCAAAAAGAGGACAGGCAGCATCAAAATCTACTATTTCTAAATGGATTTGACAAGTAATTTTTCGAGCTTATGGTTTAAAGAGGAAAATTCCACCTTTTTAAATTAAAGTGCACTCCACCAGGGCTGCTTCCTGGGCAGTCTCCATGGCTCAAATCTGCAAGGCCGCATCTTGGTCTTCTGTCTATACATTTACCAAATTCTATCAAGTAGATGTAAAAGGTCATGAGGATATCGCCTTTGGGTGCAGTGTGCTGCAAGCAGCAGTATAAGCCCTCTAGTCTCTTAGTGCCCTACTTTTGTTGTGTCTCCCTCCCTTCAGTTGGCATTGCTCTGGGACATCCCACATAGTAACTACTATGGCTCTGTGTCCCATGATGTACGATTAAGAAGATAGGATTTTTATAACAGCTTACCTGTAAAATCCTTTTCTTTGAAGTACATCATGGACACAGAGGTCCCTCTCTTCTTTCTGGTATACACGTGTATTGCTTTGCTACAAAAACTGAGGTACTCCCAGTAGTGGGAGGGGTTAAATAGGGAGTGGACTTCCTGTCTTGGGGTGTGCCAGTGTCCATCACCTGAAGGTGGCCTATAATAATAATAGTACCGGTAATTACTATGGCTCTGTGTCCCATGATGCACTTCAAAGAAAAGGATTTTACAGGTAAGCTGTTATAAAAATCCTATTTTTATGCTATTCACTGGTCCTGAGGGAGTGGTCAAGAGACAGAGCTCTATCGCTAGTATGCTGCCATGTTAGCGTCCGTAAATATTTTTTTTATAAGTCAGTGGGGTTGTGCAAGAGAGAGCAGAAATTAGGCTTTGACAAAAAAAACCTGGAAGCCGGTCCATTTCTATGTAGATATGGCACTCTTCAGTTTTCCTAAATCAACCCCATTATCTGATGCATTTTCAGGAGGTCCCATAAATCTGCCTTTTGCTTTGAAGCAGATATGTGTTGCCCATTAGTGAATAACAGATTAACATAAGCACATGATGGTATTCCATTTAAAAAATGCATGATCTTTTTTCCTATTTCCTCTAGGGAATATGTTGGTGGTGGACCTTGTCCAAGCAAAGCAAATATAGCTGGTAAGACCGCAATAGTAACTGGAGCTAACACAGGCATTGGTAAAGAAACTGCTCTGGAACTTGCAAAAAGAGGTAAGATTTTTTCTTGGCTGCCTCCAGTTCGGTCCATATATATTTGGACACAGGCACAATTTAATATTTTTTCAGAAATTTACCAAAACGTATTCAATCTATAGTTGTATAATGGAAATGGCCTGAAAGTGCACACTCTCAGGTTTAATTTGAGAGTATGTACATCAAAATCGGAGGAAGGGTTTAGGAATTACAGCTTTTAAGAATAGCCAACCCCCCCCCTTTTATCAAGGGACCAAAAGTATTTGGACAATTGAATCAAAAGCTGTTTCCTGGCCATGTGTGGGCTACTCCTTCATTATTTATAAATCAATTAAGCAGGTAAAAAGTCTGGAGTTGATTCTAAGTGTGGTATTTGCTTTTGGAATCTTGCTGTGAACCTACATCATGTGTTCAAAGGAGCTGTCCATGCAAGTGAAACAGGCCATTGTAAGGCTTCAAAAACGAACGCGAAAGAAGAACGCACTGGTGAGCTCAGCAACATAAAAAGGCCTGGACGTCCACGGAAGACAACAGTGGTGGATGATTGCAGGATTCTCTGTATGGTAAAGAAAAACCTATTCACAACATCCAGTAAAGGGCACTTTCCAGGAGGTGGGCGTATCCTTGTCAAAGTCTACAATCAAGAGAAGACTTCAAGAGAACAAATACAGAGGGTTCACCACAAGGTGCAAACCATTCATAAGCCAGAAGAATAGAAAAGCCAGATTAGACTTTGCCAAAAAAACATCTAAAAAAGCCAGACCAGTTCTGGAAAAGCATTCTTTGGATGACTGAAACTAAGATTGGTGTTTATTATGATGTGACAGAACACAAAAGCAGCCTTACTCCTCAAACTATCCCACCTCCCCGACCCACATGTAGAGCCTTCCAGTATTTCAATATATGTTTTTGTTTCCAATACTTTTATTGTGTGAGTATAAAAGGTATTCTTCCTATTAAGGCATGGAGGGTTTTGTAAGAATTTACTAGGTCCTGGTATAAAAGAGGATGAGAACCACTGCCCTACACCACTGGTGGCCAAGCAATAACATGGCAGTTGGTTACCAGATGCTTATTACTTGTCTGTGTAAACATCATAGTAATTTTATACTTTCATTAACATGACTGGTAAATACGCACCAGTTAAGATTGCAAATTGAAGCTACAGTAGTTATTGAAAGAAACAATAAACTAAGAGTATTTTTATACTTAAAAACGGCTTTTAGAAATTGAAGTAAAGTTATCCGTGACATACATACATACATACATACATACATACATACATAGTCGCATTGTTAGTATAGTTAAAAAAAAGATCAGTGTCCCCTTATTCAAAAAAAATTCAGTGTCTTCAATTCTAAGAAAAGCAAAGCAAATATTACCTAGTCACTAAAATATTTAAAGTGGTATTAAACCCCAAAACAAAAATGTAATGTATTGCATACTGTATATTGGTTAGAGCTGCACAATTAATCGTTAAAATATTGTGATCTTGATTCAACCCCCCTGACTATCTCTATTGCAGAGTTTGATGATTTCTTTCATATAACAAGTGGAGAGAATTATCTACTCACTCGAAAGAAAGCATCCGGGCAGTCTGCCAAGTTTTTAATGTGAAACTTTGTAACTAACTCTTCATTCTTAGATCAAAGGGATAAACTTCTGTGTAAAGAAAAAATCCAGGCAGTCTGCCAAGTTTTTAAAAAGTGTAAATGCAGGAAGTTTAACTACTTAAAGTCTAAATCTTTTTCTGACACTTGTTTCTTAAGTTAAAATCAATATTTTTTGCTAGAAAATTACTTGGAACCCCCAAACATTATTTATATATATATATATATATATATATATATATATATATATATATATATATATATATATATATATATTTTTTTTTTTTTTTGGCAGAGACCCTAGGGAATAAAATGTCAATTGCTGCAACATTTTATGTCACACTGTATTTGCCCAGGTTTTTTTTTTTTTTCACCTGGTGATCCTGCCAGTAAACCCCTGTTTGCCACTGACAGGGGTTTATTTAAAACCTTTAGTGCTGGTTGACACTGGTGCAATTTCCCATGCGACTTAAGTTGCACAGACTCCTATGACCAGGGAAATTGCATTATTTTCAATGGTGCCTGGTTACATCAATCCGACTGTGTGGTGTGATTTTGAAAAAAGATTCCTGTGCTATTTTGGTGCAATTTCAGTGCAATTTGGCTCCACAGAATATACTAACCGCATCTAAGTCGCACTACATAATCGCACTGAAAGTTATATCAAAAGCACATCGCAGTAGTGTTATCCAAACCTTATTCCAAAAGAAAAAGAAAATGTTGCTTTAACCATTTGCCGAGCAGCCGCCGCAGATTCACTGCGGCAGAATGGCATGGCTGGGCGAAACGACCTTATGTAAAGTCGCTTCGCCCTGTGGCCACTAGGGGCGCGCGCCCACTGCTCACCCCCGGAGCCGATGCGAGTGCCCGGTGGTCGCGATCACCGCCGGGCACCCGCCATCGCTGCTGACACACTGGGATCTGAAGTATCCCCGTACTCAGGAGAAGCAGCAGAATCAATTTTGTGGTGTAATTTCACATATGCCCATGGCATGTTTGAGCAATATATCATTTAGTGACGACTTTGTGCAAAAAAAAAAAAAAAAAATTATTTTCTTGCAACTTGTGGCAAAATATAAAATATTCCAATAGCTTGGGATGTCTACTTTACAAAAATGGGTCATTTTAAACTATCCTGGCATTTTATGCACAATATTTAGAAGCTTATGTCACACATCACCCACGCTTCTAACCACTTGAAGACAAAGTCCTTTCTGACACTTTGTTTACAAAATATTTTAGTTTTTTTTGCAAGAAAATTACTTTGATCCCCCAAACATTTATATATGTTTTAAAGCAAAGGCCTTACAAATTAAAATGGTGGGTGTTGCAATTTTTTTTTTTTACACAGTATTTGCACAGAGATTATTCAAACGCATTTTTTTTTTTTTTTTTTTTAAACGCACTTTATTTTTTTTTTTTTCAATGCACTAAAACGCACTATATTGCCCAAATGTTTGATGAAATAAAAAAGATGATCTTATGCCGAGTACATGGATACCAAATACGACATGCTTTAAAATTGCGCACAAACGCGCAGCAGCGTCGAACTACATACATTTTTAAAAGCCTTTACAGGTTACCACTTTAGATTTACACTGCCCTTGATCTGACCTTCGCGGTGATGCCTCACATGCATGGTGCAATTGAGGTTTACATGTGACACCAGACCGACGCTCATGTTTGCCTTTGCGCGTAAGCTGGGGGGAGGGGCTGGGACAGGGGTGCTTGCTTTTTTTTTTTTTATTATTATTTATTTTGCTTTTGTATTTCATTTTTAAACTGTTCCATTTATTTATTTTTAATTCTTTTATTGTTATCTCAGGGAATGTAAATATCCCCTATAATAACAAGTTAGTGACAGGTACTCCTTTTTAAAAAAAAAAAATTGTGGTCTATTAGACCCTAGATCTCTCCTCTGCCCTCGAAGCATCTGACCACATCAAGATCGGTGTAATAAAATTCTTTCCCAATTTCCCAATGGCGCTGTTTATATCTGGCGAAACCTAAGTAATGAAATGCTCGTAGCTTCGGTTTCTTAGGCCATAGAGATGATTCTGGTCTCTGATCAGCTCTATGGTCAGCTGGCGAAACCACCAGCTGCATTCTCGGGTTCCCTGTTGGGACAGGAGAGCCTGAGAAAACCATGGAAAACAGTGGGGAGGGGGGGGGACGTTCCCTCCCACTGCTTGTAAAAGCAGTCTAGAGGCTAATCAGCCACTAGAATTGCTTTAAATGAAAGCCGACCGCTGGCTGAAAATAATGATGCCAAGATAATACCTAAACCTGCAGGCATCATTCTGGTATAACCACTCAAATTCCAGCAACATACCAATACATCGCTGGTCCTTGTTGGGCATACATTGTAATGTTCTTTTTTTTTTATGCAGCCTGTGGGCTGAACGAAAAAAAAAAAAAGAGATTAATCGGTGGGTATGCCCACCATTAGAAGTGGGTGGATGAAGGGCGGTATTCTAACGATGGGCATACATGCACCATTTTATTTTTTTTTTATTTTTTTTTTTTAACTGTGGTGGTGAAATCACTTCCTTCAGCTCTGGAGTCGCTGATTTACGTATCGTGGGAGCAAATGCTGTTGCCATCAAGATAAATTAGTGCTGCAGCTGAATGGTTTACCTGCTAAGCAAGTAATGGTTGACAATAAAACAAAGTAACATTACAGTATAACAGTAAGACATACCATACCTACAAAGCAAACACAATAAAACAGTAAAAATAAAACATTTTTTAATGCAATATTTGCCTAAAAAATATATGCTGAAGCATGGGGGCAATCCGCCCCTAATGTTAGGAGCAAATCTCTCCTCCACCCCTGCCCCCATGCTTCAGTATATATATTCTTCTTTTCTTTTTTTTTTGCTGGTGAAATCACCTCCGACAGTGCTGGAGTCACGGCTTTACGTATCGTGAGAGCAAGCGCTGTTGCTGTCAGAATAAATAAACCCCTGCTGCAGCTGAAAGGCGTATCCGCTAAGCAAATGATGATTAACAATAAAACAAAGTAACATTACAGTATAACAGTAAGACATATACCATATCTACAAATACAATAAATCATTGTAAAAATTTAACATTACTGTTCTAAAATACATTAACAGAGAGAGAACAATAGATATAGAACAATAGTGAGCAAACAATAGAGTGGACAGTAGAGAGCGAACGTAAGAGAGAGAACAATAGCGAGAGAGAAGAAAAATAAAACCACAACTATTTTTGGCTTTTTTATTTTATATTTTTTGTGTGTGTTTTTTTTATTGTATGTATTATTTTTTTTCCCCACTTTTATAAAAACTGTGAACGTTCCAGATTAGGGTCTTTCAGAATGTGATGGTCATCTCATCTTTCGAGACCCTGTGTTAGTGTGCCCTAAGACTGTGTAGAGCTGTACCCTACGCTCATACTCCACTAGTGTGTGGTAGCGTTTCATTATCATTGAAGTGCATGAACCGCAAGATCTGCTCGTATCGTGTCCTGTTCATGGAGGCAGAGAAAACGGGCATATGGTGAATTGGGTCAGTGGACCAATATGACCGCAACTCACTCTTTTTAGTTATGCCCATGAGGAGGGATAGGCCGAGGAAGGTCCTAAATTCAAAGACCGTAATAGGTCTCCAATCTCTGACAAGGGTCAACTGGGGATTAGCGGCGATGAATTGACCAGCATACAAATTGCTTTGGTCCACAACAGATCTATAGAGATCTTCCGTGAAAAATAGCAAATAAAATTGACGTAAAATCAACTGTTTCCACCTGAATTCCGGGTTGGCCAGTGAATGGGGGAAGTACGGGTGCTGCAGAGGTGGTGGGCTCCCAATTAGGATTGTCAGATGCAGCAGGAAGGGCACTATGGACTTGACGGGCCTGTGTTTTGTCTGTTTGGTGGCTGCGGGACACTACTCGTGCTAGCCACCTCACCAGCTTGAACTGCACTTATGGGACTCGCCACGTTACCAAGTTGTACTGCAGTGCTGGATGTACAACCAGGATGTACTAGGCCGCTGGTGCTTGCCAGTTCACCAGAAGGATGAGTGGTACTAGTACTAGCTCTCTGCTCCATACGAGAGCCCTGCGGTTCTTGCACCTCAACGACAGCAGAAGAACGGGGTCAGGTACGCCTAACCTTGGCAGGGACCACTACTCCATCATCAGAGCTATCTGTCAGGGTGCCGTTACTGTCTACCGGTTCGTATTTTGAGCCTAAATCTGACAGGTGACTTCCTCTTTACTATCTGTCATGCTCAGAAACGTGTAGGCCTCTTCACTATTGTTCCTTCGATTTGACATTTTGGTCTCTAAATTTACTGGTACAGTAGTGAGACACACAGGAAAAAGAGCTCCTGACTGTCAGCGACTGCTTCAAATGCCACAAAAAAAACTGTTAGCATTCGCAGGGATCAGGCTTGTCTCTGCGAACATTGCAGTTATGTGTTTTGTAAGTGACAGTAATCGATTGATACTGCACTTGGGCTGGGCTGGGCGGAGGGGCTAAACGCAGGTGCTAGCAGGTATCTGGGCTGATCCCGCCAACACTGCATTTTTGGAAACCATAAACTGCTGGGGACGCTAGTATAAATCTGATCAGATCAGGTATTGATCCGTTCAGACACTATACTACTAAGGGAGGTGTATGGTGTGTGCATGGGTGTTAGCGCTACTGGCGCTAATCTGATGCTGCCTGGGGTGACGGAGACCCTATCTGATACTAAAACATAACTGATATCACCCGCCGGGTGATCAGGGGGTTACATTTTTATTTAGGTAATATATAGCGGGTGCCCTGACACTGTAAAAAAATAAAATAACTAGTTAACCAGCGTCATCTGTGACACTAATACAGTGATCACTGGTGACGGGGTGATCAAGGGGTTAAGCCTTTATTAAGGGGGGTCCCTAGACCTATCTGGGCCTACACTAAGTATCCTAATGCCCCGTACACACGGTCGGAAATTCCGACCACAAAATCCGTCAGATTGTTTCTTATGGATTTTGTCCGACACTGGTGTTGCATACACACGGTCGGACAAAGTTGTCGGAAAATCCGATGATTCTGAACGTGGTGACGTTCATTGCGTACGACGGAACTACGTAGAGGCTAGTAGACAATAGCTTTGGTCTTGTAATGTGATCTGAGCATGCGTGGCACTTTGTCTGTCGGAATTCGCTACACACGATCGGAAAAAGTCCAATTGGACTTTGTTGTCGGAAAATTTGAGAGCAGGATCTCAAATTTTTTTCGTCTGAAATTCCGACGGAAAAAGTTTGATGGAGCCCCCACACGGTCGGATTTTCCGACAACATGGTCCGATAGGACATTTTCCGTCGGAAATTCCGACCGTGTGTACGGGGCATACCACAGATTTTTGTCACTAATGACCCCAGTACAGTGATCAAAAAAAAAAAAAAAATAACACTGCACTGGGTGACACAGTGACAGGGGGTGAAGGGGTGATTAGGGGGTGACAAGTGTACCTACGTAAACTGGCATCAGTGTAGTGTTGGTGCACTTACTCTGAGAGGTCTTCTCTCCTCTCTCTGGAACGAAAAAGACTTCCACGAGGAGAGATGACATTGCTTCCCCTGCTGTGTTTACACTTACACATGCAGGGGAAGGATTTCATTCGCCTGGACCGATCACCAGGTCCAGGCTAGGAACCATTGGCCTGGACCTGCAGATTGATCGGTTCTGAAGCAAATCCGATCGGCGCAGGCGCTTACGGGGCACTTGCACGATGTATAGCTACGACGCCTCGCCCAGCCCAGTATAACTGCAGCGGCTGGTCCGGAATTGGTTAACTGATAAAATGTTTTGTAGTTTAGCTTTAATTTGTTAGTCAAGTCCATCTAACATTGCCCTCTCCCCAGATTGGCAATGCTGGTGTCTTTGTTGTTTTTCCAGTAGAGACACCCTAAAGCCCCATACACACGGTCGGATTTTCCGATGGATTCTGTCCTATCAGACAATGTTGTCGGAAATTCCGACCGTGTGTAGGCACCATCGGACAGTTTCCATCGGATTGTTTGACGGACAAAGTCCTATCTCCTGCTGGATAGATTTTTTGACAACAAAGTCCGATCACACCAAATCCGATCGTGTGTAGCGAATTCCGACGGACAAAGTGCTACGCATGCTCAGATCACATTACAAGACCAAAGCTATTGGCTACTAGCCTCTACGTAGTCCCGTCGTAGGCAACAAACGTCACCACGTTCAGAATGATCGGATTTTCCGACAACTTTTGTCCGACCGTGTGTACGCAAAACCAACATCGGACAAAGTACGACGGACATGATCTGACGGACCTGGTCCTCGGATAATCCGCGCGTGTGTATGGGGCTTAAGACAGGAATGGCTGGATAATCAGGTGAAAATAAAGGGTGGCGTTCTGCAGTCCTGTCTTTGGATGACAATGCTGTTCTTCCATCTAGGGACGAGTTATCTGCAATACATACATTTTTTGTTCTTGAGTTAAAACTACAATCTTTTGGCTGAAGTCTAATATACGTAAGTTTAATTCATCCTTATATAACCATGCCTTAGAGCCGAAGTCTAGCATTCCATGTTACTTTAAAAACAACCCCAACTCCAAAAAAAAGTTGGGACACTGTGTAAAATCTACATGAAAACAGAATGCAATGAGTTGCAAATCTCATAAACCCATATTGTATTCACAATAGAAAATAGAAAACATCAAATATTTCAACTGAGAAAATGTACCATTTAAAAAAAAAAAAAAGAAAAAAAAGAAAAGGTAATTTTGAAATTGATGGCAGCAACACATCTCAAAACAGTGGGACAGGGCAACAAAAATCTGGCAAAGTAATACGAACAAGGAAGAGCTGAAAGAACAATTTGCAACTAATTAGGTTGATTGGGTTACATAGGTTACTTATGTACCGTATGTAGGAGCCTCAGAACCAGAGCCAAGGCCTTGGTGAACAATCTGGGAACAGCATACAGTGCAAATGGCAGTGCCACAAACCGGAATTGGGGATCCTGCACCGCAAGCCACAGAATTTTTGGCGTGGTGGAAAGATTGTTTCACAAAAGATTTACTGGGTTTTTGTAGATTTTTCTTTACAAGACAATGTGCAGAGAAACATGGAAATGGTACATGAGACGATCAGGTAAACAGATGAGTTTAACCACTTAAGACCCAGAAGGGTTTGCCCCCTTAATGCCCCCTTAATTCTTTGCTATGCGGCACTGCGTCGCTTTAACTGACAATTGCGCAGTCGTGCGACACTGTACCCAAACAAAATTGACGTCCTTTTTTTTCCCACAAATAGATCTTTCTTTTGGGGGTATATGTTCACCTCTGCGGTTATTTTTTTTTGCGGTATAAACAAAAGAATGGCGACAATTTTGAAAAAAAAATCGCACTAAGCGTATATTGATTGGTTTACGCAAAAGTTAGTTATTGTAGCGTCTACAATATAGGGAATATATTTATGGCATTTTTATTATAAATTTATTTTTTTACTAGTAATAGCAGTGATTTTTAGCAGGACTGGGACATTGCGGCGGACAGATAAGACACTTTTTTTTTTTTGGACCATTGACATTTATACAGTGATCAGAGCTAAAAATAGCCACTGATTACTGTATAAATGTAATTGTCAGGGAAGGGGTTAACACTAGGAGGCGATCAAGGGGTTAAATGTGTGTACTAGGGAGTGATTATAACTGTGGGGAGATGGGACTGCCTGGAGGAGGAGACCGATCACTGGTAATACTTAGTATGTACAGCAGATCTGTCTCCTCTCTCCTGACAGAACAGAGATCTGTCTATTCACACTGACTGATCTCCATTCTGCCTCTCTCAAGAGCGATCGCTGGTGCCCGGCAGACATTGTGGCCGCCGGGCACTCGCATCGGCTCCGTCGTCGCACCCCCTAGTGGTCTTAAAGTGGCCAACGTACAGCTATGATGGCTCACCCAGGGGAGCCAACCTACCGCTTAACTGCAGCCGCTGGTCCTCAAGTGGTTTAAAAAGGGAAATGTAGAAACATTGTTTCAATGTACAATGTACCCCTACCCATTCACAAAAAAAATAAAGAAGTGTAGTTTTATAAAAAACAAGAGACGGTTTTCAAAAGTTCTTTATCATTTTTAATGATGAATGTCCCCCGTCATAGCTCTGTGTCTTCTCTCTCTGGTTCTTCCCCCAACGCTGACCAGGTCCTCCTCCAACACTGGCTTCCGCTGTTGTGTCAGGTCCGGTGTCTTCCAGTTTTATATAACCATAAGGCATGGCCATCCGGTGACGTCACCCGGAGATTCCACCCCTCATGATGTCACATTGAGACCCTGCCCCCTGTCACAAGATGACATCCCTGGATTACCACGCCCCATGGCTATATAAGAGCTGGCAGACACCGGACCAGACACAACAGTGGGAGCCATCAGAGGAGGAGGACCAGGATGGCAGAGGAAGAAGTCATTGGCAGAGGGAGAACCGGGAGAAGAAGCGGATGGAGAAGAATCATTTTTAATAAAAGACTTTTTGAAAACCGTCTGTTTTTGGCGAATGGGTAGGGGTATGCCATACTCATTCCCATAGGGGGGCCGGGATCTGGGGGCCCTGTTGTTAGACTGCCACCACCCAGGGTTGTCAGGAAGAGGCCCTTGTCTAAGGTTCTGTGGGGTGGGGGCGCGAAGCACCCCTGCCCCAATGCAACCACCCCCCATGTTGACAGCATGTGGCCTGGTATGGTCCGAAGGGTGGGCACTAGTCGGTAAGCAGGCTGTGCCCCACCGAAATGTGGACATTTATTAATCTACATTGAAAAGTTCCTCTTGTTGCAAGTCCTGCTGAGTGTACCTACTGCCTGCTTCATAGGTAAGCATCTTTAATATCCAATGATGCCAGGAAATATCTTTGTTGGGGGGAGGCCACCATTACTGCACTGATTCCATTTGACACTTCTGCACCAGTAGAAACTTGACATACGGTTTTGGAACCATGAAGAGGTTCGAGTAGAAAATGCAAAACATTTTGCCCTCTGGAACCAGAATAATCACTCCTTTAGGGTAGAAGATGATCGAGAGGAGCTTGCAAGAGTGCAAATCTTTGTGGATTCAAAGAATCTTTTCCAAGCATGAAGCGCAGAAGGTGAAGGCTCTGAAATTGTAGCCTTAAACCATTGTGTTATGGACCCACTTTTCCGCGCTTTCCTTCTGCCAAAACTCCAAACGCCCCAAAAAACCCCCACCCCTGATCAAATGCGGGCACCTGTTCAGTTTGAATAGGGCGTAGATGCCTAGAGGGCTCTGAAGTCCGTGGTTTCTTGCAGATCTGGGGTTTGAACCCAAGATTGGTGAAAGAAATATTTCTTAGAAGTAGGAGTGGAAGGTTTTTGAACCATAGGTTTAGCCTACTTTTTAAGTTGTAACAGAGTAGTCTTACCCATAGTCACTTTCTGGATATAATCATCCAGGGCAGGACCAAACAAATGTTCCACACGGTTCTTGCAGGGTAATCTCGCTGACAACGCATCATCCAATAGTTCCTGCTCATGTGTACAGACAAGACCCAGACGAGGAAGTTGTTGTATGGAGTTTTTCAAGGTATCCACTGAGAAGCTAACAGCATGTGGGAAATCCTCCAGGTTTCTGCTCGTTTTGGTACCTCCACTAGTAGTATTTCTCTCTCATCATGGCGATGAGCCCAGGCCTTAAGCCTAGACTTGTTGGCTGTAATGCTACCCTCACCAAAGTACATGAGGATTTAAATAAAGCCTCCAGAGGTTTGTCTGAGGCATCTTTAAATACTGGTACCTCTTTCATTGGGCATGTGAGGGTCCCCTACCGCCCCTAAGGCCCAGAAAGTTATAATATGTACAAGCACTATACAGAATAAAATTAAATAATAAATCCAAATAGTTCAGGGAGCTACTTTTCCTGTCCTCTCTCAGGGGAAGGGTTGTGTCACTATAAAATGGTATAGCAAGGACTACCCCAGGGCACTCATAAGTACAAGCCGCAGAACCCTTCTCCCCCCCCCCCCCTCCAATATAGCACCTGTTTGGTCTGTGAGGTAATACATTGCACAGGGTCCTATTCTACAGGGTGCAGTGCTGACCGGCAATGTTACAGGCTGTCCCTGCGTGCCCAGAGCGGGGTTCAGGTACCATTCCTCTAAACATAGAGAAGAAATAGAAAAATGGATCTGGAAATAGCCAGTTTTCTAATCACAGATGCAACTGTTGAGAAGCTAGCTACGTTTGTGTGCAGACATAATCATGATCTAAGACACTAACAAAAGAAAAAAACCTTGAGCCTTGCCTAACAGAGAGGGGTTATGCCTGTGAGGGGAATTCCTGTCTTTTTGCCATTTTTTTGAAGGTGGCAGATTAACTTTTTTGTAATGGAGATGAAGATACATTGGGGTTGATTTACTAACATTGTAGAGTGCAAAATCTAGTGCAGCTGTGCATAATAGCCAATCAGCTTCTAACTTCAGCTTGTTGAATTAAAGCGTTTCTTAACCCAAAAAAAAAAAAGATCCTGTTCTTTTTAAAGCATGTTATACAGCACAGTGCTTGTGCTGTGTATTTTGGCCCCCTGTATTACCTGAAATACCTGGCTGATCCTGCCAGTTTCTACCCTCCCCTCTGTACGCTGAGATACATCAGGGCTTCTGAGCCCTGACACCATTGTCAGCGTAGTGCCTCCGTCATACACAGCTATCTGTGGCTCTCCTGTGTCTCCCTCTGCCCTCCCCCCTCCCCTCTCTGCCTGTCATCTCTCGCCATTGCTGATTTGCTCCTCTCCCCACTGCTTCAAAACTAACTGATCATTATACAGTGGTGTGAAAAAGTGTTTGCCCCCTTCCTCATTTCCTGTTCCTTTGCATGTTTGTCACACTTAAGTGTTTCGGAACATCAAACCAATTTAAACAATAGTCAAGGACAGCACAAGTAAACACAAAATGCAATTTGTAAATGAAGGTGTTTATTATTAAAGGTGAAAAAAAATCCAAACCATCATGGCCCTGTGTGAAAAAGTGATTGCCCCCCTTGTTAAAACATACTATAACTGTGGTTGTCCACACCTGAGTTCAATTTCTCTAGCCACACCCAGGCCTGATTATTGCCACACCTGTTCACAATCAAGGCATCACTTAAATAGGAGCTGCTTGACACAGTAAGGTCCACCAGAAGATCCTTAAAAGCTACACATCATGCCGAGACCCAAAGAAATTCAGGAACAATTGAGAAAGAAAGTAATTGAGATCTATCAGTCTGGAAAGGGTTATAAAGCCATTTCCAAAGCTTTGGGAATCCAGGGAACCACAGTGAGAGCCATTATCCACAAATGGCGAAGACATGGAACAGTGGTGAACCTTCCCAGGAGTGGCCGGCCGCCCAAAATTACCCCAAGAGCGCAGCGACGACTCATCCAAGAGGTCACAAAAGACCCCACAACAACGTCCAAGGAACTGCAGGCCTCACTTGCCTCAGTTAAGGTCAGCGTTCATGCCTCCACCATCAGGAAAAGACTGGGCAAAAATGGCCTGCATGGCAGAGTTCCAAGGAGAAAACCACTGCTGAGCAAAAAGAACATCAAAGCTCGTCTCAATTTCTCCACAACACATCTTGATGATCCCCAAGACTTTTGGGACAACATTCTGTGGACCGACGAGACAAAAGTGGAACTCTTTGGAAGGTGTGTGTCCAAGTATATCTGGCGTAGAAGGAACACTGCATTTCAGAAAAAGAACATTATACCAACAGTAAAATATGGTGGTGGTAGTGTGATGGTCTGGGGCTGTTTTGCTGCTTCAGGACCTGGAAGACTTGCCGTGATAAAAGGAACTATGAATTCTGCTGTCTACCAAGAGATCCTGAAGGAGAATATCCGACCATCTGTTCGTGTACTCAAGCTGAAACGAACTTGGGTTCTGCAGCAGGACAATGATCCTAAACACACCAGCAAGTCCACCACCGAATGGCTGAAGAAAAACAAAATGAAGACTTTGGAGTGGCCTAGCCAAAGTCCTGACCTGAATCCTATTGAGATGTTGTGGTATGACCTTAAAAAGGCCATTCATGCTCGAAAACCCTCTAATGTAACTGAATTAGGACAATTCTGCAAAGATGAGTGGGCCAAAATTCCTCCAGGACGCTGTAAAAGCCTCATTGCACGTTATCGCAAATGCTTGGTTGCAGTTGTTGCTGCTAAGGGTGGCCCAACCAGTTATTAGGTTTAGGGGCAATCACTTTTTCACACAGGGCCATGATGGTTTGGATTTTTTTTCACCTTTAATAATAAACACCTTCATTTACAAATTGCATTTTGTGTTTACTTGTGTTGTCCTTGACTATTGTTTAAATTGGTTTGATGTTCCGAAACGCTTAAGTGTGACAAACATGCAAAGGAACAGGAAATGAGGAAGGGGGCAAACACTTTTTCACACCACTGTATCATGAACTCTGTCACATAAAAAGCTGTGTCCTAGTGCCTGTGCTTTATAAAAGAAAAAAAAGATTTCTACGTGTTTTAATAGCATCTCCCAGCGATCACATGACTCCAGGCTCATAGATCCTCTCCTCCCTTCCTCCCTGGCTGACTTCAGCAGGGGAATCTTGCCCCACCCACTGGAGATATCACATGGGGAGAGCTGAGAGCCTGGAGTCATCTTATCGCTGGGAGATACTGTTAAAGTGGAAGTAAACCCTTCCAAATGACTTTGGCCTACAGGTAAGCCTAGATTAAGGCTTACCTGTAGGTCCAATAAATATCTCCTAAACCTACATGGTTTAGGAGATATTTAGAAATGAAAAGGCATGCGCCGTAGACAGCGGCGCGCAGGCGCACTGAGGGCGCACTGAGGATGCCGAGATCACGGCGATATGCCGATCTCATGCGCATGTGCGGGAGTGACGTCATCGCCGCTCCAGCGAATGATAGGGCCCTGGATGTCGGCACAGAAGATCGTGGATAAGGACCGCTTCGGGGGCTTCGTTTTCAGTTAAGTCTTTCATAATGAGCTAGTATGCTATGCATACTAGCTCATTATGCCTTTGCCTTGCAGGGTGTCTTTTTTTTATTTTTAAAAGAGACTTTACTTCCTCTTTAAAACAGGTAGAAATATATATATTTTTTTTTTTTATAAAGCACAGGCACTAGGATGTAGCTTTTTATCTGACAGAGAGGATGATATAAAGATGAGATTGTGGCTTAAAAACCACTTTAAGCTTTTGCAAAAAAAAAAAAAGAAAACCTGGAAGCAGATTGGTTTCTATGCAGAGCTGCACCAGAATTGGCACTCTCTAGTTGCTTATAAATCGACCCCCCTGTGTCCTGGGATGTACAATAATGAAATATAAACTGTATACCCATAAATGGATTCATACCTGCACGGTTAAGTGACATTTAGATTCATTTGATTGGGAGGTAGTATAGATTGCACATAAAGGCTTGTTTAGACCAGATACAGTCAAATGCAATTTTAAATGCAGTAGGAAATTGCATAGGCAAGAAAAATAAATGTATTTCAATGAGCCCATTTCACTTCGTAAAGGTGGTTTCGTGTGCTTTCAAAAGAAAAAGTACAGCACGTTGCATTTTTTTCACATGTGAAGGCACTGCAAATGCATTTAAATCCAACTCTAAAATCAATAATGCCTATAACACACTGCAAAAGCTTTACAAATGCATGTAAATGGACATGTAGAACTGCACACTGAAGCAGAGACTGCAGCGTAAACTAATCCTAATGGAAGCACAGTTTTAAAAAGACATGCACGTGTGTCAAAAGACTTTCTGGAAATGCTGGTAGTTTATACCTTGTGGAGCTGCTCACCTTTACTGAATACTATGTCTGCATGCTTAGACGTGCATTTTTTCTCCCTTGAATGCACCTTGAACACATGTAAATTAGGGCTGTTACTGATTAAAATTTTCGTGTATAATTAATCGATTTTTTTTTTTTTTTTTAATCGACTAGTTTCGATAATTATAACACACATACAGATCCAACTACTTTTAGCTGATCTCCTTGCATTGCAACTCTGCATTAGTCAGTGGTTAATGTGGTATATACTATATACAATCACACGA